>OY992877.1:11783039-11820539 GCA_963921405.1 Cepaea hortensis
CCATCTGGCGAACCCACTCCGACTTCTGAGGTACCTGTAATTTGCGTCCTAAGTTAAGGACGAGAAGTCAACATTTTAGTCCAACTGATCGGTGTAGGTGTTGAACCCGGTAATTCGGCATCAGCACACCGGAAGATTAAGAGCGAGCGCTTTTATCCATTCGGCCAAAGTGACCCCCAGTCCCCAATGTAATAGGCTTGCTGTACCATCCAGTCTGCATCCGACAAGCACAACTCAAAACCCACACAGATTCACGTCCTCGCGCTCTGCTCTCACACTGCTTCGATTATAATTCATGGCCTGTAAGTCAGCCACTCTACCGTGCCCTCTGACACGAGAACTCTAGATAAAACAAAAGGTCAAGGACAATTTATCAAGCCTTAAGGCTCGTCGGACACATGGTGCTAGATCTATCGTTTTAAACACCAACCGCCACTCAGTGGCTGATGTGGTCCATATAACACCGACAGCCTTTACTTCCCATTTTAGGCTGGAATCCCAGGTCAATTTGTAAACCTCCTAACTCGCCCAACTGCGGATCGAACCTATGGTCATCTGATCGAAGGACGAGTCTTGTAATGGTAACAAGCTTACCGACAATTCTAACCTACATAAACGTCTTCAGTTACTGCCACTCAACAAACACTTATTTTTTAATAACATTAATTTAAAAAAACAATTAGTTGCATATCCTTTACAGGACATCGGAGTCAACACCAGCATTCTTTGCTATTGTGATCTCTTGGCAAGGATACGTTCACTAGTTTGCCATTGCTTTCTGAACGACCGGCACCCATGATATTTCGTTTAAAAAAACGCAAGGCTGTCTGCAGTCAAATCGCCCGCAGCTATGTTTCGAACGCGGGTATGCGGGATTACGAACTGCTTCCATTATCCCCAACGCCACGGAGCAGGCATATTTTAATAAGGCCAAAGTAATTTTAAAAGTCCTATATCAAAGTGCTCCAAGCCACCTTTGGCCATTGTTTAAACCAGTGGTTCTCAACCGGTGGGTGGGGAATTCAACCCCCCCCCCCCCCCAAAGGGGGTAATTAAGATTATTTCAAGATCGCGTTAATACAAAAACTGATTACTTAATATTATTTTTTCCCTCCGCACCTTACTGTTCTGTACTTTCGCCCTTCTGAACTTCATTTTATAACGTAAGTATACCCGCAAATCACGTTTTATGTAGACGTCTAGACATGTTCTTGTATGTGTTATTAATTTTAGCTTCCATTTTTACATATACTGGGGGGGGGGGGGGGGGCGGGGGGATTTATAGGGAGAAAATACGAAAGGGGAGGAATGACGTTCTGAACATATGGTAAAGGGGGGTATGGGCCAAAAAGATTGAGAACCACTGGTTTATTCATAACGCAAGAGATATCGATCGACTAACCATATTACATGTCTCTAAACCTACGATAGACTTATACAAAACAAGCTTAGGCATAACTCTGCCGCTTAGCTGTAGAGGAACAATCCTCTTCCACAACAAATCACAGACACCACCAATCCCTATACATATAATCGCAGTACAGACTATATGGCCTCTTAAAATAAATAAATATATAATAATAATAATAATAATAATAATAATAATAATAATAATAATAATAATAATAATAATAATAATAATAATAATCTCGAGGGACAACTAGTAAAATAAACAATCTGCTAACTGTAAAACGATACCTTAAATAGTTAACATTCGCATGTCAACAATTAGTTTTAGTGAGTCGTGTATGATTTATTATTTCACATTCTCGTCTCATCTCATCTCATCATGTTCCTCTTGTACCTTGCGGTGTCGAGGTGAAGTATAAACTTCGTGACAGTGCCCGGTTATGGGCTAATATATCGATATTCCCATGGATTCTGCTATTCCCTCCGTCCAACGTTTACGTGGTCGGCCTTTCCCTCTGTTTCCATCTGGTCTGTACATCATTGCTTGTTGTGGTATGCTGTTGACTGGTAACCTATTTTCATGGCCAAACCATTTGACTTGCTGCTTTCTAATAAACTCTAAGACCTCACGTGATTACCTGGCCCGTGCACCCAAGGTTGTTGATTTGTCGGTCTCAGAACAATCGGCTGCTGGCAGTGGGGGAAGAAGGGCAAGCGTCGGGAGGTGTGGTTATTCACATCCGAATTCTGAAACATGAAATACATCACAGACGGAGATCAGCGTGGCCGAATGGATAAGAGCGCTCGTTCTTAAACATCCGGTGTGTTGATGCCAAGGTAGCGGGTTGAACCCCTATACCGGTCAATTGGACTAAAAGGTCAACTTCCTTGACTTGAGGATGTAAATTACAAGTAGCTCTGATGTCAAAGTGGGTTCGCCTAATAGCGAGGGACACTGGTAATAGGGAAAGCTAATCCACATGCAAAAATCAGCCCATTGCTCTAGAAGTAGTTGCACGTGTTTGGAATATCCTTGAGTTCAAAGCGAAGGTAATACAAAAAACACGTAACACCTGAGCATTTGGTTTGAACATGTTGACAATAAAATACATTGCCACCCTAGGCCTAATCCTTTCGAAACGTCCTAGTTTCTAGGCTGAACTATTGCTTGACTTCATCCTGGTTTGCCTCACCTCAAGTGTGAAGTCCCAGTCCTGCACACTCCGTTGGCTTCTGAGATTGGAGAAGGAAGGGAGAGGTCAGCAACACATCTCCTTGTGGAGATGCAACTATGATACCGTGTGGGGATGAAAGGCCCCACTCCAGCTTCACCCAGATGGCTGCAAGCCGTTTCCAGAACTTACTCGACTTGAACGAACATATATCGGGCTTACGAGGTAAATCTGCCCATCTGACCATGGGATTTACCAACAACTGTCAACTGTCTACTACTGCCTATCGTAAATCGTGGTGTAGGGCAGCGAGTCTTGACCCTTAGGAATAAAGGCCGCCTGGCTAGTGCAGTTGCCACAAACTGTGGATTTGAAGTGTGAGGATTCGAACGCAGGTCTCCAGAAGGAGAACCTGCATTCTTAACCACTCGGCCAGCCGCCTCTCTAAATAAATCAATCATGTGCCATGCCTGAAAGCGTGGGCGGTCATGACTCGCCATTTCACTCGATCATCAGTGTCGTGAATCAGCTCAGTGTTCCTGTCTCGCCCATGCCCAAGCCATTCAGGTATTTACTTCTCGGTCTTTTCCTTGGTCTGTTCCCTTCGATCTTGCCAGTTGTCACCAAGTTCTCCAAACCATTTCATCTTATAACATGTCCAAAAATTTGTGACTGTCTACGTCTAATTTCTCTAATCAATTTACGATTTTCATTTGTCTCCTGTAGTACTTGGTCATTGGTTTTTCTGTCCACGGTATTTGCATTTTTCTCAGAAACCACATTTCTGCAGCCATCCGATGTTTTTCAGCTTGACTGCTCATTGTCCAAGTTTCACATCCATACAAAAGAGCAGGCTCCATGTACCACCTCAACACTCTTTTTCTCGTTTCAATTGACATCTTTTTATCGGTCAATATATTTTTCATCTTGCTAAAGGCTACTTTCGCCATGGCGATTGTTGTTCTATTATATTCAATGCATCTCCCATCAGATGTTATGACTGTTCCAAGATAATTGTACCGATTCACTTGTTGAAGAATATTTCCAATTTTCCCATTTATTTGTATATTACATTGTGGTATTTCGTTCTTCCTAGTGACGACCATAATTTGCATCTTTTTATAATTTAATTCTAATCCCAGTTGTTCACCGTGTGCAACAACTTCATCGACTAATTGTTGCAGATCCTAAGAGCGGAGAATAATTGCTGCTCTGTACAGGTGCCGGCCGACATTATGTTATCCAAAGCTGAAACGTGGAGGGTCCCGTTCTTATGGCCCTTGTCATGCTGTGAATGCCCTTCTTCATATATATGCTCTTCAACAAAGGACACTGGATTGATGATCTGATCGGTAACATTCAGACCGTCGTAGTTCCCACACAAGTTTCAATGCTTGTTTTAGGAGATTGATAGTATTAAATATAAAAGCAATAATCAACATAAGCACTCGGGACAATTCCACACGTGCTCCATCCTTTTCTTCGACTTTTTGCCCAACCGAGCTTATGCTTATGACTGAAGGTACAAGCGATGGCCTGGTTTAGGATCCCCATGCTGATATTAACAGTGATGGCATGGTTTAAGATCCCCATTCTGATGGTAACAGTGATGGCATGGTTTAAGATCCCCATTCTGATGGTAACAGTGATGGCATGGTTTAAGATCCCCATGCTGATATTACCAGTGATGGCATGGTTTAAGATCCCCATTCTGATGGTAACAGTGATGGCATGGTTTAAGATCCCCATTCTGATGGTAACAGTGATGGCATGGTTTAAGATCCCCATGCTGATATTACCAGTGATGGCATGGTTTAAGATCCCCATGCTGATATTACCAGTGATGGCATGGTTTAAGATCCCCATTCTGATGGTAACAGTGATGGCATGGTTTAAGATCCCCATTCTGATGGTAACAGTGATGGCATGGTTTAAGATCCCCATGCTGATATTAACAGTGATGGCATGGTTTAAGATCCCCATGCTGATATTAACAGTGATGGCGTGGTTTAAGATCCCCATGCCGATGGTACCAATGATGGCCAGGTTTAAGATCCCGATGCTGATATTACCAGTGATGGCATGGTTTAAGATCCCCATGCTCTAGTGATCGAGTGAGATGGCAAAACGTGACTGTCCACGCTTATCGGCATGGCACATGATGAATGGATATATATATATATATATATATATATATATATATATATATATATATATATATATATATATATATAGGCACACACCCTACATACACCCACACATATACTCACACATCCACACACACACACACACACACACACACACACGCACACACGCACATGCACCAACACGTACACACATATACACCCACATATTCAGTTCCGGTTTCAAGATGGCGACGGACGGTCGTGTTGTTTTGTGTTCATTAACTTTTTCGCGTAGGGGATGCATTTATTCATTTCTTGCGTGTAATTGGTGTGCCAGGATGTAAAACCAGGAGTTTCTACTCAAGATCTGCGCGGGTGCTACGGAGTTCGTGCATCGAGCGAAGCCATCCTTGAGTGAATTTTCAGCAGCGTGTGTGGTTCTCAAAAGTCTGTGTTTACGTTTTTTCAACATGGCGGAACAACGTGTGTTTTCCGAGCGATCAGCAGTCAACATACCGAAGCGGCGTGGTAGCCGCGCAGGGAAAAAGAAGCCAGGTAAACGCGGTGGCTTGAGACGTTTTAGACTCAAGTGTCACCGTCTAGGACTCAGGAACATCCGTATTCTATATTGGAACTGTGCCAGTGTAAAACAACGGGGCTCTATTTTAGAAACCCTAGTTTACAGGAACGACATTGTAGCACTCCAGGAGACGAGACTGGGCGATCAGCTGCTCCAAATTGCCGGCTTCAAATGTTTCTACAACAGACGACATCTGGGAACGGCGATTCTCGTTCGCGACAGCATGGTGGCGTCAGAGCTAGACATGTCCAGTTGGAACAGTGACGATATACAAATACAGGCGTTGAGAGTTCATTCCAGTATACCATTCGTGTTGGTTAATGTTTATGCCCGCAATGCGAGTGTGGACGCCCAGAAGTGGCAGTGCTTAAGTGGCATATTAGGCCACGAGAGAAATGTTATTTTCTGTGGTGACTTCAACGCTAAAGGCATATCATGGGGAAACACTTCCTCCAATACACAAGGGGAGGAGCTCGAGACTGCACTGGAAACCATCGACCTGGTTTGTATCAACAGCGGCTGTGTCACCAGGACAGCAAGCCGCCCAGGCGATGAGGACAGTGCTATTGATCTGGCGCTAGTTTCACCTTCACTCACTACAGTGTGTAGATGGGGTGTCCTAGGACACCATGGCAGCGACCACCACCCATGCAGCATATTGGTGGAGAAAGGCAGAACCAGGCAGCACAAGCTAAAGGTAAAGACGTTCCAGTATGACAGTAAAGGGCAAGATGTGGTGAGTAAAATAAGACGTGACAAGCGCAGAACGTTTCAGGGCAGGAGAAAAAGCTGGGAGCAGCCACCGTGGTGGAGTTTCGAGGTGGAGAAGGCTTGGGTGGATAAGCGTAGTGCTGTAAGGAGATGGCAAAATGCCAAGAGGAACAGAGCTGGTCATCCTAGTCCCTGCTTGCACTTAGTAAGAGAGATGCACACAAAAGTAAGCTATTTCAAAAAACTGGTCAAGGTGGTTAAAAGCGAAAAATGGGCAGAGGTGTGTCAAAGAGTAAGCACAGACAAGTCACTGAAATTGTTCTGGCGACTACATAAAAGCATGAGTGGTGTAGTCAAGAATAAGAGCATTTCTGACTTCCAAGGTGCTGACCTCATCTGGCAGAGGACTGACGAGGACAAGGGCAAAGCCCTCTTTGAACGCTACCTTGAGCAGAGCAACCAGACAGACATGGGAGGCCGGAATCTGGCCAAGGAGGTCACCTCAGACAGATGCAAGGCCCAGAACACTTCGGATGAAGACACAGTGACAGTGAAAGAAATCAAGGCTGTGCTTCGACGATCAAAAAACAGTGCTCCAGGTCCTGATGGCATAAGATACGACGACATAAATAGGTGTACCGACAATGAGCTAGAGAAACTAGCAGACATGTACAACAACAGTATAGGGAGTGCTAGCATCAAGGAGGAATGGTTACACAGCTATCTGATTCCCTTGACGAAGCCTGACAAAGACCACAAAAAAATTCAGGGATATCGAATTATAACCATGCAGAATACAATAGGCAAGCTGCTGGAGAAGGTAATTGCCAGGAAAATATCAAGCCAACTAGAGAGGCAAGGTGTTTTCCCACCTACCCTGGGTGGGTACCGTCCAAAAAGAGAAACCTGGACCAATGCAGCAGTCTTTGCCCACGATGTCTATGAAGGTTTCCACTCAGGCACTGAAACCGTTGCTGCAGCGATTGATCTTGAGGACGCATACAACAGAGTACCACTGGATTTTTTAATGTTTCAGCTTCTTGAACTAAACGTAAGTCCATTCCTCCTTAGTTGGATCGCTGCAGCCCTCTTCCAACGGGAAGTAGTTTTTAGATGTGGCAGTTGGACTTCGGAACCAACAACAATATATCCTGGCCTACCACAGGGATCACCATTATCTCCGGTACTGTTCAACGCCTACACAGTGAGAATCACCAGTGAGCAGATCACTGGACCTGGCAGGACATTGTCATATGCCGATGATGTTTTAGTGTATCGTCAGGGTAAGGATAGAGAGGAGGTTGCTGTGGAACTACAAACCGAACTCAATCGCATAAGTACTTGGTGTGATGAAGCTGGGGCAATGGTCAACCCAACAAAGGCAACAGTGACTTGGTTCTCGTTGAATAATCATATTGTCAACAATCCAACACCAACTGTAATGCTGTGTTCAGAGACGGTGGAAAGAACGCAGGCAATGAATTACCTGGGGATACGGTTTGATCGAAGCCTTGCTTATAATGTGCACATAGACCGGGTGATAGCAAAGGCCAAGCGGGGTTTGGCAGGGATGCGGGTGATGGCGGCAGCAAACTGTGAGCAGCACCATCTATGTCTTCTGTACGAGGGGCTGGTCATGTCTGTTTTGGAGTATGCAATGGCAATCCTGACTGTCAGCCATAAGCAGATAGAAAGGATGGAAAGGATACAGAATGAAGCTATGCGCATTATTCTTGGATGTACAAGAGATACAGCATGCAAGGCGATGCGCTACCTTCTTGATTTTCCAACCATTGAAGAGAGAATGCAAGTTTGCAGGGCACGCGCCTACCTCAGAATTAACGCAAACACACAGCATCCACTGCATAGTGAAATTAGGAAGGTGAAGGGCAGCAGGTTAAAAAGAGGACGGTCGTGGATGGGTCAAGCCGAAGACATTCTTCAACAGGTGTGTTCACTTGAGGACTTAGAACCTGGCGAGGAGTGGGTGCAAGTGCCAACAGACTTCTGCACATCCTTTTCAGTTTGCATCCAACTAGATAGAAAATGCAGACAAGAAAATCCGGCTGCTGTGGAGGCTGAAGTACAAGCGTTGATTTTCGAGAATTCGCTAGACAGTGACGCGGTCATCTACACAGATGGGTCGGTCGTCCGACATGTGAGAAGCTCATGGGCCTTTACAGCTCGGGCCGGAGGGAGAATTGTGAAGGAGGACTCTGGTGCTTTCACTGAAACCACAAGTAGCCTGACCATGGAAGTCATGGCAGTAAGTAAAGCAATAACATGGCTCGAGACACAGACATTCACTAGGGCTTGTTTCCTTAGCGACTCAATGAACATGATCAAGAGGATAGAGGAGGGGTCGATCCGAAGAGAATGGTTGCTGCCTCTGGAGCGGTCTCGGCTGGCAAAGATTAGTTTCATCTTCGTGCCAGGGCATGCGGGAGTACAAGGAAATGAGCGGGCTGACAAGCTCGCAGGTGAGGCTACTGTGGAGGGCGGACGCGCCATGGACCAGGCTGACATTCTGAATGCTCTACGAGAAGTGAGACTTTTGCAAGAACCAAGTGATGACTGTGAATCTACAACAATGGCCAGACTGCGAGAGCAGCAAATTAAAAGAGGGGTGGCCAAACAAGAACACTACGCAGGAAGCCAAAGAAGATTGATAAACCAACACAGAACTGGCGTCGTTAGCCGCTACACGCTGCGGGATTTGCTGAGGAGGGGATCCGAGCACTTATGGACTGAATGGTCCGATGTGCAACGAGGATGATCTGTCGACTAACTAACTAACTAACTAACTAACATATTCACCCACACATTCACAAAGACACACACACACACTTACACAAACACTCACACACACACACGCACACACACACACACATACACACACACACATACACACACACACACACACACACACACACAACAGGAGAAATGGAAGGAATCTAGAAACTTTTCGGCGAATCATTATGAGAGCGACGATGTACAAATGTATTGCTTGATGACATACACGCGTATATGTGGTTTTTATCATTAATAATATGATATGCATACATATATGTTGCTGTGATCATTAATAATATGGTATGCATACATATATGTTGCTGTGATAATTAATAATATGATATACATACATATATATGGCTGTAATCAATAATAATATGCAGTTTCCTGCTATGGTTGTGTGATGGGATAAAGTGATCCCATTTTGTAGGTGTAAATGCTCAGATTAATATGTGACCAGTCTTATTTTCACTTTCGCAGATAACGAGTTCAAGCTTGGAACCCGCGTCCCACCGTGCTCATGGCATCAGGGTATTTCACAATGAGCTTGGGTAACACGGCTGCTAGATTGTGATCAGAAGATTGTATTGCATTCTATCAAATGGAGAACAATTTATGCAATGCGTTCTTGGAAGTTAGAGCAAGAATTCTTATATGCTACATATAACCAGTTCTTTTGTATGGCTGCGAACCCGGACAATTAGTAAACAGGTGTAAAATATCACCGGAGTCTTTGGAGATGTGGTTTTAGAGAAGAATGTTGCTAAAAATTCCGTGCACAGCCAAAATGAGCAATCTGGACACACTGTTAGGGAGGCTAAGTCTCAAGGACAACTTATCACAAACACTTGAGTAACAAGAAATAGAACATATTGTGACAACTGGAAATATATGTCGAAAAAGAAATAGAAGAAGACTAGAGGGAGAAAGAATTCTTGACAGTCTTGTGTCATGGTACCCAAAGTAGTCAGAAAAGACCTGAAACATGCCATTAAAGATCGCAAGCTGTGGAGAAGCATGATCGCCCACGCTTACCTGCAAGACGCTTGATGATGATGATGACAGGTTATCTGAAGTGTTACAATGACAATTATGCAATTTGATTGGTTACTTAGAACGTGTGTCCTCTTTCTGTCCTCACATGAGTACACTGACATTCATACATCCACTTGTGCACTCAGGGCATTGTCATAAGCGCTCAGTCATCCTGTTCAACAGCCAGCGTAGAGTTCCAAAACTAACGGTGCCTGTTGCAATCTGATTATATTTTCTATACCTCTAAACATTTACCCTTGTGAGCACCATGAATTACCTCACTGGCCAGGTGAGATCCGATATGTCTGGAGTGTCAACCTGTGGGGACAGTTCAAAACCCATGTAGGAGCTATTGCCTTCTCCCGAGCTGCCCTATTGGCGTCATGAGTGGTTCTCATGATAATGGTTGACCACAGACACCCTTTCAGGTCTGAAAAGGTTTCTCTACTGCAGTACACATTTGGCTGGCTTCCTGGCTTAGAGGTTAGCGACTTTTCTCCATAATCTTGTATACTCTCGTAGGTAACGTGATGACGGTGAGAATCAGCAGTGATTCGAATCGCATCGGTAACTTAAGGGGTATGTGAGCCGACCGCTCAGAAAGCAATGGCAAACTACTGAGCGTAATCTTGCCAAGAAATCAACTTACAGCTGAAAGATGCTGGTGTTGACAGCGATGTCCTGTAAAGGATATGAAAAAAAGTACACATTTGGACCTCCAGAATTTACGCTGGGCTTGTTTAACTTCCCTACTCTAAAAGCACTTTACAACAATTGACAAATCAACAAACTAAATCTTAGACTTGACAATGACTCAAATGAGCCTAACAAATCCTTGATCTGACCAAAAATGCAACTAAAAACAAAATGGCCACCTCATTGACTGCCAAAAGAAATCCTGCCGACGGGTCTAATTGAAGCCGTGAGGGTCGGGGGAGAGAGAGATTGAAAGAGAGAGAGAGAGAGAGAGAGAGAGAGAGAGAGAGAGAGAGAGAGAGAGAGAGAGAGAGAGAGAGAGAGAGAGAATTATAGAAGGTAAAGAGCTAATGAACGAAGAATACACTTTATTTTCAAAGGGTTAAGAATTGGGCACGAATAGAAGTATAGTAAAAGTGATGATATAACAGGAGATAAAGAGAAATAGTAGTGGAGAGAGGCCACATCCACACCGTTTATCCCCTTGCATCAAGAAAAAGAAATTACAATGTTGTTTATACATGTTTTGTTTTTTTTTCTAGCAGGGAAACAATATAGGTTAATAAAAGTATGACAGTGACCGAATATAGATTGTGACATAGTGACGATTGTTCACATTATCAAAGGTTGAAGTAGATCAAGAGAGAATATGAGGTTTCATATGAGCGCTTGCAAGATTTTAATATCAAATTATTTGTAGATACTGTTGACTTCTGAGATTGAGTATATTGTGTAAAATACAAGTTCTATTACTGAATTAAATTAACTGTCTGACCACGTTTGGATCTTGTAATGAATCATTGCTTGTTTGATAATTCTGTAACGCCAATACACATGCAAATGACACTTTTTGGGACATCGGTGCTCATCAAGGGATGCAATATTTCGAGCTTTTATCTATGACGTTATAATACTGAGAGATTCTGCGAAATTTTTTTTTTTTAAAACTTGCATGGAGTTTCCATTAAGTGATTGGACGCACATTCCTCTTGCTCGAGATAACAGCTGGACCGCAAAACTCTGGTATACTGGTGTTCAGCTGTGAGCAATTTACGGAAAAGACGGTTAGGGGAATCTCCGAGGAAGGCATTTTATAGCCTGTGGATTGCATAGGGCTTCGTGAGGACTGGCTACCTCTCCTATCTAGTCTGTCGTATGTGTTCGGCTACTCGATGTGGAAGGAACTTGACATCTACAATCCTACGCTAAAGAATAGCAGTGGTCGCAAGTATTAGAGCATTAGCTCTTAATCTTCCGGTGCACTGACTGAGGCTTAGGGAATTAAATACCTACACCGGCATTTAAGTTGGACTTACATGATGTCTTCTAGCTCTGAAAACAATGGCAAACTACTGAACGTAACAATTTCTTAACAAACGAGATAGGGATTAATAGCAACATCCTACAAATGCTTTGCAACATATACATTCCAAACAATTTACCATATGTGTTGGAAAAGTAGTTAGAAAAAGGATCCACTATATAGAGAGATGTACATCATCAGTGGTTTATAGTAAAGTGTGTAGTGGTACTTACCCCAGCATCATCAGGAGGCCCTTGTGTTATCACAAAAGTTAGAGCGAATGGGTCCGATATTAGAGTGTCAGTGTATGAGTTAGAGCGTGATGAAGAAGATGCTCTGGATGACGTACCTGCGGCAACGATAGGGTTACCAGAATTGCCGGGTGGGTAGAGGTATAAGAAGAGCCACAACATAAATCAACATAAAATTACTGCTACATGTTTGAATAAGGAGACTGCGGATGAGGCGATCAGAGAGAATCCGTCTCAGAAGAAGCAGATGGTATGATTTATTTTCAGATGCCAATTAATCTATTTTACTGTTTATTTTCTTAATACAAGTGGTAAATGGTGTTAAGCTAACTAGTGTATTGTTTGCGTAATTTGATTGTTTTTTTTTTTTTTTTTTTTTTTTTTTTTTTTTTTTTTTTTTTTTTTGGGTGTTATTATTTGGTAATGATTATAGAATACGTTGTTCCTGTTGTGTATAGAAGACCATTATTTCTGTAATGTTGTTGATGGCCATATAAAATGTATGGCCATTTGAAACGTGAAGTATGTCTTAATATTTTTATGACTGTGATTTTGTAACATTGCTGATGGTCGGGTAGCAGAGGCGTTATTTCTCCTTACTGGTGTTATTATCATTTTAGTCTAGTACTATCGGCTCCGTGGCGAAGAGGTTACATCGCAGTTCGTAAACCCGCATACCACTTTTGAAACACATTTGCGAGCTATTTGGCAGTAGACCGCATTGCGTTGGTGTTTATATGAAATGGCATGGGTGCTGGTCGTTCAGAAATCAATGGCAAACTACTGAACGTAAGTTTGCCCAGGAAACACGAACCGCCAATAACTGCTGGCTTTGACTGTTACGTCCTGTAAAGGATATGCTATTAACTGTTTAAGTCTAGTACTAATGATTTATACCAGTGTAAGGTATGTTATGAAGATTTAATGTTCGTTTTATGCGTCACCTTGTTTATTGACACTATTGGTATTTTAAACTTGTATTGTACTGATGCTTTGTGCTGGATACATATGCTGTATCTCCTTGTAAGTGAGGATGGATGTCTTGGTAGATTTGGCAGAGCGAGACTATTCTTATGGCTGTATTTTTTTAATGGAGTACTTTACGTAAGTTATGATTACAACCAGTAGCTCATGTTACGTTTTGAGGTTAATGTCACCTTTAGTAACTTGTGGGTGTTTTTTCTTCCAGGTATGTTCCACTATGCATGTGGTGATAATATACCCATATGGTGTAAGATCAGGTTGTCGGGACGATAATATTTAAAGAGGGTGAATATTGTATAAGCGGGCACTCTCCCGCTGTTTATACTTCACCTCGACACCGCAAGGTACAAGAGGAACATAATGAGATGAGATGAGATGATGAATATTGAATGAAGCCAATAATACATGAGCACGTTAGGTATCACGGTGCTAGGACCTGTAAGAAGCAAGAGGAGATAATTCCAGCCACGCTATATAATGCCAGGCAAAGGAAATATAAATCTTTTAGTCTCATCGCTAGCTCTAGAGCAGTGGTTCTCAACCTTTTTTGGCAAATGCCCCCCGTTACCATATGTTCAGAAAGTCATTACCCCCCCCCTTTCGAATTTCTTCCCTATAAATCCCCCCTCCCCCAAAACTTACACAGTATACATAGAATGAAAGCTAAATTTAATCAAACATACTAGAACAAGTCAAGACATCTACATACAACGTGATTTGTGGGTCTACTTACGTTATAAAACAAATTTCATTAAGGTGAGTAGTACAGAACCGTAAAATTTAGAGGGAAAAACAATATTAAGTAACTGGTTCTTATATTAATGCGATCTTGAAATAATCTTAATTCCCCCCACCCCCTGGAAACCCTAAAATTCCCCCGGGGAGGGGGGAATTCCCCACTGGTTAAGAACAACTGCTCTAGAGTTTAATATAAGCGTCGATGCCTATCATTGGTTTGAGTATGATCCGGATCAGTGTTGAACTTAGTATTAAGTGGTGTTTGGGAGCTGCTGTTTTGGAGAAGCAATTATGTGCTTGTTAATATTTCCTGGATTTTCGCTGTATCCATAATTTTTTTTCTTTCGCGTACATTTGTTGTTGCACAATAAATTTCTTTCCTATCCAGATGTACTCAGCATAGACCTTTGATACAGTTTTCTGTCGGATTAGAAATATACGTTATTGCCTTTCACGTTATCTCATTGTTTGCATTGACAAGATGGTTGTAGACACTAATAAAGATCATTCATTTCTAGTTTCGTTTTCATTAATTCAATTTGTACACTCGTTGTTGTTGTTTCAGCCTAGCTTTCCAATCAGTAGCCTGGGTTGACAGACGCCTATTCACAACATGTGTCTCACTTCCCTGGACCATCTTCTTTCTAGTTACTTTCCCGTTCTTACTAGTTCGGGGGACGGTGAGGTGTTTTCTCTTTATTCCCCTGCCTTCTCTCTTTTTTTATAACCCCTCCGCTCGTTGGCCCGAACGCAACGCAGTCAGCATTGCACTGTCTCTTCCAGACATCATATTCACCACCATGGAACTAACACCCTTCTAGCCAACAAGCTGTCGTGGACCAACTGGCATTGGCCCGTATCTGCAATCCTTAGAATATACTTCACATGTTTGGAGACGTGTTCAACAAGCGAGTCTAGGTGCTATAATCTCTTGTTCCAGGGTAGATGGTGCCCATTAGCTAAGAACAGCAGCCAATCTAGGAGATGAGAAATTCCAATTATAAACCTCCAGGTTCAAGGTGGACCAGTGTGTCGAGGACTGAATGGCCACGGGTGTGCTGATTGTGAAAGTGAAAGGTCTGGTGAGGTGTTGTCTGGCGTATGGACTCCTGAGGGACAACCCCTGCCCATTCCCTAGCGGGCAGGCTCTACTAGGGTGACCGGTTAGTTCCTGTTTACAAATGAAAACAACTATGGACATTAAAAAGAATCATCGCTGGAGCAACGGATTTCATGCCGTGTGTTCGATACCTTTTACAACAGCTAGCACGGAGAAAATGAAACGGAGAAGAGGTAGGGGAGAGGGGAAAAGGAAAAGAACGAAGAAGGCTCTAGCCAGAAGTGGTAGGAGGAAACCGGATCGCCTGAGACTCAAACATGTAAGCGTTGGATATTACAACTGCTGTAGTGCAAAACAGAGAGGACCAAAATTGGAAATCTTGGTCTACGATTTTGACATCCTCATGCTGCAAGAACTGAAGATAAACGTTTTGCAGTGTCCTGGTTATTCATGTTACATTAATCCACCCGGGCAGGGAAGACATGGACAGGCTCTAGTGGTCAAGGATGGCTTACAGCACATGATACTGGATAAGAGTGGGCGGGAACAGGAAGGCACACAGGTGATGGGAATGCAGATTTAATTTGGAGCATACAGCTGGACCCTAATAAATATATACCAAAGAACATTAAAAACGCACCACCTCTATATTCCAGGAACAGGGTGTGAAATGTAAATATAGGTACATTTCTTCTTCTTCTTCTTCTTCGTTCATCCGGAGTTTTTTTTTCGGATGTGATTGCGTTGTGCCTGTTTACAGCAGAGCTGCGTTCTTGCGCCGTTAGGCCGACACATCCGACTTCTGCGGGCATTTGTTGACCGGGTTAACCTTCCCGGGGGTTTCTTAGGACGTTTGACTCTCACTGTTGTGGTGTTATCCCCCATCCCAGCTGGTCCATATAGAACAGCCAAAGATCCTGGTCAGCCCTCAAGGGAAGGCAGGGGCAGACCATGGGCATTCCCCGCCATCCAAGGAGGCTTCCATACTTGCAGAGCCGATACATAGCGCTCTGGTACTGGGCTCACCCAAGGAATCGTCACGTCCTGCACATGGCTGCTTAGCCTCACTTCCGTATATTGGGCCTTCCGTTCACCATAGGCTGTTCTTCCGGAAACCAGAAGTATGCAGTCTGCAGATGACATCCACACAGTGAGCTTTCGATTCGGACTTTCCATGTAATGGATTTGCTAGCCAAGCAATATTCCATTTCGTGCCACTAGGACACTTTTCCACCTTTTATGAAGCCCACACAGTGGGCTTTTGATTCTGACTTTCCACGTAATGGATTTGCTATCCAAGCAATATTCCATTTCGTGCCACTAGGACACTTTTCCACCTTTTATGAAGCCCACACAATGGGCTTTTGATTTGGACTTTCCACGTAATGGATTTGCTATCCAAGCAATATTCCATTTCATGCCTCTGGGTCTTCATGCACCTTTAAATGTCAACCTGTATGCGGTTAAAGTAATCTGCGGTCAACTTTAGCTTGTTGATATCTCCATAGAGCTTGTCCTCAAATGAAGCAGGTGTGGGCCAAAATATCTTTCTCTGTTCTGCATACGTTGGGCAATCCTGCAGCAAATGTTTTGCTGTCATTTTTCCAGTTCTACAATTACATTCATCGGTATCTCCTATCTTTAGTTTATTGAACAAGTGGTATTTCAGCCTGTTATGTCCTGTGCGGAGTCTGAAGATTGCTACTTGTTCTCTTCGGTCGAGTTTGTAATATGCATCATCCTTCTGATGGCCTGGATGCTCTGATTCCCATTTGGTTCTATAAGTGCTTTTTATCAACCTCTTTGCCTCATTATAGGTTATGTCTATGTCAGGCTGAGGTAGTCGTCCGCCCTCTTTTGCCAGTCTGTCAGCCTCTTCGTTTCCAGGTATACTGCAATGTGATGGGATCCACTGTATTACAACTTTTTTGGATTTCTGGCATAGACCATGGAGTGCTGCTCTTAGGTCAGTTAGTTCTGTGCTGTTATTGCTCTTCAGTATTGAGACAGCTGACTTTGCATCTGTGAAGATAGCTATTTGCTTCTCTTTATTTTCCTCCATCAGGAGCATTTCTGCTGCAGTTTTCAGAGCCTCTACCTCCGCTTTGAAGTTACTTGAAAATTTTCCAGTTGCCATTGAATGTGTTGTTTTCGCTCCATTTTTTAAATTTAGGAGAATTCCTCCTCCTCCATTCTCTATTGAATTTTTGGCTGATCCATCTGTATATGCATGGGTCCAATTCCTGCTTGGGTAATGTTCTTTTATGTAGTTTAGGGTTATTTCTCTTCTTTCGGTTTCATGCTGAGTGTTCTTTTTCTCAATACCAGGAATGTTTTCTATCATCTCAGGCAGTTGCTGCTGTCTCCAAGCTGGGAACTTGTGCGCATTGTGTATGGGCTTGACTGTTGATATGTTAAGAATAGGATCTGACCTAATCCTTCGTTTCGCAGTTTCTACAAAGTTGCTACGCTTCAGTCTTCCCTTTCCAAAACCATTAAATCTGTTGTACATAGGGTGGTCTGTCAATCTTCTAAATTTTTCTGCTTGTTGCTGGGCTCTGCTATCTCTTCTATCCTGCATTGGTTGTAAACAAGTGATCTTTTCTAATTCATTAATAGGCGTTGTCTTCAGGCTTCCAGTTATGATTCGCATTCCTTGATTTTGGACTCTACTTATTTTGTTAAAGTTTGACTTAGCTGCTGTTGCCCAAGCTGCAATGCCATATTCCAGTACTGGCCTCACCCGTCCAGTATATAACTTCTTGAGAACTTTCTCATCTGCTCCCCATGTTGTACCAGCAAGCTTTTTCATGATTGCCATTCTTTGCCTTGCTCTTGTTCGATTTTTCTCAACCTGTGTCTTCCATGTCAGGCGACGATCAAAGGTGACTCCTAGATAGTTTGGATTTTCTTCATGGCGCAATATTTTTCCATTCAATACCAGCTTAGGTTGCTGAGTTTTAGTTGAGAGGGAGAACACTGTGCATGTTGTTTTCTCCTCACTTATCTTCACTAGCCATGATTTTGACCAGTCCTCTAGCGCTAATAGGGCTTGCTGTATTCTGCTGTTAGCTGTACTAATATATTCTTCAGATGTCCATATGGCTAGGTCATCTGCAAAGGATGATGTGTGTACTCTGGCTGGAAAATTTTCCGTGATGTCGTTTATATATGCTAGGAATAATGTTGGTGAAAGAACTCCTCCTTGGGGGACACCTTGCTCCAACAGCATCATTTTGCTGGTTTGTCCTTGTACTTTTGTCCTGGCAGTTCTGTTCTCAAGGTAGTGGCTGATCCATTTGTACATTTTCCCGCAAACATGCATTTTTTGCAGTTTTACTTTCAGTCCTTCCTTCCATACTTTATCAAATGCTTTTTCTAAATCTATCCAGACTGCTAGTGTGTGCTTTTTCTCTTGGAAAGCATCCTCTATTTCCTGAGCTATATAGGTTATTTGATCTTCAGTAGATCTGTACTTTCTGAATCCTGCTTGGTGAGGTGTTAAGAGTTGGTTTTCTTCCAAATGCCATGTTAGCCTGCCATTGATAATGCGTTCCATTAATTTTCCTACACAGCTAAGAAGACTGATAGGTCGATAGCCATTTGGTTCTTCCAGGTCTTTTCCTTTCTTTGGGACTGGTATTAGTATAGCTTCCTTCCATGCCTGTGGGACTATTCCCCTCTTCCAGCTGTAATTTAGGACTGCTAGTAGTTTCTTTTTTGCCTTAGTGCCTAGTCCTATTAGCATTTCATTTGTGATTCCATCCTTTCCTGGTGATGTCTTCTTTTTTAGGGTATTCATTGCCTGTTCCATTTCTTCCATTGTTAGATTTGCCATCATATATTCTGCTGCTGTCTCTGTATATGTATGATGTATCTGTTTATCTTTGATTGCTTTCTTCTGTTCGGCTGTAATATCAATGTGGTTTGCACTGGCATAGTGTTCCATTAGTGCATTTGCAGCCTTTTTTCCTGTAAGCAAGGCATTTCCTTGTTTAATTGTTATTTGTTTGTTTCTAGGTCCTTCATTGTTCATTGCTTTCACTAGTTTCCATAGTTTGTTTCCATCCCTGTCAAAATTCAGGTTTTCTGTTTTTTTCCTCCAACAATCTCTTGTTGTTTGATTTACTGTTCTTTTATATTTTGCTGAGATGGCTTTGAGAGAGATGTTCGCTTCAGTTGTTTGTTCTCTCTCTCTGCGGTCTTCCTAGCATCTTCAACTTTGTCCTCCAAAAATTGTAGTTCTTCAGTCCAGTATGGTTTGTAATTTTTCCTTGCTCCTCTTGGAATAGACTCAGTGGCCGCCTGTATTATTGCTCTGTTTAGACTTTCCACCATTTGCTTCATGTTGCCATATCGTGTATTTACGTTTTCACAATATTTGTCTGTTAGTATGGCAAATCTGTCCCAATCTGCTCGTTTGTAATTCCAGCGGGGCAAAGGCTTTTGCTCCTGTGGAACATACTCCATATTTATTACAAGCTTGATTGGTCTGTGGTCACTACCTGCTAATTGGTCCAGCACATGGCGATCGATTTTGTGGAGGATGTCTCCTGTGCAGAAAGCTAAGTCTGGAGTAGAAGTGGTAATCCATCTTCTGGAGTAGAAGCTCGGTGTGTCATCCGCTTTGTTAAGTAGATGGAGATTTGAGTCTATTTCCCAGTCCTCCACTTCATCTCCTCTTTTGTCAGTATCTGGGTATCCCCATCTTTCTGAACGGCTATTAAAGTCTCCGACAACAATGCAATTTGTGTCAGTTATTTCCATGTTTGAGAGTGTAAGATCCTTATCTGCCGGGCTATATAGATTGTAAATTCTTATTTTCACGTCCTTTATCATTATATCAACACCTATAATTTCCGTTTGGTTGTCAGAGATCACAGATACTTCGCTGCAAGGTATTGTATTTCGTGTAAGTATTACAACTCCTCCTTTGTGTCCTTCGCGGTCGAAACGTGTGGCCTGATATCCCTCGACTGAAAATGTGCGATTGGCGTTGAGGTGTGTCTCTTGAATGCATGCCACATCTATTCTATCTTTATGAAGACGCTGTGTTAGGGAGGCTTTCTTGTTATAAACTCCTTCTGCATTCCATTGTAGTATGTTGAGTGTCCGGGGTGTTTGGTCAATAGCTCTTAACCTACTCCTCTGTGCCTTGACTCCACAGCACAGGGGAAGGTGACCACCAGTAGTCATGGGTGGACCCCCTCGAGGCAGGGGGCCCGGCACTATCACCGCCTGATGGGACTTCACGGGATTAGCACCATAACGATTAATTTTCATCTGTGGCATCATGAAATGATAAAGTTACGTTGCACTTCTTTGTCAAGCCTGTGGCTCAGTACATCCGATTTCGACAAGCATTTGTTCGGGATGCTTTCCCTAGCCTTTGACTGTCCCCAGTCTACCTACAAGGCAGCAGGTTTGTGCGTCACTTCGTCTGGTCCCTCTCCCTTGACCTGTCCGACATGGGTGACCCTACCAGTAGCTGTGCTACCGTCGGCATAGCTCTTGGGGTCATTGGAACGCTCAAGCCCCTCTACCTCGTCAAGGTGGACGCACGGCAGAGGGGATAGGTACATTTGATTGTTATGAAATTCATTGCATTCTGTGCAGGCAAGAAGAAAACCAAAAATGCAGCCAATAAAGAAATGCATCCACACTATCCTCAGTACCTAGTATGTCCACCATTGAGACGTACAATAGTGCTGTGGTGGCAATTCATCCTTCTGGCAATGGCTCACGAGCTCATTCCGGTCTCCAACATACCAATGGCTCGTTAGCTGTCGTTATCAGATAGTTGGTATTTCAAGCACATGTACTGGGTGTTTTTACTCAACGGCCTTTTACACTGAGTATACTGCCACAACCTGTACACATATTTAGGTTCATACCTATTGGAAATTGTGTTGCGTGTTTCACTTTTATGTTATGCGTGTTTTATGTAGTCTGTACACAAACCCGTGGATTGAATCAATCACTTCCTATTCCAGCAGCCATTCGCTCT
Organism: Cepaea hortensis; assembly: GCA_963921405.1. Lineage (NCBI taxonomy): Eukaryota > Metazoa > Mollusca > Gastropoda > Stylommatophora > Helicidae > Cepaea > Cepaea hortensis. Next base: position 11,803,906 of record OY992877.1, read on the forward strand.
CTTCCTCTTCCTTGGGGAGGGGGGTGGGGGTGTCTGTGAATGGGATATGTCTGTGTGGGTGGGAGTGTGTGAGTGTGGATGGGGTAAATGTTAGTGGGTGGAGGATGTATGTGTGGGTGGTGAGGATGTTTGTAGGTGGGGGTTGTGTGGGTGAGTAGGGAGATGTGTGTGTGTGGGTGAGAGATGTGTGGGTGGGGATGTGTATGAGGGATGCATGTGGGGGTTGTGTGTGGGGGAAATGTGTTTATGGGTGGAGTTTTGTGTGGGAGGGGAGATGTTTGAGAGGTGGGGGAGGTGTGGGATCTGCAGATTGATGACAGATGTATGTGAGGATGGGGGAAGTATGTTTGGCTGGGTGGTTGTGGTGTGTGTGAGTGGGACGGTAGATGAGAGATGCATGTGTTGACGGGTGGGTGGGTGATTTGTGGGTATTAGTGGTTGATGGATGAGTACGTGAGTGGGTGGATGTGTGTGAGAGATGAGTGTATGGTTGGGGGATGTGTGTGTTTGTGGGAAGATGTGTGTGAGCGGCGAATGTGTGTGGGTGGGGTATATGTGGGTGGTTGGGTGTGTGTGGGTGGGTGGTGTGTGTTTTTTGGGTGTTTATGGGATTGGGATATGTGTGGGCAGGTGGGGAGATGTTTTTGTGGGTGGGGACGTGTGTATAGGTGGGGGATGTGTAGTTGAGAGGTGGCGGATATTGGATGGGTGAGTGAGTGTAGGTTGGCTGATGTGTGTGTGGGTGGGTGGGGAAAATTGTGAGGGTGCGGGATGTATGTGTGGATAGGTGCGGGATGTGTGGGTTGACGGGGGTATGTGTGTGTGGTTTTGTGATGTGTGTTTTGCTGGGTGGTTGCGGGTGTGTGGGTGGGTGATGGAGAATATGTGGGTGGGTGTGTGCGTGTAGGTTATGGGATGAGTGGGGGATGTATGTGTGGTTGGCGAAATGTGTGTGGGTTGGGGATCAGTAGATGGGTGGCGGTATGTATGTTTGCCTGAGTCTGTGTGAGTGCGTGGAGGTATGTGTGGGTGGGTGGGAGTGTGGTGGGTGGGGATGTGTGGGTGGCTGAGGGATGTGTGGGTGGCTGCGGGGTGCGAGGGTGGATGGGGGATGTATCTCACAACATTGCAATCTGCACTGTTTATGATTACAACTTTCAATTGCCAATGTTTGTTTTTTCCCCATTTGAATGTACCATGCGTAATATGCATTGTTTATGCTTACAAAATCCATTTGACAATGTTGTTTTTTTCCCCCTATGTAAATGTAACATGCACATTTGATGAATGAATGATGTGCGATCGAAAGGGCCGAATGTAAGACCAATTTGGTACCCTTTTAAAATAAAGTTTGTTTGTTCGTTCGTTCGTTTGTTCGTTCCTCGTGACAAATAAAGGGAAAATTATTTCCCACACTTTGTTTCCAGTTTCTCAGCATCAGTATATATCATAGTGGCACGTTTTATTGTGCTTCAGTATATATATACATTAATGGTGAGTCTTGCGTAAGTGGAGAGAGTTGGGACTGGTTGAAGGGTTCTGAGGTTACCTCTGGTACGAGGTATCTCATATGTGGTGACTTCAATCCATCAGTCATGTGCCATGACGGTAAGGGTGGGCGGTCATGAGTCGCTATTTAACTCGATCACCAGAGTCGTGGAACAGCTCAGTGTTCTTGTATCGACCATGCCACGTGTTCAAGCCATACAGATATTTACATCGGTGTTGTCCCCTTGTTCTCTTCCTCTCCATCTTGCCAGTTGTCACCACGTTCTCCTGTGTATTACTTCTCATAACATGTCCACAACAAATGTTGACTGTCTACGTCTAATTTCTCTAATCAGTTTACGATTTTCATTTGTTTCTTGTAGGACTTTGTCATTGATTTTTCTGTCAGTCCATGGTATTCTTTGCATTCTCCTCAGAAACCACATTTCCACAGCCATCAGATATTATTCAGCTTGTCTGCTCATTGTCCAGTCTTCACATGCAGAGGTATAGGTTCTATGTAGTACCTCAACAATCCTTTTTTCTCATAGCAATTGACATCATTTTATTGGTCAGTATGTTTTGCATCTTCCAAAAGGCTACCTTCGTCATGGCTATTCTTGTTCTAATCTCTTCAAGGCATCTCTCATCAGATAGTATGACTGTTCGGCGATAATGTACATATTCACTTGCTGAAGAATATTCCCATTTACTTGTATATTACATTCTTCCTTCCTAGTGACGACCCTGATCTGTGTCTTATGACAATTTAATTCTAACCCCAGCTGCTCACTGTGTACAACAACCGCATCTAAAAAATGTTGCAGTTCCTGCTCATTGTCTGCAATCAATACTGCATAATCTGCATATCTAATGTTATTGATATTTCTTCCTCCAATGATGATTCCTTTCATGTCTTGCACATATCTGAAAATATTTTCACTACACAGGTAAAAAGGATCTGGAGACATTACACATCCCCGTCTCACACCTCTATTAATAGGCTGATATTGTCCTACTTCATTATCAATTCTTATGGCAGCTTCTTGTTTCCGATCTATGTTATTGTATACGTTTAATGTCTTTCTGATCAATTTGTAGATCTGCTTGCATCTCTATCATGTTATCATGTCTTACTTTATCGAAAGTCTTTGTATAGTCAATAAAGCACAGATATAGATCTTTGTTTAGTTCCATAAAACGTTCGATTACAGTTCTCAGCATATACACAGCATTTACTGTTCTCTTGTCTTCTACAAGCCCACATTGCTCATCTAATATTTCAGGTTTTATTTTTTTCTTAACTCTTTGCATGATAATTCTTAGCAAAGTCTTCGTGATGTGACTCATTATACTAATTGTTCGATGTTGATCACATTCGAAATCTCCTGATTTCTTTGGGATTGCAATAAATATATAGTTACATAATTCATTATGTAAAGCATTAATCATTTCTGTTGTGATGTTGTCTGAATCAGGGATATTGCCAGTTTTCAAATGGTTAAGAATATTCCGAACCTATATCTTCAAAATTGACGGTCGTTCATAATTATTTCGAACATCATACGCTTCTCTTTTATCATCATAAATGTTTTTGACATAGTCTTCTTCTTCTTCTTCTTCTTTTCGTTCATCCGGAGTGTTTTTTCAGATGTCATTGCGGTGTGTCTGTTATGCGCCCTTGGGCCGAAACCCGTAGGCCAACACATCGACTTTAGCGTGCTTTTTTGACCAGGTAGCATACCTGGGAGACTCTCACTTTCGTGGTGCCATCTACAACCATGCTGGCCAAGGTTGAACGGTCGAAGACAACGGTCATCCCTCAAAGGAAGGCAGGGACAGTCCATAGCATTTTCCGCCATCCAAGTTGCAGGGCCGACACATAACGCCCTGGATCTGGGCTCACCGAGGGAAATCGTCACGTCCTGCTCATGGCTGCTTTAAATCCTCACTTCAATATATTGGTCATTTCGTTTTCCCCGGGCCATTCCCGCACAAACCAGACATGTTCGCAGACGGCATCCACTCAGCGAGTTTTCGGACATGTGCTTGTCGTTGCGCCCATCAGAGCTGTTCCAGGCACGACAGACATTCGGAAACTACCTAGTCAGAGCTGTTCCGAACAAGAGCGGCATTCGGAAACTAGGTAGTCAGAGCTGTTCCTAGCACGAGAGACATTCGGGCGAGACATTTCACTCGGACGTAATTGCGTAGTGTCAATTTTTAGTTTGCCACCCGTAGGCCGACACTTCCGACTTCTGGCGGGCATTTTTTAGTGAGGTTAGCCTTCCTCTGGTTTCGAGACACGTTAGACTGTTGTAATGTCACCCACATCTCAGCTGGTCAAGATAGAACGATCAACGATATCGCGGACGGCCCTCAAGGGAAGGCAGGGGCAGACCATGGGCATCATCTCACTATCCGAGGAGGCTTCCATAATTGCAGAGCCGGCACATGTTGCTCTGAGACTGGGCTCACCCAAGGAGTTTCCACGTCCTGCTCATGGCTGCTTTTGTTCCTCACTTCCATGTGTTGAGCATCCCGCTTGCCACTGATCGCTCAAGCACACACCAGGAGCGGTCAGATTGCGGGCGACATCCACTCGGTAAGCTTTTGCTTGTGACTTTAACCCACGCAATAGGTACGCTCGCCGTGCGTTCCATTTTGCGTTGAGACGTTCTTCCACTTATATCTACACTCTCTATGAGTTAGATACAGAGTTTCCGTAACCATGCCCTTCGACTGGGGCACTTTTCTTTCTTTTTTGTACTCGCTCACAAGGTAGGCTACATGTGCTGCCGGCTCAGCACCTTACCTTCGTGCAGCAGTGAACGGGAAACGGTCTGGCCCTCTCATCCGGGAATCCCTCATATCCCCCAGCTGAGAGCCTTCGAACATGTATCAGACCTGAGCATGTAGCTTGCTCAGTATCACGTTTCTATTTTCCGGTAGACGGGTATCGGCCTGGCTCTCAGATCCGAGGGTTTGTGGCTTAGAGGCGTTCAGCCACAGCCCTCGACAGGGAGCCTTAAGAGTTTTGTCCGAACCAAGAAATTCTGCCTTCGTGCACCTGATTTAAATTTTGACTGCTATACTCAGTCTATACCTGCAGAGCAGCAGGTTGTGTCTCTCTTAGTCTGGTCCCTATCCCATAAACTGTCAGATATGTAATTTTTCACCCATCGGCAAGCAAATGGGGTCGATGGGACACGCAAGCTCCCCCACCACGTCAAGGTGGAGACACATCGGGGGAGCGACATAGTCTGACCATAGATGTAAAATGGGAACTTTTTCTATTATGATTTTTCAATCTTTTGCATTATTATTTCGAACATCATACGGTTTTTCTGTTATCATTATAAATGTTTTTGACATAGTCTGACCATACATGTAAAATGTGAACTTTTTCTATTATGATTTTCCCATCTTTTGTTTTTAGGCAGCCTGTTGATGTACTTTTATTAGCAAGTTCCTGAAATCTTTTGTGCATTAATATTTTATTTTTGCTGTGGTCTTGTTTGTCAATTTCTATGCAATTTTCTAAAGCCATGCTTCTTTTGCCTTCTTACATAATTTTCTGACTTTTCTGTGAATTTCTTCGTATTTTGCAAGATTTCTTTTGTTGCGTTTTCTTGTTTCCATTGGTTGTAAAATTTCTTCAATCATCCATATCTTACGACCCTCTTTCTTTAGTTTTGGAATAGCTGTTTCTGCAACCAAGTGAATGAATTCTTCAACATTTCCCATTGATCATCCACATCATGAAATGGGATCTCTAGATCAGGCAACATATCAAATCTATTCTTTACTTTTATATTAAAATAGTCTTGCATTTCCTTGTAATTTTACAATGTAAACAGATCATATTTAATGTTTCCTGTTGTTTACTTGACTTTCTTTAATTTTTACCCTTAATGTGCCTGTAATCAATTTGTGATCACTGTAGTAGTCTGCATTGGGAACTCTTTTTACGATTCTTAACGCATTTCGTAACCTTCTGCTAATCAGAATTAATCAATTTGGTTTCTAGTCCTCCTGTCAGGACTCCTTCATGTCCATAATCTTCTAGGATGTTGTTTAAACCAGGTGTTTCCTACAATAATTTCCTGCTCTTTTGCCTATTCTACAAGTCTGTATCCTCTATCATTTCGCTCTCCCAGACCAAGGTTGCCTACACTGCATCCATCGCCTTGATTTCCCTACCTTTGCATTGAAATCACCAAGTATAATATTTATTTCTGAAGTTTTGCATTTCTTCGAAGCAGACTCGATGTCATTATAAACTTCCTCTATACTATCTTCACTGCGTTCTCCTGTTGGGGCATATATTTGAATGTCATTTATGTTAAAAAGACTGCCGATTAATTTTAACAATTGTACCCTCCCTATCTATTATACTCAAAATTATAAAAAGAAGAACAAGGAAGAAAATAAAAATGGAAATTGGTGAAGAACAGTATGGATTCGTGGAAGGAAAAGGTACAAACATTGCAATATATACATTACAAACACTATTAGAAAGATCAGTAGAGACAAAGAAAGACATATATTTGTGCTTCATAGATAATACTAAGGCATTTGATAAAGTTAAACATGATGAACTGTTTAAAATGTTGGAAGTTATTAACATTGATGGGAAAGATCTCAGAATAATAAAAAAAAATATTTACTGGAACCAAACAGCAGTAATTAAAATGGAAAATAAAGAAAGAAATTATGAACACATAAAGTTGGGAGTAAGCCAGGGATGTATTTTGTCACCGGATCTCTTCTCCCTCTATAGCGAAGTAATAATGAGAGAGATCAAAGAAAAGACAAGAATAATATTTGGAGGTTATAATGTAAATAATATACGCTATGCAGTTGACATAGTATTGATAGCGGATAATGCAACAGATCTACAACAATTGTTGGACATTGTAGCAACAGAGAGTGCAAAGAAAGGACTCTCCTTGAATATCAAGAAACCAGTAACAATGGTAATATCAAAGAAACAGGGATACCCAAATGTGAAAAAGAGATAGAAGGGAAAATTGTTCACCAAGTGGATAGTTTTAAATATCTAAGGACATTTATAACATCAGATGGAAGATACACAACTGAGATTAAGAGCAGAATAGGACAAGCAAAGGCTGCATTTAAAAAAAAGAAGAATATCTTATGCAATAAGTTATAATCATTAAATGTAAGAAAGAGAGTGCTAAAGAGCTATACAGAACTTGTTTTGCTGTATGGCTATGAATCTTGGAATATAAATGAACAAATTAGGAAGAGATTGGAAGAAACAGAGATGTGGTTCCTTAGACGAATGTTGCGAATTCCTTGGACTGCCAAAGTAATTAACGACGAATTCCTTAAAGAGGCTGGCGAAACTAGAACATTATTTACAACAATAAGAAAGAGACAAAGAGCATTTTTTGGTCATGTGATGAGAAAAGATGCGCTGGAGAACATCGTGACATCTGGAAAGATCGAAGGGAAGAGGGGCAGAGGCAGACCACGATAAATGATGCTGGATGGATTGCGACAGTGGCATGGAGGAATATCAACACCAGAGTTGATCCAGAAAACCAAAGACCAAGATCTGTGAAGAGTCATGAACGCCTACGCCAGTCGGCACGGCAATTGACGATGATGACCCTATCTGACACAGCCTAATATCCTTGAACATATTTTGATGTTTGCCGGTCCAAGATAATTGCTAAACCCCTTTGCCGATCTTCTCTCCAGAATAAATAATCTTCAAATTCTCCTCTGTCTTAATCCCTGCTCCTGTCCATCTCGTCTCGCACATTCCTAATACATTATTCTTCTCTCTTTCCATTTCTTGTTTGATGTTACCAAATTTTCTTTCGTCGCTTTACATCCGAACATTCCATGTTGCTAATTTCACTGTCGCCGTCCTTTTCTTGTGATGATTAGCTCCATTTTGCACCTGTGTAATTTCCCCTTGCTTTATCAGATTCGCAGGCACACATGTATCGACAGTGATTACGTCTTCCTTGAATGAACGAAACGGCCGTGGTCGGGACACACCCACACATGGTAATTGATGAAATAGCTGAAGGCTGACGAATATGTGTGTTAAATATCACTGACGTCTGTGACTCCCGCATCTATTGTACGAATTTGTATCTTAATTTAGAAAATGGGTGTATAATGGATAGGTTGGTATTCAATAGTTTTTATTCACATACGATGGGACACGAATCATTTCTAAGAAATGACGTAGTTAATGCGTTACATGTCCCAGTCAGGTGATATTAGAGAGAGGGCGCGGACTGGCAGACGTATTTAAAGCATCCGTGTTGTGAGATGTGCCCGTATCTCACAGACGTTCTCTACGAGGTGCATCATTTGAAGCCAGTTTTTTTTCATTTGTTGGTGGTTTCTTCCTGGCCTGGTGAGTGTATTGTTGTAATCCTAGTTTAGGCTAGTATCACACCGAATGGATGCGTCTCGTTGTTTTGTTGGGGTGAGATAGAAGACAAGAAGATGCAAGCAATAAATTAAATTCCATATTTGTGAATACATAAATAAAATGGGTTAAACCTGAAACTTAGGGACATATAAACATTTTACTAAAAGCATTGCATAGGGCAGGGTTACAAAACGAAAGATCCCAAGCCTTCATCAGCACTCACAAACACACACAAACACACACACAGAGAGAACGAACGAACGAACGAACGAACCAACGAACAAACTTTATTTTAAAAGCGTAACAAATTAGGCACGCAGGCCCGTCTTACATTCGGCCCTTTCGATCACTCATCTTTCATTCATCAAATGTGCAGAGAGAGAGAGAGAGAGAGAGAGAGAAAGAGAGAGAGAGAAAGAGAGAGAGAGAGAGAGAGAGAGAGAGAGAGAGAGAGGAGAGAGAGAGAGAGAGAGAGAGAATACACACGCGGACACAATCCACACCGTGGAGATGGCACTAAAAATGTTTTGCATATCCTTTACAGGACATCGCTGTCAACATCAGCATCTTTCAGCTGTATGTTGATTTCTTGGCAAGATTACGCTCAGTAGTTTGCCATTGATTTCTGAGCGGCCGGCTCAGTTATCCCGCAAGTCACTAGCGAGGGTCGAACCGCTCCCAGCTCTCGCCCTGCTACGAGACTCTGCGTGGTAAACGGGATTACGGAGAAAGTGTTGTAACCCCTCGGCCAGAGAGACCGGCGGAGATGGCACTACAGTGACATAATTAAGTCATAATAAACAGAATAAAATATGTGCAACTGTCTCAGATACTCCAATTATCAAACCAAAATGAGAGATAGTACAATAATTCGTACTTATTTTTAAATGTCCTTTCTATTGGAACGAAATAACGAACGAACGAATGAATGAATGAACGAACTTCATGTTTACAGGGTTAGAATGGGGCTGTAGGGCAGTTTGATATTCTGCCTTTCCTGTCTCTCTCCTTGAGTAAATTTTCCTCCATGCTGTCTCCAATGCTTTACGCCAGACAGCGCTGTTCCATATGTTCACACACAGCGCTGTTCCACAAGTTCACATACAACACTGTTCCACATGTTCACACACAGCGCTGTTCCACATGTTCACACACAGCGCTGATCCACATCTTCACATACAGCACTGTTCACATGTTCACATACAATACTGTTCCATATGTACACATACAACACTGTTCCACATGTTCACATACAACACTGTTCCACATGTTCACATACAACACTGTTCCACATGTTCACACACACAGCGCTCTTCCACATGTTCACATCAACACTATTCCACATGTTCACACACAGCGCTGTTCAACATGTTCACATACAATGTTACAGATGTTCACATACAACCATGTTCACATGTTCACATACAACACTGTTCCACATGTTCACATACAACACTGTTCCAATGTTCACATACAGCACTGTTCCACATGTTCACATACAACCATGTTCACATGTTCACATACAATACTGTTCCATATGTACACATACTACACTGTTCCACATGTTCACAGACAACACTGTTCCACATGTTCACAGACAACACTGTTCCACATGTTCACATACAACACTGTTCCACATTTTCACATACAACCATGTTCACATGTTCACATACAATACTGTTCCATATGTACACATACTACACGGTTCCACATGTTCACATACACCATATTTCCACATGTTCACACACAACACTGTTCCACACGTTCACACACAGCGCTCTTCCACATGTTCACATACAACACTGTTCCACATGTTCACATACAACACTATTCCACGTGTTCACATACAACACTGTTCCACGTGTTCACACACAGCGCTCTTCCACATGTTCACATACAACACTGTTCCACATGTTCACATATAACACTGTTCCACATGTTCACACATAGCGCTGTTCAAATTTTCAAACACAGTGCTGTTCCGCGTGTTCACAAATAGTGCTGTCCCACATGTTCATATACAATGCTGTTCCACATATTTACGCAAAGCGCTGTTTCACATGATGATATGAACTGGAAACAAATAGGTATATTAAGTTCCTGCGAGAAGAAACGTACTAAACATCAACACGTTGCACATACCGTTGCGCTGTTTCACGTGTTCACACGAAGCGCGATTCCCCATGTTCACACACACAGGGCTGATCCACATATTACTACATAGCGATATTACGAATGTTCACAAAGAGCGCTGTTCCAAATGTTCTCACAAAGCGCTCTTCAACATGTTCACACACAAACAAAGTCTCTTAAAAGTCGACAAGGTCGACTTCATTGCACTGGGTTTGATCCCATTTGGCTCGGTCTCTTTCCGCAGCGCGGAAAGCGTCACACAAAGCGCGAACTCCGTAGCTCCAGCGACGACCCACACACAGAGCTCACATGTTCACACATAGCGCTGTTCCATATATTCACACACAGCGCTGTTCCACATGTTCACATACATCGCTGTTCCATAATTTCACAGATGGTTCTGTTCCACATGTTCACATATAGTTATGTTCCACATGCATAAACACACAGCGCTGTTCCACGTGTTCACATACGGCGTTGTTCCACATGTTTATATTCAGTGCTGTTCCACGTATTCATATTTAACGCTGTTCCACACGTTCACACATAGCACTGTTTCATATGTTCACATATAGTGCTGTTCTCTATATTCACACACCGGTGTTCCACATGCGCTGTTCCACACGTTCACAAACACACAGGTGTTCCACATGTTCACACATAATTTTGTTCCACAAGTTCACACACAACGCTATTCCACATGTTCGCACAAAGTACTGTTACATATGTTCGCATATAATGCTGTTCCCCTTGTTCACATACAACACTGTTCCACATGTTCACATAACAGCGGTTTTCCACATGTTCACACACAGCGCTGTTCCACATTTTGCCACGCATTGCTGTTCCACATGTTCACACACACATACACACAGCGCTGTTCCACATGTCCAGACACAGCGTTTTTCTAAATGTTCACTCACAGCGCTGTTCCACATGTTCACAAACAACGCTGTTCCACATGTGCATATGCAGCACTATTCTACATGGGGGAAGGGGTGTCTAGACGGTCATGCGTCTGTACAGTACACTTGTTCCTGCAGCGATGAGCCGTCTTAATTTTGAAGTGACAGGTTCGAATCCCGGTCGGTAACCTTAGTTGTCTAGTGCATCCTCTAGTCCAGTGGTTCTCAACCTTTTTTGGCCCATGCCTCCCTTCACCATATTTTCAGAACGTCGTTCCCCCCTTTCGTATTTCCTACCTAAAAATTCCTCCCTCCTGCCCCTACACAGTATACGTAATAATGGAAGCACATACAAGTCTAGACGTCCACATAAAACGTGACTTATGGGTCTACTTACTTTATAAAATGAATTTTAGAAGGGTGAGTCGTAAAGACGTAAAGTATGAAGGGAAAAACAAGATCAAGTAATCGGTTCTTGTATTAACGCGATCTTGAAATAATCTTCATTCCCCCCCTCCCCCCGGAAACCTCAAAATTCCCCCCTGGGTGAGGGGGTAATTCACCACCGGTTGAGAACCACTGCTCTCACCTCTGTTAGCGCCAAACAATACATGTATGTTTATGTATGACCTCTCTTAATAGGCTGATATTAACCTACTTCATTATGAATCTTTATGGTAGTTTTTTTTTCCAATATATGTTTTATACATGTCTGAGGTCTTTTCCATAAACATTTAGATCTGTAAGCATCTTCTTCATGTTGACATGTCTTATTTTATCGAAAGCCTGCGTGTAGTCAATGAAGCAAAGATGTATATATATGATTCTTTACCTCTATAGAACATTCAATTAATGTTCTCAGCATGTACGCAGCGTTTATTGTGCCCTTGACTTCTACGAACTAACACTACCTAGGGTGACGAGATTGGGGTAACCCCATTAAAAGAAGAAGTAAGGTGCCTCCTTCCGTCCGCTAGCCTACTGGACACCATTGGGCAAGGTGGAGTAGCCGTGTAGCCCCAGATCAGGGTCACGTGAAACCATGCGTGCAGGTGATGGATGAAGTTGATGAGCAGCCGCCAGATAGTTGTAGGTTATGGTCTCCAATTTCACGACTGTAGAAGAGGATCTCTTTTTGGAGACAATGGTTACGGGCATCGACCAGTTTGGTCACTGCCAAGAAGGAAAGCAATGGCAAACTACCTTCTTTACAGATGCCAGAAAGTCATGTTTTGTAGATTTTAGATTACGAGAGGTCTCATCATGTTCGTCTTGTACCTTGCGGTGTCGAGATGATGTATAAACAGCAGGAGAGTGCCCGCTTATGGACTTCATGTATCGATATTCCCATGGACTCTGTTATTCCTTGCGTCCATCGCTTATGTGGTCAGCCCCTTCCTCTGCTTCCCTCTGGTCAGAATATCATTGCTTGTTGTGGTATACTGTTAGTTGGTAACTTACTTGCATGGCCAAACCATTTGACTTGCTGCCTTCTAATAAAATCTAGCGCAGTTATAACCCCCACTTTAGTCCTGTTTTCTTAATTTCTGATCTTATCTCTTCTTGATACATTGAGCATTCTTCTCAGGAATCTTATTTCTGTTGTTGTGATTTTTCTTTTCTCTTTTTCTGTCATTGTCCAGGTTTGGCATTGGTAACATGGAGTTGGTAAGAAGATTGTGTTGTACGAGAGGTGGTGAATAATAATATTTGTGTTTGTAATTTCTAGATTATGAGAGATGATAAATAATAATATCTGTGTTTGTTTCTTGTGTCGGCTCTGTGGCTAAGGGGTTATGGACGCAGTTCGCAATCCCGCAATATCCGCGTTCGAAACACAGATGTGGGCGATTTGTCAGCAGACCGCCTTACGTTGTTTTTTTTTTAATGAAATGGTATGTGTGCCGGTCGCTCAGAAAGCAATGGCAAACTACTGAACGTAAACTTGCCCAAGAATCACAAACAGTCTAAAAATGCTGGGTTTGACTGCTATGTCCTGTAAAGGATACGTAACAACTATTTGGGGGTTTCTTGTAGATTATGAGAGATAACGAATAATAATAATATAAGTGTTTGTTTCTTTAGATTATGAGAGATGGGTGAATCAATACATTGTTTCTTGCAATATTTTTAGCGACGTTTGAATAATTACATCAGTGTTTATTACTTGCAGATTCTACAAGACGTGTTTGAAAACTCACCTCACTGTAGCAGAACGACATGCTTGCAACAAGAGTTCTCATACACTGATTGTAGAAATCCTACCGCGGCTCCAGACGACACAAGACAACGTGGTCTGCCTGGCTCTTCAGTTCCAGACAGATATCCGTATGAAAGACCTCATTGAACTCCACGTATCCGGATAAGAACTCCAGTAGAACATGGAGCAGCAATCTATTCACTTTTGTAATGACCATGGACAAATAGGAGTTGACCTCTACTGTGTTGATTGTTCTACTTGCGCTTGCCAGATGTGTGCAGCTACCACTCATCAGAACTGTCATCGTTTGGTTACTGTCAAGAAAGCCGCAGACGATCGTCGATCCAGAATAAAGGAGCAGATCGGTCGGGTTCAGCCTATAATAGACGAAGCTTTAGTACGCAAGCAAGTACAAGAAAGATCCTTGAGTGCAGTAGAAAAAAACGCTGCGCTTCTTTCCAATGATGTTCGTAAGTTATCCGCAGAGTTAGGTAAACTGGCACGTCTTCTACAGACGGCAGAGTCAAACGTGACGTCATGCTCAGATTTAGAATTGCTGGTAGATACACAGTTTAATGGCGACATTGACTCATGCTGCGAACAGGGAGTTTCCATAAATCAACAGTATGAGCGTCTCTGCGAGAAACTTTCTCATTTCACAAGTATATTCGAGGCCAGCAGTTCTCCGAGTACCAGTCTCGGCAACAGTCGGAGTCTATCTGATGTTAACCATATCAATGATTCCGGTTACTCATCACAACCGAGTCCACAAACGTCAAGGTCTACGCTTTCGCACATATCAACAACTCAAACTGCAAATGACAATCATGTACGGTGTTTCACATGTACCCGTATCAGATTGTTTGGTGAACCTTGTGCCGAATGCGATCTCCATGTGAATAAGAAAAAGAAAAGTTAAGCATGGCTCTCTACATGGAACTGGCTCCATCAATTAACTGCTGCATGTCTAAACAAGTTAATTAACTTTTGAAATTAACATTTTGAAAAGAAAAGATGATGTATTTCAACTAATTTTAACATACGGCAGCAAATCCTGGAAAATTAGTAAATAGGCGGGGGGAAAATCCCTAGAAGCCGTGGTGATGTGATTTTGTAGAAGAATCCAGAAAATTAATTTGACAGCCAAAATGAGCAATGTGGACATTTTGACGGAGTCTAAGTCACAAAGGCAACTTATCACAAACAACTGGAACATGTTGTGACAACTGGACAGATTTGTAGAAAGAGAGATAGAGGAAGACATCATGAGAAAATTCTTGACAGTCTTGTGTCATGGCATGGAAGGTAGTCAACACATGAAATGACCCATGCTGTGGGAGTTCGCAATGTTAGAGAAGCATGATCACCCACGCCAGCCGGCAAGGCACTTTATGATGATGATATTTTAACAATAGTATTCACTTTATTTTCTAAATATTCTCGAGTGCGCATAAATGGCTGAGCACATTACACATTCTTGTTTCTTCCGCGAGCATGGCCGAGTGAATGTCAAGGACCAACACTTAACGCTTTTTTAAACAACATCCTTTGCTATATGTCTGTTCCAGCAGGAACTACATAAAAGATGGCACATAGCATCAGTTGTAGTGCCCAGATGTCCGTTGTTTAGCCCCGTGCCACTTGGGTCACCATATTCCGACATGGACGGTTGTTTCACATGCTGTACCGGACGAGGTAGCACCTGTAGCACATGCTGTTCCCTACCGGACGAGGTAGCACCTGTAGCACATGCTGTTCCCTACCGGACGAGGTAGCACCTGTAGCACATGCTGTTCTCTACCGGACGAGGTAGCACCTGTAGCACATGCTGTTCTCTACCGGACGAGGTAGCACCTGTAGCACATGCTGTTCCCTACCGGACGAGGTAGCACCTGTAGCACATGCTGTTCTCTACCGGACGAGGTAGCACCTGTAGCACATGCTGTTCTCTACCGGACGAGGTAGCACATGTAGCACATGCTGTTCCCTACCGGACGAGGTAGCACCTGTAGCACATGCTGTTCCCTACCGGACGAGGTAGCACCTGTAGCACATGCTGTTCTCTACCGGACGAGGTAGCACCTGTAGCACATGCTGTTCCCTACCGGACGAGGTAGCACCTGTAGCACATGCTGTTCTCTACCGGACGAGGTAGCACCTGTAGCACATGCTGTTCCCTACCGGACGAGGTAGCACCTGTAGCACATGCTGTTCTCTACCGGACGAGGTAGCACCTGTAGCACATGCTGTTCCCTACCGGACGAGGTAGCACCTGTAGCACATGCTGTTCTCTACCGGACGAGGTAGCACCTGTAGCACATGCTGTTCCCTACCGGACGAGGTAGCACCTGTAGCACATGCTGTTCCCTACCGGACGAGGTAGCACCTGTAGCACATGCTGTTCTCTACCGGACGAGGTAGCACCTGTAGCACATGCTGTTCTCTACCGGACGAGGTAGCACCTGTAGCACATGCTGTTCCCTACCGGACGAGGTAGCACCTGTAGCACATGCTGTTCTCTACCGGACGAGGTAGCACCTGTAGCACATGCTGTTCCCTACCGGACGAGGTAGCACCTGTAGCACATGCTGTTCTCTACCGGACGAGGTAGCACCTGTAGCACATGCTGTTCCCTACCGGACGAGGTAGCACCTGTAGCACATGCTGTTCCCTACCGGACGAGGTAGCACCTGTAGCACATGCTGTTCTCTACCGGACGAGGTAGCACCTGTAGCACATGCTGTTCTCTACCGGACGAGGTAGCACCTGTAGCACATGCTGTTCCCTACCGGACGAGGTAGCACCTGTAGCACATGCTGTTCTCTACCGGACGAGGTAGCACCTGTAGCACATGCTGTTCTCTACCGGAAGAGGTAGCAACCTGTAGCACATGCTGTTCTCTCACAAAAGATAGAATGAGTGAGTGACGGAGGGAGTTTGAGATTGAGTGAGTCTGAGAGAGAGAGAACTTTGAACTTTGAGCTTTATTTTAAAGGGGTTAAAAATTGGGCACGTAGGCCTGTCTTGCATTCGGCCCTTCCAATCACTCATCTTTCATTAATCAACAGTGCATGAAAAATTCACATAGAAAAAAACGCATTGTCACTAACCCACACACAAATCCCTCACCCACACACACATCACCCACCCATACCCACACATCCCCCACCCACATCACATCCCCCACCCAACACACATCCCTCCACTCACTCACACATCCCCTCACCAACCCAGACATCTCGCACCAACCCACACACACATCCCTCACCCAGTCCCCACCCACCCACAACACCCCCTAACGACACACATACCCAACCCACACAAACTCACCCACACAATGCTCAACCCACCCACCCACAACCCCCTAACGACACACATATACCCCTTCCACACACATATCCCACATTAACCCACACACACATCCCTCAACTACACACACATAACTCACCCATACTCACACATTTTTCCATCCACACACACATCCCCA
>OY992877.1:11825539-12005539 GCA_963921405.1 Cepaea hortensis
TCTTACCTGTTGTACTATGACCATACTGTGATTTACACTTTGCCTATTTTACCCACATATTGTTATAGTATTGACCATATGTGTCGTACTGTTGGATTGGTAATTGTTTGGTATCCAGCAAACAGTTATACTGTTGTGGCGAATTCGAGTTGTAGATCCATCGATGTCGCTTGTAATTTGTGTAGTGGATCTTCTCATGAGATCATAAGTAAGTTCTTGTGGTACTATTCAATTTCAAAACATGTAAAAACCTGTAATTATACATCAATTGTTACAATGGTGATGAATGAAATGATAATAGTATCAAAAGGGAAAATATCTCTTTCCTTTCATTTTTTTTTTTTTCATTTAATTTTTTTCTAATGTTTTTTTTTTTCTGTTTCTTTTTGTTCAGTTTTTATTTTCATTGTTTATTCTTTTCTTTTTTTTTCTTTTTTTTTTTGGGGGGGGGGGGGTTCTTTTTTTTTTTTTGGTGCGGGGGGGGGGGGGGTCATTTTCTTCTTCACATTTTTTTCAAGCACCCTTTCCATGAGGTAGTATATAAATGATGTGCAGATGATGTGCTGTACATTTGCAATTTTCCTCTTGCAATCTATTTATCAGGTCTTCACATTTGTTATTTTTGCACAGAATTTGGCAGATAACAACATCGTAATCCTGCAGAAGTAATATAGTTATGTTTGACACATAAACTTTGTGTGTCCTTTCATAGGTTACGGCATAATAACCTGATGGTATCACATGAAAAGTACGCCATATCACAATTTAAGTCGTATATAAGAGCTGTAGGCATTGTTGCTGTATTTGCATCTGATGTTTTTCCTGACTGCGTCTGTCCATTGGAGTAACATTTTCAATCGCAGGGCAATATTCTATTGAGAAAACTTTATCATATGAGTTAGAAACAAATAGGTATATTAAACCCCTGCGAGAAGAAACGTACTAACCATCAACACGTTGCACATACCTTACAAGAAGAGGTATGTTAGGTACAACGAGCCAGGTTTAAGACCCTGACATGTGTGTGTCAGAATCTCTATATCTCCAACCGAGATGCAGGAACATCGTTACGCCCGCCAGGCGAATAGTCGCCAGCCGGGATGCAGTAACATCGTTACGGCCGCCAGGCGAGTACCATTTACCTGCCCACAGGTTGCGGGCTGACGCGATCGTCAGCGGTCAGGCAAGGACAAAGCAGGACGCACGCAGTCCTCGTGAAGCCAGTCCACAGAGCAAGCACAGTGTAAGGATACCGGCAGACTGCTTGGGGACTCGGACAAGACAAGACGTGTGGGTTGAGAAAGGCTTCGTATCGTTTCTATGCCCGAAAGTCGAGTGCTTGTATATCTTGTGAGATAGACTGTGATGCTGTGGGTTTTGTCTGTAAGTATACTGATGTATTGTATATGTATTGTAATGATCATCACATGCCAACCTAGATTGTCTTGCATGTGAACTGTGAATAAATCCATTGAACTTAGTGTCATTGTGTGTCAAGTCCAATCATTTTGTACTTGTACTTGTCTCACATATGTTAGGTACAACGAGCCAGGTTTAAGACCCTGACAATCAACACGTTGCACATACCTTACAAGAAGATCCATCGTATCGCGAAATACAGGTAAAAATCCGAAATCAGAAGCACTCAAAAAATATATAAAATGAATAATAAAATAAAATAAAATAAAATACACACAAACGCGTACAATACGACGCACAGGACGGCCGACGTTTCGATTCTCAGAATCTTTGTCAAGGACAAGACACCACAGATAGCTAACACAACCAAATACAGCAAACAAAGAAGAAGAAAAAAACTACTCCTATGCCATTAGGAGCAGGAAAGGTGGCTTGGCCAGCTGCGAAAGCGCTCGTTGGCTGCAGAGTTAAAAGTGGGTTGCCAGATAGGATTTAAGTAGCCAAAAATATGCGAAGTCTGCTATGAAAATATAGGGGTGTGGGGACAGTTAGGTAAAAATATAGGGGGGGGGGGGGTGACAGCATAGTAATAGATAGTGTAAACAATTGGGGAAGATGGCACAGTTGTACCGTAGCGTCCACAACAGTATTGATACCTGCTGGATGGATGCATCCCAGATTGTTGATTAGCTGGCATTCAATTTTGAGCCTGACGGAGCTATTGGAGTAGCAGGGTTTTAATGCGGAGACACATACATCGTCGACTCCATTATGGTTAGAGGAATTGAAATGGTTTGGGACCGGTTTGTCAGCGCCTTGATTGATGTCTCTGAGGTGATCTCTAAAACGGCCAGCAAGACTTTCTTTCTATTCTTTATCATATGAGTCATGGCGAACCATTTGAATGATTATGCTGAAGAACTGTCCAAGTTAAGATGCGTGGTGTTATATTGAGAGTGCCAAGGTTAAGGTTACGTTTGTTTTATGCTTTGTTGTGTCAGTACGTCTAGATATAGTAGGTTAAAGTTCTTTAATATGCAGTACTGCACAGTGGTTCGCGTCTTTCTGCGTGACATACGTTGTTATTGCTTTAAATGTATCGATCTGTTGTGTTTTTTTTTTCTTTTGTCCTCTGTTAGTCCCATTCGTTTCCAGTATTTGTTCCAGTTCCTTATTTTGATATATCGTATTCGTTTATCAATTTGATCTTCATGAACGTTTTGTTGATGCCATTATTTTAATAAGGAGTCTATGTTGGTATATTGTATTTGTGGTACCTTAGGGGTATTTCATTTTCCCCATTTGGTTTTTGTATTGTCAACGTTATCTGTTTGTTTTATTTTAACTTTCTTTTTCGAGCGTTGTTGTTTGATGATTTTGTTTCTATAAGTGTAATCTTCATCTGAAGACGTGTCAACAAAATTTTCTGATCGTTTTTCAGCGGAGCATATAGACTGAATGAGACCACAATCTGAGCATTTATTAATCTTCGTCTGAGTTGTATCATCTAAGTATAGTGCTAGAAATTGTGTAACACATGGTGTACTTTCAGTAAATGATGGCACATTAACATGAAACTTTGAACGCCTAAGGCTACTCTGTCTTTTTCTTCTTCAGGTAAATCTGGTCTCAGGGATAGTGCATCCCATGTGATAACTTCTTATGTGGACTGGGTTGGTAACTCATAAACCTTATTTGTTGACTGCTGGTCTTTATCTATGTAATCTTCATATGTCTGATACATTTGTGTCCATATGTCTGATTCATCGTATTCAATTCTAATCTGTTTGTCATCAGATAGGAAAGTCAGTGATGTACAGTTAACTTCTGCTATGTTTAGGTTCTCTTTTTTCTGTGTCTTGCGTTGTACATTCTTTGACATCTGGGATGTTTCCTACTATTAATTCTGTTGTAGGTTGTGGTAGCACTGCTGCTGCTACACTCTCTTGGTAGTATGGACAATTAATGTCTGTCCATGCTACTTTATATTCTTCTAACGAACCACCAAATGTTCCACAGGTTACTTTTTCTTCTATATAGTCTTCGTCATTTACAAGTTTACGGTCTACGCCAATAATTGAAGTGACTGTATCTCTTATCATTCTCACTGCTAGTCCATTCACTAATGCCAGTCGGAACTTTAAGTTTCCATCTAATGTATAGGCGGAGTTAGCATCCTGTATGTATGTTTAATTGTTCCTACCGTCGTCTTGTCTATTATCTATGTCTGCTGCATTTGTGTTTTGTTGTTCGTCCTCGTCACTGCTTTACATGGCGTATGCCATGTTGGCGTCGTTGGTCAGTTGTCTTAGCTTACATGCTTTGGACAAGTGTCCAAAACTGTGACAAACAAAACATTTTATGTTGTTTCTGTAGTCTGAGTATTTGTTAATTCTTTTTAGAGACAGGCTTTTGATGTATGACTCATAATTATGATTACTGTCGCACATTTCCAGTGATCCATGTTGTTGTTTGCAGGACTTGCACTCTATCATCAACCCTCTCTTTGTTGTGTTGAATGGTCTTTGCTTAATTGGTCTATACTGGTAAGGTTGATTACTGCTATTTTGGTGGTTGTGTTGTTGGTATCTGTTTGATGTGTTGCTATAATTTTGATTTGACAATCTGGATTCCGCCCCTATTATTAACTCAGGTTGAGCCCCTTCTGCAAAGATCGCTTTATGCGCGTTGTATTACGTTTCTCCTCTGGACTCCATCTCAGATTCAGAAGAGCATTTATTTTATATCAGGAACGATGCCATGTTATCAGGCACTGCTGAGATTAGTTTATCTCTAAGCATTAGATCTCTTAATTTATTAAAGCCACTACCTACCCTTGCTGATTTCAACCACTTATCAAACAGTGATGTGGTTTCAGATACGAAATCCAAGAATGTGTGTTTTGCCTTCTGAGTTAAAACTCTATAAGCTGTGCGAAGTCAAGCTTGATCTAAATTGAAATGTGCCAGGACTCGCTCTTTTATGTATTGATAGTCTGTTCGACGGTGCTCTGGTATAACCTCAAATACCTTCAGAGGTTCCATGGAAAGGTGTTTATGAAATAAGATCGCCCACTCTTCGGGTGGCACCTTGTAATGGTTCATGAGGACTTCAAAATTAGTCACCCATGGCGATATAGAGTCACCTTGTGTGGAGTTTCTAATGATTCCCTGATATCTCTTGATGGGGTCCAGGGATTTGATTGCTAATTTATTCTTTGCAATTTTAGCTTCCTTTTCCATCTCTAACATCTTTACTTTTATATTCCCTTCAATATCTTTATCTTTCATAATTTGATCGGTTGCCAGTTTGTCTTTTTCAAACTGTGGTCTTTTTGCTTCGAGATTTAATCTTTCTTCTCTAAAGCTAGCTCTTTATCTTTCTGTTTCCCTAGAGAAGAAATTCTTTCTTTTTTCTAATTCCATTTTTTTCTCTTTTTGTGTTTCTTGTGCTTCTCTGCCCTCTCTGGCTGCTGTCTCTTGTGCTTGTCTGAGCTCTCTGTCTGCTGCTTATTGTGCCTCTCTAACCTCTCTGGCTGCAACTCTGTCTTCTCATTGCTGTGCCTGAAATTCTGAGACTTTCTTCTCCGCCCTTGCCATAAGTGCTGGACCTGTGAAGCTACACTTCTCACCAAGTGCTACAAAGTCTGACAATGTAGACATGTTGTTGTTGTGTACCTGTCTAATATATATGTGTCAATAATCTGTTAGATGGAATCAATGTACAATAATAGCAGATACTACCTGTATAAGTGTGTTGGAATACTAGTATCCTTGTTGATGATGGTTGGGAATTTCAATGACAGGAGTATCTTTTAGTCATTGTCGCAGCTGGTCTTGTTCTGGCGAAGCTGACTGCGATGAACCTGCTGTAGTGTTGTTCAACAACAATAGCAACAAAACAGGACAACCAATAACACCTATCAGAAGTTTAGCTAAATGACGTAACACCTGAGGACAAATCAATTTTAATTAATAAAAACATTAATGACGTTAAAGAAAAACCGATAGTGGACAAATTTAACAAACAAGAGGACGTTCTCGCTAGTAGTCGAAAATTTACTTAAATTATGACATCAATTTCGACTGCCAACAGAACGGAACGTACCTTTATGTGATAATAAACCAACTCAAATGTGTGACGAAACGGACCAGATTTCAGTCTGACCTCTGCATGATTTCCCTTTGGTCGGAATAAGACGGTTGTCTTCCCTCAGATTAGGAACATAGCTAGGGAAATCCCCTGATGAAATAGCGACTGACGTCATAATTCGGGGGAGTTCGAGAAGAATCTAGATTCTTCGAGAAGAGAATAGGCAATGTGCGTACGTAATGTTGCTGTCACTTTGGACCCACAATTACATCGGGGAACACGGGATTCTGAATTTCTCCGTGACCCATGGGATTCTCTAGGCCCGAGATGTAATTATGAATGCGCACTCAGCTATCCGCTGTCAGCCGCCTTTCGAGTATCGTCAGAGACGGCCGCAATTACTTACTGCTAGAAATTGATGTCTTTACAACCGTCAGCCAAAGCGGGACACCAGGCAGCCAGGTAATGTGGTGATCTAGGATCTAAGGTAATATCTTAATACAATATTAGTTAACAGTTGTCCTTAAATAAACCGCCAGCAGTCGAAATACTTTTAAGCGCAGAATGGAAAAAATTGTCTCCACAAAGCGAATAAATTTTCCTTCGCGTGTCTGCATTTGTAATTAGCAGCTATCGATCGGCTAGGGAATATTTAGGTCAGACATCTACTGTACCGACAGCTTAGTGTGCTTCAAAACATCAGGCGTGTGTAACATCTGTTTAGCTGTGTAAAACTGATGTTATGGTAGCAGATAGACTTAAAGGTGTTATATTTAGAATATATGCATTGTTAGTGAAATGTACGATGATGTTATCACTGCTACGTGTAAGTAAGTGTGGGTAATATAACAGCTTTGTAGCAAGTGTGTTAAATATCTTGTTTAGCGAATACATTGTTAGGATGGTAAGGAATCTTGACACTAGTTAAACTGTGTGATGTTAAAGGCATTAATAGTGATGAGTTATTAGCTTGAGCTAGCCAGTAATGTGTTGGTTGCTTAGCTAGAGAGTGCTATATCATATGCCTGATACAAGTGGTGTTTATTAATTCCTGGAATCAAGGTGTTCTTTTTTCCATTGGGATGTGAAGTAAGTATTTGCTAAGTGAGGAAGCCAGTGCTATTCGACCTCTATGTAGAAATATCTTGTACTTACTTGAGAGCGGTAAATAGGAATTACCTGTGGATTTATGTCACTACTTGTTTATATGCCAGCCCGCCTAAGTGAATCTGCGTGCCCGATCGTGTTTATAATGTGCTGTCGGTATGACAGACTATTGATTGCCTATCCGACCGAAGCGATTGTGCGTCACCGAGTGTTGATTTAACATCCCGACTGAGAGCGATGCGGCGCTCTGTAATCGAAGCCGTTGCGTTGATGACGATCCGAACTGTGAACAGGACGTTGATGCATGTCTCTACTGTTCTGCTCTTCTCTAAACCTAACCCTATAAGTGGAGTAACTTATTCACTAGGACGTGGTAGTTACACCCACGCTATTTAGATAACTCTTGAGGAGGGACTGGAGATTTAGTGGATGAGGGGCTGGATGCCACTCTAAAATGGACGGTGTGGCCTAACTCGCCACGGAACTAAGGTGCTCTTTTTCCACAGCAGCTGTGGGAAAGTTTACTCGGTGGATTGCCACCGTATCTGTGATAGACCTGCACACACTTGGCCGTCATGGGAGAAGGTCAAATAATAAAGGTCAAATCTTGTTCTGGGACGGAGATCCCAGAACAGAAGCTGTTGCTTTGTTTATGAGTTGTTAATTGGTTATTAACAATTCATGATTTATAATTTGTTAATGCTATGTTAATGAATTATGATGTATATAATTTATTAATGTTGTATAGTCATTAATGAGTTACGTTTAATTAATTGATCAATGGGTTAAGTGATTAATTAATTGTTGAGGTATGTAGAGGAGGAGGATATGTCCGGATGGACACCTCCTAGATAATGAAACCGCTACACTGAAAGATAAGTAGGTGTATTTTATGGTTGTTGTTGGTGAAGAAACAGGATTGGAATAACACCGGGTAGTCGGAGCCTTTGACAGAGTCAATCTACTCTGGTGCTATCGGGCTATCTGTTGCCCAGACGAGTTACTTGACTATACACTTGCGTACTATTGCTTTCTCTTGCACCCTCATGTATGTACATGTAGTTAAGAGTTGATCTATGATGTTGATGATCGATTATATCCTATATGATATATAATACTCTGATGCATGTGTCATGGTTGAGATACAGGTTAGTCCTAGTTGTAGCTGAGTACTCACACCACCCTCCATGTTTCAGGATCTGTTATAAGATGGAAATTCGAGAGAGTTAAACCATAAACTCAGTGGGACCAGCTCAATCCAGTGCCAGTCAAGGTGTTTGAGGCAATACTGGGAGCGGTCAACCGAATCTGCCTGAGTCACTATTGGAAAGAACCTGTAAGTTTAGAATATCATGGTGAGTCTAATCTAAGAATGTCGTGAAGAGTCCGACGATGGTTTAGTCAAGAGATCCAGGTTGGATCTAGGACTGATGCGTCTCCTGATTCATGCCAGTAAGTCCTGGTGAATTTCTAAGCAGACTCACAGGTAAATCGTTAGTGACGTGTGAAGCAATCAAGGACATTCATTCCAGTTGAGTTGAAGAACATGAACTCTGTTGACAGTCATTGTGATGGCCAGTTTATTATGTTTCAAGCCCGGCTGAGTCTTAGAAAGGTCCAATGTATAATAAGTCCTCTAAATCCGGTGTGAATCTACATCTGTGAACTTTCAGGAAACCTGAACTTGGTCAGTGACCTACAACAGTTGTGTACTATGTTCATGAACACCGGAGGGAACAGACTTGTTCGGGTAGGGAGCTACCCCTTCCTAGGTGTGTTTGATTGTGATAGTAGGGATCTGTGAAGTCATTAGTTGCCTTCAGAACGGTGTAGAAGTGACATTGTGACTATGTCGAATTCTTGCATTGACATGTTGGATTAGAAACGTATGACTTGTTATGACATGGAGCCAACACTCCAGTTATAAGTCCAGGTGTTCATCCCATTAACTTGAGATGCCAAAGAGCAACCACGCTCTTATCTTCTAGTGTGTAGTGCAGCAGTACTTATCACCAGGTAGGGACCTCTACGATACTAGGGTCAGCCCACCAGTCATCATTCGAGTAGAACTTGTGATTTCTTCCATCACCTAGGGATGACCAGCGAACATTGTTGAAGTGTCAGTCAGGTATCGGACATACGCCTGACCAGTCCGAGATCTCACTCAGTGGATTGAGAGAACTTTGGGAGAGTCAACGACTTGGAGTTCTTTTCCACTGGAGAATCATCGGGTGAGTCGTTAACCACGACGGGACAACTGCACGAACTGAAGTCACCTGCTCTGTGATGATGACTGATCATCTGTAGATCTTCTCGCTATTCTCCAGCAGCCAGTGTACATATTGTCTTCTATCCAAGCTTTTCAGCCATCCCTCTCTTAGTTCAGTTGACGTATTCAGAAATTAAATTTTGCTTTGTTAGCCATGGCTTTGGGTACTAGTATGACTGTTGTCTTGTCCGAGCCCCCTGTGGGTAGGAATCCATAGGTGAGGAGGGGAAGGTTATCTGTCCCGGCTTGTGTGGGGGGCCTGTAGATGTAAAGTCCTATTGGGTAGTCGGAGCAAAGGCTGGGGATATTAACTATAGTAACATATCTGTCCAAGCCCCGGGGGTCTTGTTACAAAAGGTAGCCCACCAACCTCGCGCTAATGAATGGGTGCCTGTTGACTCTGTACTACTAAGCAGGATACATACAAATATCAATAGGAAACAACTCAACCTGTGTATATTCAGCTCCGGTGTCCTTGGTGACCTGTTCCAGGTGCTTGGCTCCACTTCTGATTGGTTCAGGAATCCGTATGGATCAGCTTGGTTGCACTTCGGTTTGATTCACGGATCGGTATAAGCTAGGTTCCTAGAAAAATATTGCTCCCTCAAAAGGGATATCATTCCTGCATGCCATAATATTGCTGAATTTTTCAAAAATGCATCTGGAACAAATACTAGATATTGATGCGTTGATTAGTTTATAAAGACACTTTAGTACATGCGGCACATAGAAACGGCCATAATGTTATTTTGTGGCTGAATGCCATTATTTTTTCCAGTAATTGAAATATTTGCGATATTTAAATATTTGAACTGTTATATTTTATGCTCACTGCACACGTATTACATATAGTAGTGCTGGGTCGAGACGTGGGTTATATTGTTTCTCTTAGCAGCCATGTTTGTTTTTTTACCTTCATCAATGTCATTGTCTTTGACCTCTATTTGTGACGTGAACTATTCTCGTGAACTATTTCTTTGTTCGTATGATGTTTACCTTGCTGATATTCATCTTGAAAACACTGTTCACTTGTACTGTTCAAATACTTTCACTGTAGAAACTTCACTCATTGTTCATTATTGGGTTCAACATTGGACGATCGACCCCACTTTGCCACGATGTTCTTCCGGTGGCTCGTCTATAACAACATCAGGCAATTTGAAGACAACGTAACAATACACTCGACCGGAAACTTTTGCGTCCTCAGTTTGAACAATAAAAGTGTATTGCGAAACAGCATACAGCATGGCTCCCACCCGCTGCCGACCTTCAGTCGTTAACGCATACTGCGGATGGGCAGCACACGCCCTGTCTTGCATCATTATTATTCAAGTGCCTGATCGTCAGGAAAATTACCTGTCCTAATATCTATCATCTTCTTAAACTTAATTACGTTGTCTACTCACTGCATCCTGCAACCTGCAACAAACAATCGCTTGTCACTGCGTGCATCGGACCGCCATTCTGGTCGGCTGTATTGTCAAATAGCGTTGAATGTCGAACTGTCACTTGCCGGCGTTCTCGGCCTCATCACCAGGCCTAGGCTTCAGAATGTTGATTCATTATCAAGTGATTCCATACATGGAATAGTAATTGACTTTTAAACTCAGTCTCTGATGATAATATCGCTGACTATTTTGCTCCGTCGATGTTTCTATGCCAACGTCTCGGCCTGCAATGAACAAAACATGTCGGCCGTCGTTCTCAGCCAGCGCGCAGTCATGTGACCGAACTAGCTCCGCAAACTGGCTGGGTATTGTGTTTTCTCGTTTCTTTTCTTAGCGTTTGCATGCGCGGAACTTATCTCGATTCTTAGTTTGACACATATACTAGGTCGCTTGCATCCATCTCATGGCACTTTGGTTCATTATTTTCCTACTTCAGTCGACGTGTTTCTTAGTTTGACCAATATTTTCCCCATTTGGGTAACACATTTTCCTACATTTTATAAGATTTGATGAGCTAAATTTTACTTGGCCAATATTTGCCCCTACTTTTTATAAGTTTGGTTGATATATTCCTGTATTTGACCCACATTTTTCCCAATTCGGCTGACAAATGTTCCTACCTTTTATAAGTTTAATTGAAATATGTTTCTCTTTTATCGATATTTTTCACTCATTTGGTTAACAAATGTTCCTACTTTTTATTCATTTGGTTGAAGTATGACTTAACTTGACCTATATTTTTTCCCATTTGAATAGCATTATTTCCTACTTGGTCGATATTTTCCCCTTTATGTTACAAATTTTCCTACTTTTTTATAAATTTGGTTGAGATCTTTCCGTATTTGACAAATATTTTGTCCGTTTGGGTAACACATTTTCTTACTTTTTATAAGGTTGGCTTAGATATTTAAAAGTTTGGTCAGCCTTTTAGTTGATTTGGCTAACATTTTTTCCTACTTTTTATGAGTTTGAGGGAAATATTTCTTTAACTACTAAGGACACAGGCTTGATAGACAAGGACTTTTGTTTTGGCAGTAAGCTTCCTGTTCTCCCAGACTCTTGTTCTTAACCTGTTCATTGTTGTTGCTGCCTTACCAATCCGGATGTTGATTTCCTGATCTAGGGATAATTTGCTATTTACCACTGATCCTAGATATGTAAAATGGTCTACCATCTCTAGTTCGGCGTTGTCAATAAAGATTGATGGTATCACATGTGCACCTTGTGACATAATCTGTGTCTTCTATTTGCTAATTGTTAAACCAAATTCAGAACAAGCATTGAAGAATGCAGATAGTAGACATTGCAATTCTTCCTCAGAGTGGGTGGTAACTGCAGCATCATATTCAAAAAGCAACTCTCTGATCAGTACCCTCCTAATTTTGGTCTTGGTCTTCAATCTCTGAGCATCATAAAGACCGCCATTTGAGCGTGAGTGAAGGTATATATCACCATCCTGGTCACGAAAGGCATATTTCAATAGAAGTGAAAAGTACATTCCAAAGAGGGTGGGAGCTAGTACACAACCTTGCTTAACTCCACTCTTCATTTCAAACTCTTCAGAAGTTGCACCATCAAACTTGATTATACCCTTTATTCCTGTGTGGAACGATTCCACAATGGACAGAAGAGTTGGTGGGCAGCCAATCTTCTTTAGTGCCTTGAACAGACTCTCACGACTGACCAAATCAAATGCCTTTGTGAGGTCGATGAAGGCAATAAACAGTGGTTGATTCTGTTCACGGCATTGTTCTTGCATTTGTCGCAATGAGAATATCATATCAATGGTAGGCCGGTTCTGTCGAAAGCCACACTGTGATTCGGGGTAGACTTGATCTCCTAGGACTTGAAGTCTGCGCAGAACAATTCTGGCAAATACTTTTCCAACAATACACAGAAGTGAGATACCCCTATAGTTGTTGCAGTCGCTCCGTTTGCCCTTGTTCTTGTACAGTGTTATGATGCTTGAATCTTTGAAATCCTGTGGGACTTGTCCTTCTCGCCAGCATAGCTCTATTAGCTGGTGGATCTGTAGAGTGAGTGTGTCTTGCCCACACCTGATAACCTCTATTGAAATCCCATCCTTACCTGGAGCCTTGCCAGATGCAAGTTCATTTATAGCACACTTAACTTCTGTTATGGTGGGAAGTGTTTCCATGCGGTCAAGAGTTGGTAGAGCCTCTATGGCGTTGAGGGCATCATCCACTAGTTTGGTCTCACTTGAGTAAAGCTCCAAATAGTGCTCTACCCGTCTGTCCATCTGCTGTTTATTATCAGTGATGATTTATCCGGTCAAGGTTTTCAATGGTGCACTTCTTTTGATCACTGGACCACAGGCTTTCTTTATTCCTTCATACATGCTTCTTATGTTTCCCTTATCACTTGCGATTTGAATGGACTCACATAACTTGATCCAATAATAATTTGCACACTGCCTGGTAGCCTTTTGCACAACCTATGTAAGGATATGTGTGTATATATATATATATGTATATATATATATATATATATATATATATATATATATATATATATATACTCTTTGTAAAACTGCCGTAAAGGTTTACGGCACTGTGGATCATAAGAGGCAGGACTGGTTTGCGGCCAACAGAGAGACTCTGCAGCCCTTGATTGATAAGAAGAAGAAAGCTCTCTTAAGAAACAAGGAAAGACCAACGCGTAACACTCTGAGTGAGCTAAGGCAAGCTAGGAAGGATGTGCAAAAGGCTGCCAGGCAGTGTGCAAATGATTATTGGATCAAGTTATGTGAGTCCATTCAAATCGCAAGTGATAAGGGAGACATAAGAAGCATGTATGAAGGAATAAAGAAAGCCTGTGGTCCAGTGATCAAAAGAAGTGCACCATTGAAAACCTTGACTGGAGAAGTCATCACTGATAAGGAACAGCAGATGGACAGATGGGTAGAGCACTATTTGAAGCTTAACTCAAGTGAGACCAAACTAGCGGATAATGCCCTCAACGCCATAGAGGCTCTACCAACTCTTGACCACCTGGACACACTTCCCACCATAACAGAAGTTAAGTGTGCTATAAATGAACTTGCATCTGGCAAGGCTCCAGGTAAGGATGGGATTCCAATAGAGGTTATCAGGAGTGGGCAAGACACACTCACTATACAGATCCACCAGCTAATAGAGCTATGCTGGCGTGAAGGACAAGTCCCACAGGATTTCAAAGATTCAAGCATCATAACACTGTACAAGAACAAGGGCAAACGGAGCGACTGCAACAACTATAGGGGTATCTCACTTCTGTGTATTGTTGGAAAAGTATTTGCCAGAATTGTTCTGCGCAGACTTCAAGTCCTAGGAGATCAAGTCTACCCCGAATCACAGTGTGGCTTTCGACAGAACCGGTCTACCACTGATATGATATTCTCATTGCGACAAATGCAAGAAAAATGCCGTGAACAGAATCAACCACTGTTTATTGCCTTCATCGACCTCACAATGGCATTTGATTTGGTCAGTCGTGAGGGTCTGTTCAAGGCACTAAAGAAGATTGGCTGCCCACCAACTCTTCTGTCTATTGTGGAATCGTTCCACACAGGCATGAAGGGTATAATCAAGTTTGATGGTGCAACTTCTGAAGAATTTGAAATCAAGAGTGGAGTTAAGCAAGGTTGTGTACTAGCTCCCACCCTCTTTGGAATATACTTTTCACTTCTACTGAAATATGCATTTCGTGATCAGGATGGTGGTATATACATTCACTCACGCTCAGATGGTGGCCTCTACAATGCTCAGAGATTGAAGGCTAAGACCAAAATTAGGAGGGTACTGATCAGAGAGTTGCTTTTTGCAGATGATGCTGCAGTTACGACCCACTCTGAGGAAGAATTGCAATGTCTACTATCTGCATTCTCCAATGCTTGTTCTGAATTTGGTTTAACAATTAGCAAAAAGAAGACACAGATTATGTCACAAGGTGCACATGGGGTACCATCAATCTTTATTGACGACGCCGAACTAGAGATAGTAGATCATTTTACATATCTAGGATCGGTGGTAAATAGCAAATTATCCCTAGATCAGGAAATCAACATCCGGATTGGTAAGGCAGCAACAACAATGAACAGGTTAAGAAAAAGAGTCTGGGAGAACAGGAAGCTTACTGCCAAAACAAAAGTCCTTGTCTATCAAGCCTGTGTCCTTAGTACTCTTCTCTATGGCAGTGAAACCTGGACAACTTACTCACACCAAGAGAACAATTTAAACAGCTTTCATATGCGGTGTCTGCGAAGAATTCTTGGTATTAAGTGGCAAGACAAAATCACAAATACTGAAGTATTGGAAAGATCAGGTTGTGTGACAGTTTATTCCATGCTCAGTCTTCGTAGACTTAGATGGATAGGACATCTTAGGCGGATGGATGATGGTAGAATACCAAAGGATATCTTTTTTGGTGAATTACAGATGGGTAAGAGATCTCAGGGTCGGCCTCTACTACGATACAAAGATGTGTGTAAGCGGGACATGATTGATACAGGCATTGATAATGCACATTGGGAGCAAGTCGCCACTGAACGTGTTGCATGGAGGGCAAATATCAGAAATGGAATAAAGTCAAAGGAGAAAATTATTGCAGAAAAGCCACACACCAAGCGTTTGAGACGTAAGATGGTGCATGATGGTGGAAATGACCACGTGTTCACATGCACCCACTGTGAACGGACATTTACAGCGCAAATTGGCCTTATCAGTCACACTCGCTACCGCCATAGTTAAAAGTTATTATGCCTTTTTAAAGCACAAACTATCGTCTGTCAAGACGGCAAGGTGCCAATGTGTGTGTGTATATATATATATATATATATATATATATATATATATATATATATATATATATATATATATATATATATATATATATATATATATATATATATATAAGTATCTGACTGTTTATTAAAATAGTGGTTACTATTATCTGTAGTAGTGGGACTTAAACACTATCATCATACCACTGGCTGTGTGTTAGAGATACAATTCTCGTCCTCGGGCTGTGTGACGGTGTACATTCGGTCACATGATCACATGTTTAAGGGATATATGGTTTATGATTACAATAGGTCTAAGTGGGTGTTGCGTCCGGTTGTATGCTTAAGATGTACATATGGAACATGTGGTTAAGAGGGTTATTAAAAGAAAGGGTGTCCTGCCAGATGTCGAATCCGGGGATCCAACTCGTGATGATCATCATGATGGTATTCAAGAGATCAATAATGATGACGTGGTTTTAAGAAGGACGACTTCATAACAGACACTGTTGGTTGGAGACTTGACGCTAGTGCAGATGTAAGATGACAAAGTGAGATAGAGGTGAACAACAAATGAAATGTTATTTTAGTTAGACTTTGAAAAAACCCTTGTATTGTTGAGCGATGGAACAATGGAAGGTTATTGTAGCAGACATTCTGGCGTGAAAAGGTGAAGGTGTCAGCCATATGAAAGTGCCCCCTTGATGACGAATACCCAGGTGATATCGAAACTATGACAGGTAGAACCACAAACTACATTG
This sequence comes from Cepaea hortensis, assembly GCA_963921405.1. Classification (NCBI taxonomy): domain Eukaryota; kingdom Metazoa; phylum Mollusca; class Gastropoda; order Stylommatophora; family Helicidae; genus Cepaea; species Cepaea hortensis. The sequence goes on from OY992877.1 coordinate 11,841,416, forward strand.
CAATACATTTTGTTAACAGTTATGACTGTTTCATTGGAGCGCATGTACAATGGAGGTTTGGAGCTCTTCGTGATGTGACATGGAACAGTAGTGAATCTTTCTATGAAAGACAGAGACACTTTGTGGTAGAAAAAGCCAAGAGTGTAGAGAGATGCGTGTATAGTCTGTAGTAGTGCTTCTTTAGTAGATATTCCGGAATGGTACGTTGAAGCTTTCGGTAAAGTGAAATGGGAAAAGTGATGACGCTGATAATTATGTAGTACGAAACGTACTTGCAGATAAAACTTCAAGACACTCTTGACATAACTACAGAAGATCCATGACAGGTCTTTACGCGTCTGGATTGAAGAAAGTATAGAAGGTTTGGTTGAAGGCTTTGACGCTGGTGACAGATAGTGAACCATAATTATGAGAGCTGACGATATGTGCAATATAAAGTGAGATAATGACCATGAAGAGCTTGTATATTGGAGAGAATATAACTGATGACATGTAGGTCAATGGGATGTTATGGAATAGAGACGTCGTGAGAACAGTGAAGGTTATGTAGACAATAAAGTACGTTGAACGGAGAGTTGTGTCTGTAGGTGTGATACGGGGCTTTACTAAGGAGAAAGGTGACACGTAGAAATAATATTATGTAGATGGAAACCTATTGAATAGGGATACGTTTACAGTTCCAGAAAGAATACCTTTTTTACGCTGGTATGTATATATTTCTTCAATTGACCTTTATTTTTTTCTACTTTCGCTAACCAATTGTCTTACTTTGGTTAACAAATTTCTTAGTTTGTAATCCTTTTTCTTAATTTGCTAAACATATTTCTTATTTTGGCCACCATTTTTCCTACTAGGGTAACACATTTTGTTTTTACTTTGGTTAATAATATTATTACTTTGGCCACTTTTTTCATAATTGGGCTAACACATTTTCCTAGTTTTGTCGACATATTTCTTGCTGTGACTAACATATTTTCTCAGTGTGGGTAACATATTTTCTTACTTTGGCCAACTATTTGCTTACTTTGCCGTACATTTGCCTCAATTTGGTTAACATGTTGTCTACATTTGGCTAACATATTTAGTAATTTGGCCAACTCAATTTTATTTTTATTTTGCCATACATATTTTTTTAGTTTGGTACATTTTCTCACTTTGTTTAATATTTTTCTCACTTTTGTAAACATATTTTCTTACTTTACCATACATATTTATTAATTTGGTTGACATTATATGTCTTTGATTAATATTTTTCTTAATTTGGCTAACATATTTTCTTACTTTGGCTGAAATATTTTTCTACTTTTTATAAGTGTGGTCGAGATATTTATAAGTTAGGTTGAACTATTTCTTAATTTGACCATCATTTTTTTAACTTTGGCTAACATATTTTATAATTATTTTTATAAATTTGGTCGAGATATTTCTTCAACTGGCCAACATGTTTCCTAATGTAGGTAAATTCTTCTTCTTCTTCTTCTTCTTCTTCTTCTTCTTCTTCTTCTTCTTCTTCTTCTTCTTCTTCTTCTTCTTCTTCTTCTTCTTCTTCTTCTTCTTCTTCTTCTTCTTCTTCTTCTTCTTCTTCTTCTTCTTCTTCTTCTTCTTCTTCTTCTTCTTCTTCTTCTTCTTCTTCTTCTTCTTCTTCTTCTTCTTCTTCTTCTTCTTCTTCTTCTTCTTCTTCTTCTTCTTCTTCCTCTTCTTCAGCATTCCGAACGAACGAACGAACGAAAGAACGAACGAAAATCTTTATTTTCAAAGGGTTAAGAATTAACGCAGGCCCGTCTGACATTCAGCCCTTCTTCTCTATTTCCTCTCATAAATTCTTTCATTCAACATCTCTTATGAAGCAATTCTTTGACAACAGAAGAACAATAAGCATTAAAATGTATGAAAAATAATCAATAATACATGACTCGTTGAGGCAATGTTTAACATGGGCATCATGATTACCCAAGATGGGTGTAACGTGCCATACATATGGAAATTTTTTTTTTTTTTTTTTTTTTTTGCTAGTTGTCGTTCGAGATAATTTACCATTATTACTGTCTTTGTTGCTGTTTTTTTTTTAAGGGGGCATGTAGTCTGTCCTGAGGTAGTGTTCAAACAGGTTGCGACTGTATGTATAGTCATAGGAACTCCGACGCAGAGCAGGGGGCTTCAGATCTTCAGAAGAAACCCCATCCCCAAGTATTTCGGACCCTTTAATTTCTTAATGCTTTCTGGGAGCGGTCCAGTCCGGGTCATAACTCCGGGCGTCTGTCCCCTGCCGTGGAGACGTTCTTTCGGTAATGTTCGTTATCCCTGATTTTAGCTTGTCCCTTCGCTGTTACCTTGTCCACTCTAAAGTCCTCCCTCCCTCGGTGGGGGGAAACCGTTCAGTCTGTGTCTGCCCCTTGACACTTGTGGTCGTGGGGTGCTTGATTCATCCCCCGCTACCGCCTCCGTCGCCTCCACTTATCTCTGTTGCCGTGTGCCTTCCTCGCGCCCCGTTCACGGCGTCACACCACTTTAGGAAGCCGGATTCTTCCTTTCTATTCGGACCCACCGCTTGGTCTGTCTGGAACTGACTAGACCACATAGTATGCGTATCTCGTGACATAGCGAGGTGGGGTTTACTATGGCAGCTTTGTTAATTGTACTCGGGCTGGGTGCGACCTACAGTCGATTACCACTATGTTGTGGAGGTTGGACGTCGGCCGACATTTGCGTGATTGACTACACTGGGACTCGCCAACACGTTCGAAGGAAGGGCTGAAGAGCTGACACTAGACGTTTGTAAAGTTCGTGGTTTTGTTTGTGAAATTGTTGGTAGTGCAGTTACCGCTTCCAACCATACTAGTGCTGAGACTCATTTCAATTTAGGTTGCGGCAATTCAAAACCCAGCACGAGGCCTTTTCAGCTGCCTGAGACAGTTGTTTTTGGGCCCGGGCCCTTGCTTTTCCTTTAATGCCCAATCTTTTCAGCACATCAAACACGGAGTAGGAGACAAGACCTCGTGCGCCTACCACGACGGCGAAAAGCCTGACGGTGCAACCCTCCCGCCTGAGACTCGCGACCATGTCATTGTACTTCTCTGTCTTGTACGGGTGCTGCTCCTCAATATTCGATTCGTACGGGACTGTCAGCTAAATCAGCGTTAGCTGCTTGGCTGACGAGGAGCTAAGCACAATGTCAGGTCACAAGCCAAACCTTCAGATTACCTCAGTGTATTTGCCATGGTCTTTTAGGTCTACGGTCAATTGCCAATCCCTCGCACCGTCGAAGACGGTAGCAAGCGGAAGTCGTCAGCTTTCCCATTATTGCGCTCTGCTCGGACGAAGGAAATTCCCAACGGCCTCGGTCCGTTCCTCTCTTTGTTAGCCTTCATTTGCACTGCGTCCACTAAGGCGGCCAACTCAGTCAGGACTTTTTTATGCCGCTAAGTGAATCGCTCTTGGGTCAGGGCGACCTTACACCCAGACAGCACCTGCTCCGCTGTCTGGACTATCTGGGCTTTCTTATCGAGGGGACAGAACGGGTCGGTGGTTAACCCCCACGTCGCCAAGTTGGCACCTGATGACAGGACATCGTAGAGGGATCGGATGACGAAACTTAGACGCAGTAGTACCATGCGCCAGATCTCATTCCACGTGACGGATCTGTGCACTACCGATTCCCATGACATCCTCTGCGATTGCTGCGCCTGTTGGGCAGCTTTGCGGACTCTTTCTTCATCTTCCCCCTTGCGGATCTCCTTGACCACCAGGTCCCTGCGTTCCTTTGCGTTCGCTTTTGAGCACATTTTATCATTCGCTAGAAATCCAAACCCCTGCTTGTCAGGCTGGGTGTGGCCCATTACCTCCTTCAGCTGGAGTGTGGCCTGGGCTTGTTCGACTGCGCTGACCACTTTCCACTTCCTTCCCGTCCTCAAGGCGGGGACTGAAGCGCTAACCGTTATGTCTGGAGACTCCCGCAGCATCATCGCGAGTCTGGCTTTTCCAGCCTTAAACTCTTCCATGAGGGACCGGAACGGGAGGACGAGCTTGCTCTGCTTGCAATACAATGCGACAGTCGTGAGGCAAGTGGGTTCTCCAAGCCACTTCCTCATGTATCTGCTTGTCTTGCCCTCCATGGCGCTCACATTGGTCACGCCGATATCATATATCAGCAGCGGCCACAGAAGTTTCGGTATAAGCATAAATTGGAGCACCCAGATCTTGAACTTGCCTATCAGTCTGGTCTTATCGATGGTATTCAGGCCGTTCGTCAGCATTGTTTGTATCTCCACCACCACGTTCCTGTCCATCAGGGTTGAGTCGTACACACGACCGAGACTCTTGACAGGTTCCTCCGTCACCGTAAGAATTGCCTGTCCGGATACCGTGAACCTCCTTTCCACTGCCTTACCCTTCATGATCGACAGGCTTCTCGATGTCTTTGGCTTGAAGCTCATCCTGCACCAGCGAATCAGGTCGTCCAGTCTGAGGAGAGCGCTGCGAGCGTCGCTCTCCTTCGGTGACAGTATGGTCGTATCATCCATGAAGCCTTCAGTGGTGGCGTGTTCACCCTTCGATGAGCCTCGGACCGTGTGCATAGCCGGGTGCAGCATCCAGTATGACCTGCATGGCCATGACAAATAATATCGGCGAAATCGTCGATCCATCTGGTCGTGGACGTTCTGGTCGAGAACCGAAGAGAGAATCCCGAGAAGTACTGCACAAGCATTTCTGTTATGTTCTCGGGCACGTGATAAGCCTTGAGTGCATACCACAACAACTGGTGTGGCACTGACCCATAGGCATTCGTTAGATCCAACCATATCACGTGGAGTTCCTCCTTCATCGTCTTCGATCTCTGGATAGCATCCCAGATCATGGTACTGTGTTCGAGACAACCGGGGACTCCGGGTAGCCCCCCTTTTTGAACCGCTGTCTCGATGTACGTGTTCCCCGTCAAGTACTTCGTGATCCGACTGGCCATGATCGAAAAGAATATCTTCCCCTCAACGTTCAGAAGAGAGATCGTTCTGAATTGGTTAATACCGGCAGAGTTTTGCTCTTTGGGAATGTAGATTCCGTTGGCCGTCTTCCACTCTGTGCTGACATGCTTCCGCTTCCTCGCAGATCTCAGTATGCGGTGTAGTTTCATAAGTACGTTCGGGCATCTTTTATAGACTGTATAAGGCACACGGTGGGCCCCGGTGCTGACTTGTGTTTTGCCTCTTTCACTACCGCAACCACCTCGCTCCACATTGGAGGCCTGGCATTGAACTCCACAGTTGGGTTTGCCGGTCTCGCGAGCCCCTCGATTTCTCCAAGTGGGACGTTTCGTTGGGCATAGGAGTACGTCTTCACGAGGTGGTTCTCTAACTCATCTTTGCTGGCGTCGATGACGCCTGATCGCAGCTGTTCGAACAAGCCTCGTGCAAACTCGTAGAACCTCTCACGTTCCATCCCGGTTTTCCGCCTGATTCTGCAAAACCTTTCCGCTCGGGAGAGGGCGTTGTGCCTGGCTTTCAGATGTTGCCAAACCTGGCGCAAGCCCTCCTTCTCATGCTCGGGTGCTGCTTTCCAACGTTTCCGAGCGGAATTCTTTTCCTTCCTCACCTCCTCAAACAGTCTCTGCCGCCGCGTCTTCTGCGGCAGAGCAGCTTCCCTCCTCTCGCTGCTACCAAAATGACTCAGCGAGTGGAGGTACACAATTTCACCGAACTTTACTAGTTTCTCCTCAAGGTATATGTGTTTTAGTTCTTCGTCTAAAACACGGGACAACATTGCGTCTAGTGACGTCCACTCTTCCTTCCTGTTGGCACTCGGGAACTTGATCTTCACCCTTTCGGAAGGGTGAGCGGGTACGTCACAGGTGGCACCGTCACAAGTGACATCGTCACGTGTGACATTAACTTGAGGATCATTATCAGCACTGTGGGGGTACGCCCTGACTGATATCCTCTCGCGTCTCATCATCCCTTCCAGGGCTGCGCTGTCGCACCTACTGTGACGCACTCCCGCACGTCTTCTTTCCAGCATGAATCCTCATTCCCTTGTAGCACTGGAAGTTCCTACCACAAACACATGGCCAGACCGGTCGTTGTTCTGAGCTCATGGCCGGCTGGACGGTCCGATTCGTATCCGTGTGGTCGCCAATGAATCCATCTTCCGCCCCCGCTCTCGCAGGAATCTGGGGGTGTTTTTCTTTAGTTTGTCTTTCCTTAGTTTATTTGTTGATGATGAGGTTTATACAGCGTTAGGGGTCATCAGTCCCTAACGCTGTTACTGCTGGGCTGTGTTGGTCAATCACAGCAGTAGCCCGTCTGGTGGACTAGCCACATGTTAGTCATAGGAAGATTGTTCCACAACTGAGTTGCAGAGTATGTTAAGCTTGTTTTATATAAGTCTATCCTAGGTTTAAATCAAATCAAATAAAATAAAATCAACTTTATTTTAAAAGGGTCACAAATTGGGCACGCAGGCCCGTCTTACATTCGGCCCTTCCAATCACTCGTCTTTCATTCATCAAGAGCATTATACATTTACATAGGAAGAAAAATAAACATTGTGAAATGAATGTTGTAAACATAAACAAGGCAAATTACAATGTTATGAGGCCCATCTCCCGCCTACCCATACATCTCCCCACCCACACACACACACCCACCTACCCATACATCTCCCCACCCACACACACACCCCCACCTACCTACACACACACACCCAGGGACACCTACATACCCCACCAACTGACCCATCCACCTTCCGCACATCCTCCACCCACACACACTGCCCTCACCTGTTCCCCCAACCAAAACACACTCGCTACCCACAAACACCCCCAACAACCTACACATCCCACGCCCACTCACATACACATCCCAACCCACACATCCTCTCCCCACCCACACCTCCAACCACCCATCCCCCAGCCACACCTCCATCGACCACATATTCCCCACTCACGCACACACGTGCCCCACCAACCCACACATCGCACATCCACTCACACATCCCCAAACGATACACACACATCCCCACCAACTGACATCATTTAGAGACATGGAGCATATTTAGTCGTTCACTGTGTCTTGCATTATATTTAAACAATGGCCATAGGTAGCTAGGGGCATTTTGAAATAGAATTTTGTGAATTAGTTTAGCCTTGTTAAAAAGTAGGCGTTTTGTGGAGTGGCAGTAACTGAAGACGTTCATGTAGGTTAGAATTGTCTGTAAGCTTATCGCCATTGATTAGACGCACTGCCCTTTTCTGGAGTGAATAAAGGCGTTTTGTTATTGATTTGGAGCATCCAGCCCAGATTGTGGAGCAATAATCAATATGTGTTTGTATATGGGAAGTATAAAATATATTTCTTGTGTTTTCGTCGCGGAAATTTTTAATTCTGGCAAGTTGGTATACTTTTGTGGCTATTTGTTTAACTAGAGCATGAACATGGGAATTGAAGGATAGATTTTGATCTATGATAAGACCCAGTGACTGTGTTCGGTTACACTTTCTATAGGCGTGCTACCAATGTGCAGCTGAAGAGTTCTCTGCGAGTTCAGAGTATGAAGTCTTTGCCTGGTTCCTATTAACATAGATGTTGTTTTAGAAATGTTTATTTGCATGCGGTTTGCAAGGCTCCAGTTAACTACACTATTTATTTCTTGTTGCAAGGATAATTCTTGCACATTACGATCAACAGCGTTTGTATATACTGTGCAGTCGTCTGCAAATAGATCGCAGGAAGATGACAGATATAAGGGAAGATCATTTATATAAATGGCAAATAACAAAGGACCAAGTATAGACCCCTGTGGTACTCCAGTATTAATGGTAATGGCTCGGGATAAATATTTAGTGTGTGATACGACTTGTTTTCTGTCTAATAAAATTGAGTTTATTAATGTCACTGAGGTTCTTTGCTGCAGATACAAGCCGTCTCCATTCGTCTCTCTGGTTGACCTTCTCTTGCCAGTCGCTGATTCCAAGTGCTTGTAGGTCTCTATGTATATTATATGTCCACCGTCTTCTTGGTCTACCTCGGGGTCTACGGTCATTTATTTCCTGAGTGTAAGCGAGTTTTGTTTCCCTATTATCTTCCATTCTTTCTATATGCCTCAACCATTGCAATCTATTAGCCTTCATGATAGCAGTGATTAGCGGGGACTTAAACATATCATACATGTCTTTGTTGCTTCTTCTTTTCAACTATCCAATTTGTGTATCCCTAATGGGCCCAAAGATGCGTCTTAAGACTTTGTTCTCAAAGGTTTGTAACAAGGCTTCGTCTCCTTTAGTTGTACTCCAGGTTTCAGAGCCATACAGCACAACCAGTCTAATCAGTGTTTTGTATATTGTGATCTTGGTGTTATGAGATAGCGCATTTGATTTTTAGCAGATATTGTAGTGCATAGTATATCTTATTTCAATAAATTATTCTAACTTGTATTTCTTCCTTTATTATGTTGGAGCAGTTGAAGATTGTACCCAGGTATTTGTATGTTTCCATTCTTTTAATGGTCATATTATCTATTTGTATGTGGCCAGAGCTTTTAGCCATTCCTTCTCTTGAAATTACCATATATTCTGTCTTATCTTGGTTGATAACAAGCCCCATTTGTTGAGCTCTTTCCTTTAAGTGAGTCAATATTTCCAATGTCTTTTGTTCATTTTTGCTTATAATATCTATATCATCTGCATAACCAAGCAATCTGGATGTTCCTCCAATATCACATTCCTCCTTTACCTTCTTTACAACTTTCTCTAGAGCCAGTTTGAAAAGGAGCGGCTATAGTGTATCACCTTGTTTCAAGCCAGATGTTATTCGGAAAGGGTATGCTTTCCTGTCTTTATATGTTACTATATTATAAGTATTTTCCATGCGTAGTCTGGTCATGTTGATTAACTTCCTTGGTATTCCAAATTCCTGCATGGCATTCCATAGACTATTACTATGGACACTGTCATAGGCCTTTTTAAATTCCACAAAAACGTTATGGAGATCTCTTTTATATTCCCAATTTTTCTCGGCTATTTGTCGTAAGATACATATCTTATCTATGTGGGTAACATATTTTCTTATTTCGGTCGACATATTTATAAATTTGCTTAAAATATTTCTAACTTTGGCCAACATTTTTATTAATTTGGTTAACATATTTTCTTACTTTGACTAACATATTTCTTTGTTTGGTTATCATTTTTCTCACTTTGGTAAACATTTGTTCTTACTTTGCGTTACATATTTCTTTGTCTGTCCATCATGTAACATATTTTATTACTTCGGTCGACATATTTCTTGATTTCGCTAACATATTTTTTTTTATTTGACCAACATTTCTCCCCATTTGGTTACAAAATGTCTTCCTTTAGCATACATGTTTCTTTGTTTGACCATAATTTTTTTTTTATTTGGCAATTATTTTTCTCCCCTTGATAAACAATTTTTTCCTTTGCCATACATATTTCTTAGTTTGGCCGAACTTTTACATATTTTATTACTTCGGTCGACATATGTATAAATTTGGTTGAGATATTTCTTACTTTGGTCAACATTGTTTATTAATTTGTCTAGCATATTTTCTTATTTCGATCGAAATAATTATAAGTTTGGTTGAGATATTTCAGAGTGTTGAAGTGTTGTGTTACATAGAACCTGTGCTTTTGTCTGGATATGAAACGTGGACAATGAGCAGATAAGCTTACCAATATTTAATGGTAGTAGAATTTTCTTCTGATAAAGAAAGAGAATGTTGAAGTGTTACATAGAACCTGTACTTTTGTCTGGATGCGAACGGTGGCGCTGAGCAAAAACGTTGAAAACATATATTGGCTTTGGAAATGGGATTCTGGGGAATGATGGAAAGACTCCTACCTGGATAGACAAAAATATTGATGAAAGTGTAAATGACTGATTTGGGACGAAATGGCTTCACTAGTCAGGACAGCGCGCACGTGACATGTCATGATACATGAGTCGCCTAAGGTCGAGTCGAGACAGCTTGTTGTATCCATGTGTAATATTATACAGCTGATAAAATGCGCTAAACACTCTTCGCTGTATGACCTGCTAGTTGTTAAGTAAAAGGTACGTCTTCCACGACTGGCATCGATGATCACATCTCTAATCTCCGACTACGAGACAGCCTTAGTAGGACACTGATGACTTGGTTACACTCGCGTATGCTGCTTTTGAGACCACCTTATGGACGGACGGACGGACGGACAGACGGACAGCCAGCCAGCAAGCCGGACAGACAGACAGACGGACAGACATTTAGACAGACAGACAGACAAACAGACAGACAGACAGGCAGGCAGGCAGGCAGGCTGGCAGGCTGGCAGGCAGGCAGGCAGACAGGCAGACAGACAGACAGACAGACAGACAGACAGGCAGGCAGGCTGGCAGACAGACAGACAGACAGACAGACAGACAGATAGATAGATAGATAGATAGATAGATAGATAGATAGATAGATAGATAGATAGATAGATAGATAGATAGATAGATAGATAGATAGATATTAATGTGTGTATATATGTGCGAAGGTAGGTGTGTGTGGGAATGTTGCTGTGTTTGTGTGTATTGTGAATTATGCGCCTAACAAGTTACTTCCACGAAAAAAGCCATCGGCAAAACCAGACTTTCATGTTTGTAAATGTGGCGAGGGCATGGCTGCGTAATAAACATAACGATAGACATCTATTGCATATTACATACATCTTCCACTTCCAAGAAACGGTGACAAGGCCCATAAAACGCGACACTATGCGGTTAGTTTCACTTTTATTCTGCAGTCTACATTCGTTGCAGTAAACTGTAAGTTGCATATTCTATACAGTATTTGTTTTACCATTCAGCACTGTGTATTTTAGTCTAGTATATGTTAGTTGTAATTAATTTACATCAAGAGCAAATGTTAGAATGATGGTTTGTTGTCAGCGTCTCACTTAATCAATGACTCGTTACAATAGACATGACAGCAATATAATACATGTGGAAATGAGACGTCAATTGATAGTTCACATGTATGGGTGTTTATTTACTCATATCAATCATTGACATTTGTCATAATCACGCTCTGACAATTCTAGCAAATCACGTAAACATTATATAGCAAAGCACTCATGCGTTCTCGCATCACAATTCATTTAGTGTATATTAGCGCACAGGCTATCTCATAGCAACACTCTCACAACAATAGTAAATCTCAGGCAATCAGCACACTCTCTCTCAGGTAACCCCAAATTTACTCCTCTCTCAACCACAGTCAGGTCCCGTCTGTCCGTCCTTGCCTCGGTCAGTGGTCACATGATGTTTGACCAACGTGTCGTTCCTGCTAAGTCGGATGTCTCGGTATTTTGGTATTGTCCTGTCCTTCAACCGTCTATTGATGGATGATGTCTCGGGTCGTCTAGTCCATGGTTGGACTGTCATTCAAGGACATGTCCAGTCTCTAACCCCATGTCCTGTCTCTCACTGGGTATACAGTCCTGTCCTATTCTACCCATGCTCTACCTATGTCCTGTCCTTGTTCTGTGCTATCTCTAATACTCACCCAGGACTCTGACATTGTCAAAACGAAGGTCCAGGGTTTCATTTACATAAGTTATTGGTTCAACACCTTTGAGATGAGATGTTTGAGGAAATCTGTCAACATATCCATCAGACACCGAGTAAGAAATACTGTTATCAGACAGACAGTGGGATCAACAACTTGTGCCACATTTATTGAAAGACAGAAGATGAAATGGTATGGTCATCTCTTTAGAATGCAACACCATCAACAATCAGCACTGGTCATACATCAAAGAAGATCTGCTGCGAGAGCAAGAGGACGTCCGAAAAGAAAATGGATAGACGACATCAATCAAAGACATTGTACAGTCACACGGAATGACACTATTCAATGCCACCCACCGGGTGCTGTAGGGCCAATTATTAATCCCAACGGCGCTTGACGGTAAAAGTGGACAATGATGAAGATGATGATGATGATGATGATGATGATGATGATGATGATGATGATTAATAGTTTATACACACAGTAAACCTATGGTGTTGAGCCAGTCTCAAACATGGTTTGAGAGCGGTTTTTCTGGGAATGTCACACCTAGTCGGTTTGTTACGTGTTTATTTACCCCTGGCTGTAAGGCAGCTTCCTAGATATGAAGAACACAAAACTATGTTGTCCTACACCCGCTCCAATTGAGGACAAACACCATAGATATGTCAAAAAGCTCAAGTTGACTGCTGCTTTGTTTGCTTTCATTCTTGCTGATGTCTCTAGGTGTACAAAGACAAAGAAGAAGAAGAAGAAGAAGAAGAAGAAGAAGAAGAAGAAGAAGAAGAAGAAGAAGAAGAAGAAGAAGAAGAAGAAGAAGAAGAAGAAGAAGAAGAAGAACAAGAACAAGAAGAACAAGAAGAACAAGAAGAACAAGAAGAACAAGAACAAGAACAAGAACGAACGAACGAACGAACTAACACAATTGTAACAAGAACAAGAAGGTTTATCACAGTATGTTACCTCTATAAGAGTTTAAAATCAGTTCTCTTCTTTCATGTCTATACAGTAATTGTAAATGCCTATCAATAGTATTAAAAACATAACCTATAATGAGGCAAAAAGGTTTATAAAAAGCACTTATAGAACCAAATGGGAATCAGAGCATCGAGGCCACCAGAAGGATGATGCATATTACAAACTCGACCGAAGAGAACAAGTAGCAATCTTCAGACTCCGCACAGGACATAACAGGCTGAAACACCACTTGTTCAATAAACTAAAGATAGGAGATACCGATGAATGTAATTGTGGAACTGGTAAAATGACAGCTAAACATTTGCTACAGGAGTGCCCAATATATGCAGAACAGAGAAAGATATTTTGGCCCACGACTGCTTCATTTGAGGACAAGCTCTATGGAGATATCAACAAGCTCAAGTTGACTACAGCTTACTTTAACTACATTCAGGTTGACATCTAAAGGTGCATGAAGATGTATTTAGACTGCCACACTTCATATCACAGGTATGTCGGTTACAAAAGCGTCCCAGAGGCATGAAATGGAATATTGCTTGGATAGCACATCCATTACGTGGAAAGTCCGAATCAAAAGCTCACTGTGTGGGCTTCGAAAATGGTGGAAAAAGTGTCCTAGTGACACGAAATGGAATATTGCTTGGATAGCAAATCCATTACGTGAAAAGTCCGAATCGAAAGCTCACTGTGTGGGCTTCATAAAAGGTGGAAAAGTGTCCTAGTGGCACGAAATGGAATATTGCTTGGATAGCAAATCCATTATGTGGAAAGTCTTAATCGAAAGCTCACTGTGTGGATGTCATCTGCAGACTGCATTCTTCTGGTTTCCGGAGGAACAGCCAATGGTGAACGGAAGGCCCAATATACGGAAGTGAGGCTAAGCAGCCATGTGCAGGACGTGACGATTCCTTGGGTGAGCCCAGTACCAGAGCGCTGTGTGATGGCTCTGCAAGTATGGAAGCCTCCTTGGATGGCGGGGAATGCCCATGGTCTGCCTTCCCTTGAGGGTTGACCAGGATGTCTTTGGCTGTTCTATATGGGCCAGCTAGGATGGGGGACAACACCACAACAGTGAGATTCAAACGTCCTAAGAAACCCCCGGGAAGGTTAACCCGGTCAACAAATGCCCGCAGAAATCGGATGTGTCGGCCTAACGGCGCAAGAACGCAGCTCTGCTGTAAACAGGCACAACGCAGTCACATCCGAAAAAAAAATCCGGATGAACGCAGAAGAAGAAGAAGTATTAAAAACATGTATTTACTGTCTACAGTGGTGTATGCCAGGGGATGCAAATGTACATTACTTATGAACATGTTTTACGAAAACATCATCATCACTATGTGACATGCAGATAGGCGTGAGGGATCGCACTATCGCAATCATAGACATATGTATTACAGCAGCTGGCCACTGCCTTCCCAAAAACAGACCACAACTGTCTGCGTATTGATACAGTTAGCACTTTCTCTTTACCCTTTCTTCCTTCAGCGACAACCAATTCGTGCTCTCTGGCACATCACATAGGTCTCAAGATGATTGACGCAATGTCCCTCTGGGAGTAAGCACTCAATGACATCTTCTTCTTCTTCTTTCGTTCGCCTGAAATATGTTTATAACTGCAATGTTGTCTTCTGTATGAATCTAACAGTCTTTTTTAGTTCACTCAGCGGTCGATAGAGTTTATCTTCTACTGTTCTCTCTCTAGGCCAGAATGTTCGCCTGGATATGTTGTAGTTTGGGCAGTCTTGGAGTATGTGCTCTGCTGTCTGCGGCGCCAAACCACATGTGCACATGGCTGAGTCACCAATCTTGAATTATACATTCATGTGGTTGCGCAATGACATCTAGTCAAGATCCATCTACGCCATTGCGTCGACTGGTCACATGTAGTTAACACAATCTGTCAATAGTACTCACATCAGAATTCTTCCAACATGGCTTTGTGAATTTATACATTACCTGACAGCCATGTTGATACATTCATTGAGTAATCAAACTGCTCACTCGTCTACACTGTTTGCTGTCGATCAGATACCTGCCCACATTGGAACACAGAAACATCCACTCGATGGTTTAGTTTAGTTTAGTTTAGTTTAGTCAATGGATCAACATCACGGCACACGGGTGCAACCCATAAGTGCTCCGTTCTCCTCTTAACTCAAACCTGAGTCCGGAGAAACTCAGCTCAGTGCACGAACTCCGTAGCACCGGCGAGGATCCTGAAATACTTTGGGTAGATTTTTAACTCGAAATTTTGCCCGGGCAGCGCCGTTAGGCTACTCTTTTTCGATTTCCAACTGCCAAGGGATTTCTTACGTGCGCAACTGTACACACGGGAGTCCGATCTCACTACCCAGAGACCAGGGGAAATGTTATTATTGGAAGTCCACGTGAAAAGATCCCGTCATCATCGGGGCCTGAACCCTGGACCTCCAGCATTCGAGGCGGACACCATACCTCGAGACCACGCAGCTCCCCCAACATCCACTCGATGGTGCCCGCAGGCATGCCAACTTGTAACCTTCCGTCAGTAGAGTCGTTCATGTTGTGAGCAAAAAGATTTATAAAAAGCACTTATAGAACCAAATGGGAATCAGAGCATCCAGGCCACCAGAAGGATGATGCATATTACAAACTCGACCGAAGAGAACAAGTAGCAATCTTCAGACTCCGCACAGGACATAACAGGCTGAACAGATGACATCTTCGCTCTTAGACAAATAATAGAAAATCAATAGAATTTAATGAGATATTATACTTAGCCTTTGTCGACCATAAAATGGCATTTGATAGAGCAGATAGACACAAGCTATGGGAAATCCTTAAAAGATATGGAGTGAGTACACAAAAATATCAAAACTTATGTAGAAGCGTATACAACAACAGTGAATGCAAAGTATGAACAAATGGAGGATACTCAGAACCCTTCACCATAAGATCCTGAGTACGACAAGGTTGTGTACTGCACCCCCCCCCCCCCACCCAAACCTTGTTCATAACCTACATAGACAGCATATCTAAAGAAAGAACCAAAGCGAGACAGTAATAACACTGCATGAAGAACAGGACACAGAAGAAGAACCAACGGCAAATCACACCATTAAAAAACTCTTATTGGCTAACGATCAATCATTAATAGCAAAATCAGAATCAAAATTATAAGACCACATAAATATTCTGAACGAAGTGTGTATGGAACATAACATGAAAATTAGCACAACTAAAACAGAGGTAATGACTTTAACTAAAGAAGGAAGCACAATATACTTTTATTTAGAAGAACACCCCCCCCCCCCCTCTCCCCTGAATCAAGTAAAGAGCTTCAAGTACCTAGGAAGTATAATATCATCAAATGGAAAAACAGGCAGACGAGATAGAAAATTTATGCAATAAGGCAAATCTCTGAACGAATGGCACCAATACTAAAGAACAAGCATGTATCAATAGCCACTAAGAAAGCACTTTAAAAAAATTAAAATTAAGTTGCATGTCCATCACAGAACGTAGCAGTCAACCCAAGCATTTTCGCTGTTCGTGAATCCTGGGCAAATTTTACGTTCAGTAGTTTGCCATTGCTTTCTGAACGACCGGCTCTTATACCTTTCTCGAAAAAAACGAGCACCGCTGTGTTTCGAACCAGGGTATACGGGCTCACAAACCGCGTTCGCAAGCGCTTAGCAACAGAGACTGGCAAGAAAGCACTAGCCAACACAATATTCCTACCCGCTCTAAGCTACCAATGACAAACCTGGACAATGACAGAAAAAGAGAAAAGAAATAAAAACAAAACAATAGAAATGAGATTCCTGAGACGAATACTTAATGTATCAAGAAGAGAGAAAATCAGTTATGAAGAAATCAGGACTAAACTTGGGTTTATAGCAGCGCTAGATTTTATCAGAAAACACCAGGTTATATGATTTTGCCACACAACTAGATTACCAAATAACAATATACCTCAACAAGCAATGATGTACAAACCAGATGAAAGCAGAGAAAGAGGCCGGCAGATAAAGGGAATTACAGAGACCATGGGAACCTGGATATATGAAGCCCATACGCGGGTACTCTCCCGCTGTTTATGCTTCACCACGACACCGCAAGGTACAAGAGGAACCTGATGAGATGAGAAGGGGTTGGAAAGGGGGGGGGGGTATCCCCAGACATCCTGTACGAGTGTTAGGCATGAGCCACAACACACAGGCTGCCATGTGGAAAACGAAAGTCAGGACTGAGTAGTAGGTGATACTCCATGCCATAATTTTTTTTTTTAGCATATCCTTTTACAGGACTTAGCTGTCAACACCAGCATATTTCAGCTGTATGTTGATCTCTTGGCAAGATTACGCTCAGTAGTTTGCCATTGCTTTCTGAGCGGCCGGCTCACATACCCCGTAAGTTACCGATGCGATTCGAACCACTGCTGATTTGAACCGTCATTACGTTACCGACGAGAGTATGCGAGATTACGGAGAAAAGTCATAACCTCTAAGCCACGAAGCCGGCGCCATAATTATACAGCGTATGAAATGGAGTAAAAACAACATACAGTGGCAAGGTAAACAGAAAAAAACTGCTCGAAATTCACGACTCGCGATCACACACACAAACGACAGTCGTCATTGTATTCCTTGATGTGATATTCCTCAGCATTGAAACAGCTGTCTGCGCATCTCTTTTGGACGCGAATTCCTTGGACAGCCAGAGTAACTAACAACGACTGCCTGAAACAGGCTAACGAAACTAGAACATTATATACAACAATAAGAAAGAGACAAACAGCTTTCTTCGGTAATGTGATGAGAAGAAAATCATTGGAAAGCATCGTGAAAACTGGAAAGATCGAGGGGAAGAGAGGCAGAGGCAGACCAAGAGAAAAGATGATGGATGGATTGAGAAGGTGACTTGGATGAATATCACCAGCAGAGTTGATCCAGAACACCTTAGAACGAGATCTATGGAGAGCCATGAACGCCTACGCCAGCTGGCAAAGCACTTGATGATGATGATGATGATGATGATAATGATGATGATGATGATGATGATGATGATGATGATGATGATGATGATGATGATGATGATGATGATGATGAAATAAGGTAGGATAACACCCCGTGGCAAGGGAAACAGGACAAACTGCTCGACATTCGTGGTTCGTGGTCAGAGACACACACAACCGACAGCTGTCCAATGTATTAGAACGAAGGAAGGAAAGAACGAACGGACTTTATTTTCACAGAATTGAGACATCAATTAGACCAAATAAATGGACGATTGTCTAGTCTTCCTAATGTAGGTAGTCAAAGGTCTTTGTGAATTATTATACTAGGATTGTCAATGCTTTGCTTCTTATGTATGGTAGTTCGTCTTACAATCTGCCCTTCTTGTCCCTCTACTATCATACATTATTTCATTCATACATCATTTATGAAGTTAATCTTAGACAACAAAGACAATACATTTAACAACAAAAACAATATATGCATTATACACGCATGATAACTGTGCAATAATCAATAATACATGACTCACTTAAACTAATTTTTGTTATGGTTATTACGTATAATTAGCTAAGGTAGATGAATTCATTTATAACATCAGATGGAAGATGTACAACAAGCAAAGGCCGCATTTCAGAAAATGAAGAGGATCTTGTGCAATAGGTCACTATCACTGAATGTAAGAAATAGACTGTTGAAATGCTATGTAGAACCAGTTTTGCTGAATGGCAGTGAATCTTCGAATGCAAATGAACAAATTAAGAAGAAATTAGAA
This sequence comes from Cepaea hortensis, assembly GCA_963921405.1. Classification (NCBI taxonomy): domain Eukaryota; kingdom Metazoa; phylum Mollusca; class Gastropoda; order Stylommatophora; family Helicidae; genus Cepaea; species Cepaea hortensis. The sequence goes on from OY992877.1 coordinate 11,859,707, forward strand.
GCAACAGAGATGTGGTTCCTGAGACGAATGTTGCTAATTCCTTGGACTGCCAGAGTAACTAACAACGACTGCTTGAAACAAGCTAATGAAACTAGAACAGTATATACAACAATAAGAAAGAGACAAACAGCTTTCTTTGGTCATGTAACGAGAAGAGAGGCACTGGAGAACATCGTGACAACTGGAAAGATCGAGGGGAAGAGAGGCAGAGGCAGACCAAGAGAAATGATGCTGGATGGATTGAGGCGGTGGCACGGGGGAATATCAGCAGCAGAGTTGATCCAGAAAACCAAAGACCGAGATCTGTGGAGAGCCATGAACGCCTACGCAATCTGGCAGGGTACTTGATGATGATGATGAGATGAATTCACTGTTAGACCAATTGTCCTTTGAAATTATTATTATTTTTAAGGGGGCATATAGACTTTACTGAGATAGTGTTCAAATAGATTGCAATTGTGCGTATAGGGATTAGTAGTGCCTGGGATTCGTTGTGGAAGAGCTGAGCTGCGGAGTACGCTAAGCTTATTTTGTATAAGTTAGTTCTAGGCTTTGGGACATGCAAAATGGTTAGTCGCTCACTATGTCTTGCCTTATATTTAAACAATAGCCAGGAGTAATTTGGAGTACTCTGATATAAGATTATGTGAATTATTTTGACAGCATTAAAATGTAAGCCCTTGCTGAGTGGCAGTACCTGAAGACGTTTATATAGGCTGGAATTGTCAGTAACCTTTTTACTATACATTAAACCCATAACCCGTTTTTGAAATTAGTAAAGGTACTTAGTGGTTGAACTGGAGCAACCACCCCAGATTGCGGAGCGATAGTCAATGTGTGTTTGTATGTGAGAAGTATGGAGGAGGGAATCCATTTGACAAATTTGATCCAATAGTCGTTTGCACATTGCCTGGCAGCCTTTTGCACATCCCTCCTAGCTTGTTTCAGCTCTCTGATAATGCTTAATGTTGTTCTTTCCTTATTTCTTAAGAGGGCTATCTTCTTTCTATCAATCAAGGGCTGTAGTGTCTGGCTGTTTGCTGCAGACCAGTCCTGCCACTTATGAATAAAATTAATGGAACTGCGGTAAAGCTGTGGAAATGTAAACAATATAAAACAACACAAAGTAATGCAGCTTCACAGAACAAAATTACGAAAAAATACAGGACGTTGCAGCGACTAGCCTTCATCAGCAAACAAATGCATACAAAAAAAACACAACATATGATCACGGAGAAGATCTTCCAGTGACTACATAAAGGCATAAAAACGGAATGAGAAGAATAAAAAGATGAAAAAAAAATTAGAACAAAAAAGAGAAAATGAAAATTTGAAAATAATACTGTTTGGTACTTTATCTCAGAATCCTACGCTGTGATAGTAACATGAATTTTAACTTGATACGCTTATATAGACAACCGTTGGAGTATGTGGATCATTAGGACCGGGGTGTGGGATGTGGTAAAGATTCAGTGAAGATCCCATCCGACGTAAATGAGTGGAAGTGGTACATGAACAAAATGGGAGGACGGTGAGGCGGGAAACTGGAAGCAATGGTGATGTGTTGGTGGTCCGAGAGTGAAAACTCAGAAGTAATGCCGCGATGGGTGTCCGCACAATGCATGAGTGGGTGCCAATGAAAGATTGGCCATAGTGGACACGTATTAAAGAGCAATGATGTGTGCACCTGAGTATGATGGTGATAATAACAAAATTCATTTTCTGTGCTCCTTTATGTGTGTACAAAGAGCATCCTAAAGTCTGGGTGGACGGATATGTGCGGGCGCACAAACATACATCTACACCCATCAACATACATCCACACACCCTTATACATGTATGAGAAGTCGACTCCATGGCGAAAACGTTAGGGGCGCACTTCGTAATCCCAATACCCGAGTTCGAAACACAGCTGCAATCGATTTGGCAGCAAACCGTCTTGTGTTGGTTTTTTTACGAAATGGTGGGTGCCGGACGTTCAAAAAGCAATAGCAAATTACTGAACATAAATTTGCCAAGAGATCACAACAGCAACAATTGTTAGTGTTGACTGTGACATCATGTAAAGGATATGGCAACTAACTTTAAATATATGAGAAAGGAGAGAGAGATAGAAGGGGGAAGGAGAGAGGGGGCATTGTGATATGCCATATGGGATATGCGGAATTAGGTCTAACAATACGATGCTTCAGTCATACTGTTACATACGTAAAAGAGTCAGTAGAGTTGATTGTTTTACCACGTATTGTAGGATCACATCCCCCAATGCATTGTATTATTGGGGTTGTATAAGATCAGACCACCGGTAATACACATGACATGGTTTGGTCTCTTATGATCCGCAGTGCCATAAACCCTTACCGCTGTTTTATAATGAGTTTCCTTAAGTATACCCCGATTTCACTTGCTGTACGATTTTCTAATGTATCAGCGAGAGCGTATTCAAGATGATGTTAGAACTCAAAGCACTTATCGTGCTCTTTGGTGTTGATAATATTAATTCTGGGGATATTTTTGTGTTTAGCTGTGTAGATTCTCTTTGGTCTCAGTCTAACCCTTGCAACAACCACAGAATGATCTGTATCACAGTCAGCACTGTGGTAACTTCGAGTTAATGATGTATGGTTCAGATGGTGTCTCCGTGTGATGATGAAGTCCAGCTGGTGCCAATGGCCGGATCTTTGATGTTTCCATGTGACCTTATGCATCTCTTTTGTTTTAAACAAAGAGTTTGCAATACATAGGTATTTTCTGGTGCAATGCTCAAGAAGCCTGTGTCCATTATCATTCATGCGACATGTTGTATGTTCCAAGGCACACTACCGATGAACTCAGTCCTTGCCCACGCGAACATTGAAATCACCGAAAAATATAAATGTAGTCGGATTCTAGTACTGCCTTGATCACAGAGTCTAACTCCTCATAGAATGAATGCTTCATATCGTCATAAGAAGTAAGTGACAGTGCATATGCAGTGATAAAACTGTCATTTACTGCCAATATAGTACCTTGCGGTGTATGGCAGTGGGGTCTTTAAGCCTGAAGAATTAAGGCCGCCTGGCTAGTGCAGTCACCGGAACTGTGCAGATTAGGATTTTCTTTTTGCCCCCGACAGAAAAAAAAATCCCACACCTTACCGAGGGATCGAACCCGGGTCTCCCGAATAAGAGTCCGGCGATCTAGCCACTCGGCCAGCCGTTCCTCCACCTCCATATGCAGTGATAATGGTTGCAAAACCACAAGAGGTTGCCAAGCGCAAAGATAATAGTCGTCCATTACCTCCACCTGGAATTTCAATCATTCCTAGTAATGAATTCTTCATTGCAAAGGCAAAGGCAAAGGCAACTCCATGTTGTCTTTTTACTTCCTGCCCTATACCCTTCGACAAAAAGGTGTAATAATTTTTCCTGAGTGACCCTTGCTTGGCGAGGTGAGACTCCTGCAGTTCAGCAATATCAATGTTAAGACGATTGAGTTCGGCATTAATCACAGCCGTTTTTCTCACATTGTCAATATTCGTCACATCAGTAGAAAATCCCGGACACATGGTTCTTATGTTCCAGGCAGCAAGCCATAGCTTGAGGTTTCTATTTTTCTTTCTAGTGCCTGGTGCATTGGTTTTACAGCCTACGGTTCAGATTTTGACCTAGCCCCAAACATCCTTTGATACAGGTAGGCTGAGGCGGATCAGCACCCAACTGGCTGGGGGATGCCCAGGTTGATGCCGGCGGTAGCTGATCAGTGACACCTGTAGGTGTCTCCCAAAGTCAGAGGCAACCCATGGCGCCCCTGTCTACACCAATTGGTAGGGATATATAACCCGAAACTGCTAACTCTCGGTTTTTATTCAGAGACCGGTTAAGACCAGGGATGGAGTTAGAACTCTCCATAGCACGCGGCCTGGGCTGAATTGTAGAGACCATCTGTTCTCTCGGTTTGCCTAGTTCACTCTAGAGGAAAGGTAACACCAATACATTTGGAACAAGATAAGCTGCAGAAGCTGCCGGACCAGCAAAGCCATGCTCTAACTGTAAGCCTGGCGGAGCCTGAATCCTAGATCAGTTGCCAATCAAGGGTTAGGGCCTGGTCTGCATCGCCAAGACATTTAGTCAATAGGTTGCATTTCCTCTCACCAAGATAAGGCTTGTACCCTCCCAATTGCACTCCTCCGCCCGAAGCCGTTGCCACAATGTGGGGTGTCGGATTTTGTGAGCGCCGTCCAACATTCGGCGCTAAGAGACAGAAGTTAGTACCGTCTACTGTCATAAAGTAGCTCAGTCATATCAGACTGAGACCTGGCTTATGGACATGTTAATAAATATTACCTAAATACAATTACAAATACATATAATAATATCGTATGCTGATTTCAAAGATAACATCAAAATATGATATAACAATATAAGGTAGACTGCATAATCAAGCTGATAAATTTAAATACCTGTTAGCAATTATAATTCTAGGTGGAAAGTTCCTGACAAAAAATAAGAACATAATTTGTTCAGCAAACGCTGCATTTCAGAAAATGAAGAATATCTTATGCATGAAGTCATTGTCGTTGAAAGTCAGAAAGAATACTTAAATGTTATACAGTACCTGTTTTACTGTATGGCAGTGAACCATGGACTGTGAATGAACAAATTAGGATGAGCTCCAATGAAAAAGAGATCTGGTTGCTGAGAAGAGTGTTGCGAAAACCTTGGACTAACAACGATTGCCTGAAAGATGCAAATGAAAGTAAAACATGATATACTAATGATGGAGACAAACAGCGTTCTTTGGTTAAATAATGAGAAGAGAGGCAATGGAGAACATCGCGACTGTTGGAAATATAAATGGCAGACGAGCCAGAGGCAGACCAAGACAGATGATGTTGGATGGACTGAGACCGTGGCTTGCAGGAGGATCATCTACAGAGCTGACCTCCGCCACCAGAGATCATGACTTGCAGGAGTACCATCTACAGAGTTGATCTGGCCCACCAGATCTTTTGAGGGACATGAGCGCTGCACCATTTGGCAGGGCACACGATGATACTGTTCATTCATGGTGTATTCTTGTGTGTAAGGCTTGTCAAATGTACATTAAATGATAACAACAAGATTATTGTTGTCAATTTCAGGGTAAACTGTTTGTGGGTGTAGCCGTTCAGAATCTGCAAACAAAGATTTGGCGCCATGGCGAAGAGAAAGATTGACGAAGATTGTTTGAGCTGCAGCTTGTGTTTGGAAATATTAAATGAGCCTAAAACACTGCCTTGTTTACACAGGTATGGAATATTTCATCTTAGATAATCTCCTTTCTTTATTCAAACAAGCATATAAGAAAAAAGTGCATGACCTTCTAAACGGATTAGTACGCATTGGGTATATTGTGGTAGCTGCCACGGAGTAACATGCGCTTGTTGTCGTGGTACAGTATTGAGTCGACCTTGGTGTACAATGAGTTGCCAAGCGGCAGCATCGAAGTCTTTGGCACAGATCATATATAAGATGCCTTGGGTCCCAATTATATCTGCTAGTGATACAATGAGTTAGCTGTGGTTAACACAACTTTAAGATGTCTGCAGTAACGCTCTAACATTGAAAGTGTCATGCCCAATATACGTGCTTAGACGTGTGTCCTCGAATGTCATGGCCCGTTCGTGTTCGTGTTGGCGGGACACAACGATGATTCATCACATTTTCCATAGTATAGTATGAGTGGGCTAAGCCACAATATTATATTAGAACTAAATACTATTCATTGCCACACCGTATCTAAGAACCCCAAGTACAATATAAGATCGATACATAGCATTTATATACTTCACCTCTACACATTTACATACGTTTACATGATCATGAAATATACTTCAATACTCAAGAACTATCACACTTGATTCCTAAAATCTCTGTCTTTGGCTGCAGGATGAATACTGCCATTGCCTATATTCAATATCGACCGGTCAGTTTTCTACCACGGTCGTCCTCTCAGTGACCGGTTTAGGAGAGACCTCTCTCTCCTGGACGCCGTCGAAAACGTGCTTCTCGCACAAGGCAATCTGCCCTTTCAACCGTGATAGTCACACTGATTGGTCCTTGACATTAACAATACATCGTTATTGACCAACTGGCTCTCGGCACGTGATATTACACCTGCCGCCTTTACTTCCCAGCACATTCAATGGTACACAATTTTACCACAGGGCCGGCATGCCAGTGTACTGGCGACTGCGTCACAGCATTTCCTTATACACATCTGATCGAGGCAATCGAGCATGCAGGTGTGTAGTTGTGTGTGTGTGCGTGTGTGTGTGTGTGTGTGTGTGTGTGTGTGTGTGTGCGTGTGTGTGTGTGTGTGTGTGTGTGTGTGTGTGTGTGTGCGTGCGTGCGTGTGTGTGTGTGTGTGTGTGTGTGTGTGTGTGTGTGCGTGTGTGTGTGTGTGTGTGTGTGTCTGTGTGTGTGTGTGTGTGTGTGTGTGTGACTCTTTTTGTAGGACTTGCTATTTGGCGTTTCTGATGGTCTATGGTATTCTTTGCATTTTCCTCAGAAAAAACATGTCAACAGCCATTAGATGTTTTTTTTTTCCAGCTTGTCTGTTCATTGTCCACGTTTCACATCCATACAAACTTATGGTGTTTGTCCATCAAGAATGATGATTACTATTCATTTAATTCAGTAGGAGTTGAAAGTTTGGAACCGTGAATTCTAAGATGGCAAGAAAGGCCTATTTTGGCTCGAAATGTTCTTTGACAATGTGGGCAAAGAATGCTTGATGTTCCAGGATAAGAATCTCCTGCAGTGGTTTTTCTGTTCATCCTTTTATTTCACATCTCTTGCAATCCTGTTTGCTTCACAAGTGACTACACCCTTGCGTAATGATGTACGTCACGAATTTCGGTCTTTGGCAGCAGTCTCCCAGGTGTCATACTGAAATCTTCAGTCTTTAAAGCGTTTCCTCTGTCCGCCTTGGGAGCGTTTACCACGGCGCAGCTTGACGTAAAAAATGAGTATAGAGAGCCTGTGATCTGGCATGCGAGTCAGGTGACCAGATCAGAGAATCTGATTCTTCACTTGTAGAGTATATATATATATATATATATATATATATATATATATATATATATATATATATATATAGAGAGAGAGAGAGAGAGAGAGAGAGAGAGAATATATATATAGAGAGAGTATATAATCGCAAATTATTCGAACACTATCTCAATACGGATTACCTTCCCCCTTAATAATAGAGATAATAATAATAATAACAAAACCCTAGTATAACAGCCAGTCCCCTTTTTGTAGGCCACATGGCTAATAAGAAGTGTCAGACCATTATCTAATATTACTGTGTCGTGTAGTTTTGATGTTCGCATTTTGCCCATGCCTTTCTAATGCATATCTTTTATATTGTTGCTGTTCTTTGTTAGCCTTGAATGATGTGTGAATGAAATAATGTATGAAAGAGAGTGATAGAAGGGCAGAATGTTAGACGGGCCTGCGTGCCCAATTCTTAACCCTTTGAAAATAAAGTTTGTTCGTTCGTTCGTTCGTTCGAGTATAGATACTGGGCAGGGAAACTCTTTCTAGGACTTCAGTGTCTAGGATCTTGTCTTACTATTTAATTTTCAACAGCTTCCTAAAGCAGACTGTGAGGAAGTTGTTTAATTTCCTGACATGTCGCTGGTAAACAGTCCAGGTTTCACAAGCATATAGCAGTGTGGATAATACGACTGCTTTATAGACTTTCAGCCTTGTTTGCAGGCTTATTTCATTTCTTCCCACACATTCTTGTACAGTCTACAAAATGCTGCGCTGGCCCTGGAGATTCATGCACTCACTTCGTCGTCAATTGTGGCAGCTTGGGACACAGTTCTGCCAAGATAGGTGAATTTGTCTACAATACTTACTCTATGACTATTCACTTTTATATTGAGCCCAAAATTGGCACAGGCATGTGAGAAAGCTGAAACGTGTTGCATGTCTGCCTCTGAGTTGGCATATATAAAACCAGAATACGATCAGCGTTGCCAGTAGTGGGTTGTGCTCAATATTTAAATCTCAAATCTCGAAACAACTAAATAAATCAATGTTTAAGAATAGTCCCATTTGCCCGTATATTACATTGGGGCATTTCTTTCTTCTCAGAGACTACCATAATCTCAGTCTTCTTATAATTTAATTCTGACCCTAGTCGTTCACTGTGTACACTAACCACATTTACTATATGTTGCAGATCTTTTTCATTGTCTGCAATCAATACTGTATCATCCGTATATGTATCGTTATTGATGTTATGTCCCCCAATTGCGATTCCTCTCATACCGTCTACATTTCTAAACAATAGTTTCACTGTATAGGGAAAAATTATCTGAAGACATTGCACATTCCAGTCGCACACCTCTCTTAATAATATCAGGTACATTTCCACTGTTATAGATATGATTGAACCGTGTTATCACTTCATTACCCATTTCACTAACAGCTTTACTTTCTTCGACAGTGGTGTTATCAGACCCACGGAGATTTACCTGTTCTAGTGTGTTTTATGGCATCTTCTACTTCTGCTTTAAGTATCGTAGCCATTCATGTTGGTCGTGAATGTTTGTTTCTGGTCTGTTACGATCATCATATCTCTCGTCTATATACTATGTCCAGTTTTCTATTCATCTCTTTGTCCAATAATATGTTGTCTTCTTATATTTTTCAAACAAAGAATTGGTGTATGCTTTCTAATGCCTGATAATGCCTGTATCTCATAGTGCATTGATTTTGTGTCTTCTCATTGCTTTTCACTCTACTTGCACTGATGATTTAGCTAGACTTATTTCGCTGTATTTTTCGTACTATTTATTTGTGCATTCTTTTATATTCATTTTGATTTTGTTTATTGTTTCTTCTAATGTCCATTAATTGAAGAATTGCCTTTGGCATCTATTTCCCTCCACTGTCCTCGTTATTTCTGGTATAAATTGTTTAGTGTCTATTGTATTGTGTTGCGTTAAGACTTAACTGTGTCCGTCTGGCCTTTCCTCAGATCATATAGTCACTCCCTGCAGCAACATTCTCTCCAAGCCATGATGATCTGCACTATACACACGATCGATTCCAAAGGGCTCTGACCACATCTGCAGAATCATGTACCAATGCACCAGGGGTGTAGACCCAGCCAGTCTGTCTGCCTGCTTGTTTCCCACCACACCAGCATGTCCTGGGTGGTGGGGGGGGGGGGGGGGGTTCCCAACAGGTGCTCTCTATATTTGATTTTTAAAGGGAAGCCTTCCACTGTGTCCAAAACATGCCTGTCTTCACCTGTATCATCATACTTTGTGAGTATAATACAAATAGTCTCTTGCGTGTGCTGTTTATCCTTCAGCCATCGGAACCCTGCCGTGACTGCCTCCACCTCCACTCTCAGACTAGATATTGTAGTATCATATGCCAGGATCTCCTGCACCAAACACAGTCCATCAACATTCGGCACTAACACCCAGGCATTTCTTTTACCTGTTAGTACAGACCCATACGTATGGGTGATTACATCGCCTGGTCACGAATTGTCGTGGATCAATTGTTGTACCCTCCATTCAGTGCAGCCTTCATTCCCGACCCAATGTTATTATGATCCTGTACATGTCTGACTTTTTCACCGGCATTCTGGCCCACCCCTCTCCTCTCCCAATGTTCTTAAGCATGCACACTTCTCTGTTTGATTACTTTGCCTGGGGCATCCATGATGTTCCTCTAATCAGCCTGTGGCCCTTAACTGTGTCCAGAACGTCATGCAGGGAGTGTTGCGTGCCTACATCCACTCAGAGATATGATTTAGCCTGCAGCACCCTGCGCTTATCTAAATCGTGGGTAGGTTAGGATGTATCACATACACACTACCGGCATGTCCATTGTACATCCCAATAGCAACCGCATAGCTTCATTCTGTTTGCACTCTAATTTCTGTAGATGGCTCACTGACACGGTGCACAGTCCTGATGAAAACTCGGTTACTTAGAAAATCAGAATTTGATAGCATGTGAACAGTATTTGCTCCATGTCCATTGTTGCCATGATCATCAGCGCACCACGTACCTTCTTAGATCTCAAACAGCTGCTTCCACATGATCCTTGAACGACAGCTTCTGTCGAACGTGATTCTCAAGTGCCACAGTTTACTGTTAACATTCCTGAAATGTATGTGAGGCCTGGGATGTTGGTCTTAACAATCATATTGTACAGAAAGCACCATGACAGTGACGCATTAACTGCGTTAATGGCACTACCCACCTATGTACACCAGTCAATCACTGCTATTGTATTGATTCCTTTAGCACTTGCCATTTGTCATCTATGTTTCTTATTTTCCTTAATTTGTTGTGCCTCGTCTGTATAGTAATGAATTGTCCATTCATTTTCTGATTTCACTTAAGTATTGCCACATGGAGCGTGATATTTCATGAATCCATCTTTACTGTCTTCAGCTTTGTTCTCAGTTTCCATATACTGGCACGGGGTGACTATTGAAATCAACGTCTTGTTTTCCCTGACAGTAATCTGGTTCTAAACCAAAAGTTTATGTGTGTGTGGCTGCAATTTGGTTGTTAAAATTGTTTCCTTGACGTCACCATGTCCACAGGCTGTGTCACGTACACCCATTATGGACTAACATTAACCACGCGAAAAGGTCTGATCAGTTAAATTGCCATTGGTTGTGGTTACTGTGCCTTTTTAAAGCACAGTTGAAACGTTGTGAGGACATAACTATCAAGCCAGCCGTCAAGGGAGCGGTTTTGTTGGATAATAACGGCTCCCGTCAAAAAGCTTGCGAAATGTTGGGTTTCTTCCGCCTTCGTGGCAGTCCCGATAATGTTCTGTCTAAAGCTCTTCACTGCTGCGTATATCAGTCGTGCCGAGGCTCTCTCCTCCAGGCCGAAACCACGAAATAATATACTTATCCTTTCACTAACCTCCATCCCCATAATATTGATGCCATGAATATCATCCCGGGGCATTTATACATTCTCCAGGCAGACATGGTTGCTCGCGATGTCTTCTCAGAGATCCCCCTGGTGGCGTTCAGGCCTGATTGTAACCTCAGGGATTTGCTGGTAGATAGCAGTCTACCCCAACCTCCCAAGTCTCTTCCTGGTACGGTGGCTTGTCTTCGATCGCGTTGTAAGACCTGCCCACATCTCCTTCAAACCCAAAGTCTGGCATTCCCTAAGCACTTTCCACATCCGTGAGAGTTTCTCATGCACGAGTCGCAATTTTATCTATGCGATCATCTGCACACGTTGTGATATAAAATATATCGGGTAAATAGATCTACGTCTGGCTGACAGATTTAGGCAGCACCTCTCTGATATCAACAGTAGTGCCCAGAAACCTGTACCCATACACTTTAACAATTCTGACCACTGTGGCGTGACCGACATAAGGTCACGACGATTAAATTGTGCGCATCTCGCGAACGGGATTGTAAGACATTGGAACACCGCCTCATCTTCTAATTGGGTTCATTCTTCCCTAACGTCCTCAGTGTCCAACAGTTTCATTTAACTTCCAAACCTTACCCCCCACCCCACCCCACCCCATCTCATACCCGCAGTTGTATAGTTCACTAGATAAATTAGTCGCATATCCTCCTTTACAGGATGTCGCAGTCAACCCATGCATTATTTTTGTTGTTGGACATTTCTTAGAAAGTTTGCATTCAGTTATTTGTCATTGCTTTTTGAGCGACCGGCACTCATACCATTTTATGAAACCAACGCAGGACGGTTTGCATCCAAATCGCCTGCAGCTGTGTTTCGAGCGCGGGCTGCGGAATTGCGAACTGCATCCGTGACACTTTGGCCACCGAGCCAACTATAGTCCACTACTAATCCATATTTTACCTTTCGCTCACATGGACGTCTCCCCATCCCACCCCCACTCTTCCAGTGGATGTTCTCCCACCGCGTGGCTAAACCAATCCCTGAGCTTCCGACGCTATTGACCTTTAGTCTGTTGACCCGCCTGAACCACATATCCGGTTCATTCCATCCTCTGATAGCATCAAACACGGTGGTTGATAAGACAGTATTCAGCTAAACAAAGATAACGGATAGTAACCTAAATATTTTCATATGGTTTTTTTCATGTAGTTATGTGTCGGTTTGTGTTTGTTTGTTCTGTGCTGACGAAGACTTTAGCCGCAACGTCCATTTTATTTCTTATAATCGTGTTCTAGTAAAGCCCTCAATATACTTCTCGTATCTTGGTGATTCTTTCAATGTCTAATATTATCTGCATAAGTTATGTATGAATTAAATAATGTATAAGAGCAGATAGGAAGGGCAGAATGTCAGACGGGCTTGAGCGCCCAATTTTTAATCTCTTTGAAAATAAAGTTCTTTCGTTCGGTCCTGGCCTCTTTGACTGGCAGCTTTAGTTTAGTTTACTACTACTAGTAGTAAACTAAACTAAACTAAACTGACTTGATCGCAGCGGCACCCGAGGTATCTAGCCCCGTGGTTGTTAGCGCACTTTCTGTTTGCGCTGGGCTTCCTGAAGTCGGTGTTGATGTTGGCATGTGGGTACTGGCTGAGCAGGTACGGTTCAGAGCAGTATCCGCAAATCGCCACCTCACTTTTACAGTTGGCAAGAGCGTGCCAAAACTGCTGGCACGTGGAACACTGAAGCACTCTTGGAATGTTCTCCTCCGGGACTTGTTCTTTCTTGTCCCATCTGACGTCTGTGGCATGGTTCTGTTCTCCGACGTGATGATGACGACTGTCAAGGGTGTGTTGTTTTTTCCAATAATTTTGTCAGCTCTGATGACCTTGAAATTTGAGTTTTATTTCAATATCATCTCCCAGATTTCAGCATTGGTGAGATGGTCTAGACTCGTTTAATGACACATCATTTTATACTTTGGTGTAGGGTGGCTTCCATTGTATACCTTTGTCAGGGTCTTATAATTGGCTCGTTGGCTAACACGTGTGAGACAGTACAAGTATAACGTGATTCGACGTGAGACACAGCAACACAAGTTCTATGGATTTATTGCCACATTAAATACAGAACGATAATTACAGCAATCTACAATATATAACTCACGACGCTCACAACCACAATACAGCTCATAGGTCTGACGCTCAAGATATCAGTCGTTCGGCTTTCAATCACGGAGATTCATACAAACGCCTTGCTCTCATCGCACATGTCCGTCCGGTCTCCAGTCCCAGCTCGGTCTGACCTTAGCACGCCAACTGCCCACTGCCTCTAGTGGTGTCACGTGTCCTGCGTGCGTCTGTCGTCAGCCTGACCGCTGGTCGCGTGTCAGGTAACAATCTTGTCAGCCGGGTGTCGCAACGATGTTGCCGCACAGCTATACCATGTTAGGCTCTGACATTCTCCCCGGGTACCTCAATGAAAGATGTCATCTTTCATTAATGATGTCTGTATATACTGGGGTAGTGTTAACTTCATGTCAGAGACTACTCTTTCCCAGTGTTATGCATGAAAATACATATATGGCATGGAAATATATACAAAAAATGTAAGTTGCATTGAAATGACAAATGAAGTACAACTTTTAACACAACTCAGGTTTCATCCCCCTGATGGCTGGTTACCTCCATTGCAATAATACCCAGTCAGATCAGTAGTTACCAGCTTCACGCATCTACTTCGCAGCAATTTGAAAAAAAACGTAATAATATGGTTGTTTTGCAACAGCCATCTAGCCAGACTGAAATACGACTTTACATAAGTCGCATTAAACACTCAAACTCTGACCTCATTTGGCCAGGAGCTCTTATGTTGGTTTGCAATGTTGGCAGCTCTCTGCCATGCTTGGTGGACGCCTACCTGGTGTGTTTACCATTTGAGCAACAAAATGTCTATTTATACAATACACATTAATGAATATGTTTCAAATTATGGCCCTTGGTGTAATTCGTAAATGCAAGGGAAGTAATTTTGACAATCAAGAAATTCAATAAATGACAATAATTATTTAATTTCTTAGCGTCATTGCTTGACGTTTCTTCATATTAACGAGAAAAAGTCGGTAATATGAATACATTAATCAAGATATGATTCTAAGATTACACTAATCAATTTAAATAAGGAACCAATTGGTGTATTATATTTTATAGATTCAAAAGGATTTTACAATCGTCATAAGTTTTTGAATATTTGTATATCGTCTGCTAATTTTGCTATACTTTTTAAATTACACAGGAAGTACACACGAAACGCAAAATTTAGTTGCTGTTTGACCACAAATGCTCCCGTTTTCTTTTGTAACGGATAGTTAAATGTTCTCAAAGTTCGTGTTTGATGTTCTAGTATCACAACTATCGGATTATGATGGAATGTTCTTATTTCCGATGTGTTCACAACTTCTGGATACAGATTGAATGTTCTTATTTCTGATGTTCTATTGTCGAACATTTTGGATTAAATTCGATGCAGAGGTGGTGTAGAAGTCATTGTTCAGTCCACATTTGCACACGTCGTTAAAATATCACGGTGAAGAAAGTCACTCACAGCTGTCACTGTTAACTGGTAAAGTTCGCTTCTGGTAAGTGGTTAAGCGTCTGTGACACTGTTCTTGGTGTATATTTACAATTAATAATGTTCTCTTTCTAACACACACTACACAATTATACTACACTCATTACATGGCTTGATTAAAATAAGTATATTATACATGTCGGTTTTTTAACCGTATCACAATTACAATTATAGACCTTACACAGTAGGTGAATAGAAAACATTCACTCATTGGTGGCTGTGTTGTTCTGAGTGTATTAGTACACTCTGCACTCAGACATTGCTTACTGGGTCGGTTGGACAACGGGACAAAAGATCGGCAATTGTATTGATTCTGCCAGAAATGTGACGAACCTCGAAACTGTAATTTTGAAGCTTCAAGGACCAGCGAGCAATCATATTATTGGATGGTACTCCGGTATTTATATACCGTAATGGACTGTTGTCAGTTTCGATGATAAAGTGACGTCCTAGAAGATATCTGGATAGTTTCGTCACACTTTCTACTAAGGCAAGTGCCTCTAATTGCGGAATGGACCATGTCCGCTCTCTAGGCCTTAGCTTTCTTGATATGAAACAAATGGGATGCAGGATGTTGTTGTATTCCTGCAATAGAACTGCCCCAATCGCAACGGAGCTAGCATCTGTTCTCAATCTGAAAGGTAAACGAATGTTGGGCAATTTAAGGATGAGATTATTCGAATTCTTATCAGAAAAGTATGTCAAAACTTTATGAAATGCATTTCGTAGGCATTCATCGTGTACAACTTTTTCAGGCTTATCCTTGGTTAGTAAGTTAGAAAAAACCTCGGTCAGTTCTGAAAAATCAGGAATGAATTTCCTGTAATAATTGATCAGTCCCAACAAACTCCGGACTTGTTTCTTATTAGTCGGGAGTGACAGTTTTAGAATTTTGGAGACAATTTTGTTGTCTGTCATGACAAAGCCATTGGATATTCTGTACCCCAAAAATGATATCTCTTGGTAAGCCATGTTCACCTTTGAAGGCTTCACTGTCAGTCCGTACTGTCTGATACGTTCTAATGTCTGTTCTAGTGTCTTTATATGTTCCGTCATTGTCTCTGTATGGACACAGATGTCGTCAATATAGCAAATGATATTAGGAATGTCAGATAGGAGGAGTCGTGTCATGCGTACGAATGTGGCTGGGGCATTGACTAGCCCAAATGGAAGTTTGCACCATTCGTACAGTCCCCAAGGCGTGGCAAAAGCTGTTAGATGTCTGCTGTCTTCATGTACAGCAATCTGCCAGTAACCTTTAGACATGTCAAGCGTCGTAAAGAACTTAGCGTCAGTCAGTTCTGTTAGAAGATCGTCAGTGTTTGCCATTGGTTCAAGATCTAAAACAGTTATTTTGTTCAGTTTTCGGTAGTCGATGCAAAGTCGTATTGTCTTGTCCTTTTTGCGTACAATGACCATGGGTGAAGAGAAGTCTGATAAGGATCGTCTGATGATGTTGTTTTTTTCTAAGTTGATAATTTCTTGATGTAACTGTTCTTTGTAGTGTAATGGTATTGTGTATGGTCTACATCTTATTGGTGTGTTTGATGTGAGTGTGATGTGATGCTGTACTAATTCTGTTTGTCCTGGGTTGTCTGAAAAGATGGTGTTGTACTGTTGTATCAACTGTTTGCAACTGTTTGTCTCTGCTTGACTTAAGTTTGGATTGATCTTGATCTCATTTAAGCAGTTTGTCGTGTCTAATGTAGGTGTTGGAATCTCGTCGCTAGAATCGTCATCTTCGTGATCTATTATCACGGTGCAAGCTGTCGTATCGTCTTGTTCGTTGTCTCTGTTGTGGTATGGTCTTAGCATATTTATGTGAAATATTTTGTGTTTGTCTTTTATTAGGATTTCGTAGTCTACAGGTGAGATTTGTCTTGTCACTTTAAAAGGTCCCTGCCAAGAATCAGTCAGTAGCTCTCTGTCACTAGGTAGTAGTAGTAGGACGTCCTGTCCAGGTGTCAATGTTATAGTCCTGTTACCTTTGTCTGCGTACTGTCTGTAAGTAGCACCAGATAGTTTAAGTGCATTTTTAGCAATTTCACATGATTTAATAATCCTTTCACGCAATGATGTTACATACACAAATGATGATATGGGTTTCAGTATTGGAGTAGAATTAGTTAACATTTGGTGATAAATTGTTAATGGGCCTCGTGGTTTGGCACCATAGATTAATTCAAAAGGAGAGAACCCGGTACTAGAATGTGGTACTTCGCGATAAGCAAAAAGGACTGCTGGTAAGTATACATCCCAATTGTTGGGGTGATCTTGAGTTACTTTGGCAAGCATGTGCTTCAGGTCCCCATTAAGCTTTTCTATAATCCCGCTAGAGTGAGGATGATAGGGGGTATTGAAAACTTGCTTCACTCCTAACATTTTAGTGAAAGCTTGGGTGGATGCGGCAATAAACTGAGTGCCTCTATCAGACTGGATAGTATCTGGAAATCCAATTCGGGAGAAAATATGGAAGAACACTTCCATGATGTCGTTGGCAGTAATGTTCTTTAGCGGGATCGCTTCTGGCCATCTACTACATTGATCAACAAAAGTTAGAATATATTTATTCCCTCTAGTAGTTGTATGACTAAGAGGGCCCACAATGTCAACTGATAATTTTTCAAAGGGTCGACTGGCTAATTCAGTGACTTGTAACTTTGCCTGTGGGTGTTTACCTTTTTTTACTAGTTTCTGGCATGTATCACAAGTTCTGCAATATGTTCTTATGTCATTGCAAAATTTTGGCCAATG
This sequence comes from Cepaea hortensis, assembly GCA_963921405.1. Classification (NCBI taxonomy): domain Eukaryota; kingdom Metazoa; phylum Mollusca; class Gastropoda; order Stylommatophora; family Helicidae; genus Cepaea; species Cepaea hortensis. The sequence continues at coordinate 11,877,001 of OY992877.1, forward strand.
AAACTGTGTCAAAAGTCTTGACCTGGTTTTAACATATGCCATATGACCTGCAAAAGGTATATCGTGAGCAAGATGTAAAGCTTGCTTGCGATAAGTAGTTGGCAAAACAGTTTGCTTGGTTGTAATGTCACCTCTGGTGTAGTACCTGGTGAGTATATCATTGTGTAAAGCAAAATGCCATTTCGCATTTTTGGTTACTCTTGCCTTTTTGCCGATCAGGTCAAAGTACTTTGACAGTGAAGGATCAGCTTTTTGAGCTGTTATGAATGTTTCCTTCATAGAGTCACTAGGTGGTAATTCTGGGCTAAGCATTTGTATAGCCTCAGTTTGGTTACTTTCATCTTGCACTCTAGCAGTAGCTCTTGTTACTGCGTTCACACACTCAATGACATCAGATGATGATGGAATGATATCGTCAATGATGTGATGAGAACTTAGTGCTGCATTAGCTAACATACATTCAATAGGTGATATGACATTTTCAGTGATGACATTTGGTGGTGATGTGTTATCATCAATACATAGTGATGTTATGTCATGATTATGAGGTTTGTCATTCACCTCAGGTAAATTTCCTATGATTATATCGCACACTGGGTTTGTAAGTGCCGCGACCTTTACTTTCCCGGTGAGGAATGGTGTTTCAATGTATGCCCATGCTAATGGATATTTTTCAATATTGCCTGAAAATGTTCTACATGTGATGTGTCTGCCTGTATAGTCTGTAGGCGTTATGAATGTTGTTTTCAGGCCAATAAGTGTACTTCCGGTGTCGCGAAGTACTGTAGCAAACTTGCCATTAACATACCCGTGATGGATGTCTAATCTGCCTTTTGAGTCTATTACCAAGTTAGCTTCCTCACTGGCAATAGGGATGGCGTGTCCGCATGTTAAGATACCATCTTCATAGAAGGTGTTACAGACAGTGCATTTGTTAGCATTAAATACATCACAAGCCTGTGCTGCATTCACAGGATGTTTCTCTGGATTTTCGTCTTCTGACGCTGAGCTATCGAACAAGGCGGCATTGGCTTTGTTGGTCATATGCCTGCCTCTACAATCCATGCGATGGTGCCCGAAAGCCTTGCAGAGAAAACATTTACGTTTATTTTTGAACAATTTACGTTCTCTGTCTTGACTGTTTACTATATTTTGCAAGTATGTCTGGTATCCTGGGTTTTGATCGCACATCTCGTTCAAATGGTGAGAAAAATTACAGAATCTGCACTGTCTAAATTTTTCAGAGGTAGGTCTGTTTGGTTTTTGCCTACTATAGTTTTTCTCATAGTTGGCTGCTGCTACCCAGTTACTGTCAGTAGCTTCAGTGGCAAAGCATTGTTTGTTGGCCGTGTAATAGGCCGACCCACGTCTTTCAATTTCTTCCACACTTGTGCATTCATTCTCCTGTAAGAACTTAGAAAACGATGATGGGATAGAAGAAATGATTTTATCTCGAATGATGAGATCTTCTAATCTATCATAACTTTTATTAATTTTGGCTGCTGAAGTCCATTTGCTGAAAACATCTCGGACTAAACAGAGGTAGTCAGAGAACGTTTGAGTTGATTTTGGACTCAATTTACTGAATTGTTCTCTGTAACCTGCCTCGTCTAACATGAAATGTGCCATTATCTTAGATTTAATATAATGGTACTCTTTCCTTAGGTCTTTGGGGATGGTTTCAATGACTTTAAGAGGTTCCCCAGATAGACTCCTCATATAAAGAATATTCCATTCAGAAAGTGGAACTTGGTAATGTTCCATTAAAGTCTCAAAATTTTGAGTAAAGGCTGCTATGCAGTCACCCGAGGTATAGTTACGGACGATACCTTGATACTTCTTATACTGGTTTTCTTTTTCCAGTCTTTCAGATTTCTTTGATTCTTTATTCATCGCAGTCTCAGTGTCAAGTTGTTTCATTTTCAACTGTAACTCTAGTTCTTCTTTCTTACTCTGAGCTGCTATTTCTGCTTTCTTAAGTTCACTGTCTATCTCAGCTTGCTTTGTCTTTGCAGCCATTTCTATCTCAGCTTGCTTTGTCTTTGCAGCCATTTCTACTTCGGCTTGCTTTAATGCTGTTTCTGCCTCTATTTGCTTGGCAGTTTTTTCAATCTCTGCCTGTTTCAAGGCTGTTTCAATCTCTGCCTGTTTTAGAGCTCTTTCTGCTGCTCTTTCATCGCGTTCGGCAGCTTTTTCCTGAACAAGTAGGTATTCTGCGTATTTGTTCTCACTCCATTTTGTTAATTCATCACCTTCTAACTTCAATTTTAATCCCATATCGATGAAATCAAATAATGACGACATGATGGAGAAAATACGTCAATGAAAATCAATCACACAAAATATGTTATAAATGGTTAGTAATAAACAATTTACAATTTATTTTACTATACGATGCGTGCCTACTATTGCATACGTAAAGTTAAAGTATAGAAAAATATACTCAAGTGCCCTGGATACGGTGAAGAATGGTTGGACACTCGGGCTAGAAAACTGTAGGGTCGTTACTTCGGAACCACTAATGACCTCTACGGCAAGGTTATGGATGGTACGGAAAAACCTGCTTTATTTTTGGAAGAAAATAAGTTAGCGTCTATTTGTTGGTGTGTGCCTGCAAGTCACTAAGTGTTGACTAGGTTTGGATGGCGTCGAGTGTAATTGTATGTCGTAAATTTGTCGTCAATAGTGTTTTTCTCAACAGAAGTTACACTCTTTCCAAAACTCTTTGCGTTCCACAAACTCAATGCACAAAGACAATCTATCTGTATTTGAACAATCAATAACATTGATGACACATCACTTACATCAAGATGACATTCAGTAAGGACATAGACATCAAGTTTACAAGATGGCGACAAGGTCAAAATGGCGACAAAATAACAATGTCGACAAGGTCAAACGGTGACAAGTTTCACAAATCACAAATGTTTTACACGTTTACAGGATCAAACAATATGTACTGCACATTTACTAATGGTTTTACACATATTTAAACAATGTAATAATGGATCATACTGAGACTTTCACGATCACATTTACATAGCTATAACCTTGACAGATTTCACAAGTTCAAGAATTATAGTTTTAGATACGAAAGACGATCAACACACGTCTACATATATTAGGTTCTTAAACAAGGACGAGCAACCCACGTCCACACATGTCAGGGTCTTATAATTGGCTCGTTGGCTAACACGTGTGAGACAGTACAAGTATAACGTGATTCGACGTGAGACACAGCAACACAAGTTCTATGGATTTATTGCCACATTAAATACAGAACGATAATTACAGCAATCTACAATATATAACTCACGACGCTCACAACCACAATACAGCTCATAGGTCTGACGCTCAAGATATCAGTCGTTCGGCTTTCAATCACGGAGATTCATACAAACGCCTTGCTCTCATCGCACATGTCCGTCCGGTCTCCAGTCCCAGCTCGGTCTGACCTTAGCACGCCAACTGCCCACTGCCTCTAGTGGTGTCACGTGTCCTGCGTGCGTCTGTCGTCAGCCTGACCGCTGGTCGCGTGTCAGGTAACAATCTTGTCAGCCGGGTGTCGCAACGATGTTGCCGCACAGCTATACCATGTTAGGCTCTGACAACCTTGTAGTGACTTGGTGTCGGCTTTCTCATATTGATCGATCTTTCGGAGTAGTGCGATGGTTTTGACATTTTTGTTGATGGTAATCACGATTCCATCCATTGTCTTGCGCAGCTAGGCGATGCTGTGTCTTCCCATCTCGTTCTCTAACAAATTAAGTATATTGTCTGTTGGCTAAGCCGGCAGCTTTGCCTCTCCAACACGTGTCGGTTTCAGCAGATGTTTTCCAGAGAAGCTCTCGGTTGTGTTCTTCCCCTCCTTGTCTTTGGTGAGCTGATGTCTGCTTCTTCTTTGTGCTTTGAGAAGCTTCCATGCGTCAAGTGGGTCGTGGTTGGGTTTGTATTGTACACCCACAGCATCTGGGATCAGCAGACCTTTAGCTCTTATGCGCTCGAACTCCTGGAGTGCCTCGCCGCTGAAACACCAGTTCTTAGACAAAAACATCTTCTGTCTGTTTGAGTACTTGAACTTGGCACAACGCAGAACCTCAACGACCTGGCCCTCCAGGTTTTCTCGTGCACTGACATAAACGTGTGTCCGATATACACACGTGCAACTGCTCCTTGGGAGATTTACAAAAGACCCTCCCACACCTGTCTAGCGCCTATCAGCGCCAGCCCACGACAACATCTTGTTAAAGCAGTTTATGTGGAAGGGGTGCAACTGAACTCGTAAGTGGAAAGCATCTTTTCCACAGCTCTTCTCCAAATATTAATTGGCGCAGATACAACCAACTTCCTTGGCTTCGGATAAGAGCTGCTCATAGTCATCAAAGGTCATGTGCACACACAGTGGGAATTCATCACCTCAGGCGTTCTTGTGGCCAAATCAAAGATCCTGATCTTTGAGTAGGGAACACGACGGCAAAAGCGTGATTTGGGGTCAGGAACACCACAGCAAAAGCGTGATTTTGAGTATGGCTTATTCTTGCGTGGTGCTGGGCTGCGGAGCCGATACATATTACACGATATAGCGCCCAGTTGTGAATGTCTGATAACCCACGTCCCTGGTATTTATTCTGTCAGGCGTGTTCATGACATGACCTCTACGCAGGTCGCACCCACGTCTGCGTGTTTGAAAATCGTGGAGAGTGGCCATGGGTTCGCGTATCAAAGTGGCCTCATTGCAGCCGACACTGGCCAGTCTACTGATGCTTTATTATAGCGTCCGTTTATCGCGCGTTTCCTACACCGGCTTCCGAATGAAGTGTGTGTGTGTGTGTGTGTGTGTGTGTGTGTGTGTGTGTGTGTGAAAGGAAGAAAAAAAGAAGAGAGAGAGAGAGGGAGAGAGAGAGAGAAGAGAAAGAAGAGAATGAGGGAAATGATATGAAATAGGGCGAAGCCTAAGGGGTCGTTCCTCACTCGAGCCCTGCCTACAACGCACTGTCTTTGGTAACAAGGAATGATGAAGCAAGAAGAGAGGAGAAGAATAAAACGATGATAGAGACAAAGGAAGAGAGGAATGGATAGGACAGATTTAGGTTTGTGTTTCCGCGTGAGAACGGTAGTTAATATTACTACCGCTCCATCGATGTCTCGTGGTATACTGTCAGGTTATAGAAGAGATGTACAGCCCACAAGGTCTGTAAACTATTCTAACCTATATTACCTCAGACTGACAAGTCGAAATTAAAGGCAACTCAAACAAATATTTATTTCCTTCTGAACAGTAACAGAGTGACAAACTATAACATAATCATATAAGGTCATCAGTATATCCATTACAGACAAATAATGTATAACAAATGTAGAACAATAAAGCATGATCTCATAAGGGAGAGATAGATAATATAGTATGCAAATGGATACAAAGGGAATGCTACTAATGACTGTGTCGTGTCCTCCTTTACAGTGTCATCCCTGGAGTGAAGAGAGCCGACACCCACATTATAATATTTTTTCCTTCTCAATATTCTGGAGAATCCACCAGCTTCCGTCCAACACACTCCATCAGCCTATGGACACCTTTTCCTATCACTCTCTCACTGTCATACTATGCCCCCTTCTCATACTTCCCCAACGCAACATACTCAACAACTCTTGCTTCTAGAAATTAATAACGAGTAATTTATTAAAATAAAAGTGTAACGTATATGAGACGTGTATGTGAAGAAAATGTGTGACGTGTTCTATAAAGTGTGTAGACTCTGACTCTCAGACAGCAACCCAGTCAGCTGATCCCAGCAAAGATAGACCACAGCACGTGACGTCAGAACATGTACTTCTCACCCGTTGCCGAAACCATCTTGCCCGGTACTGCTTTGCCTCTGTAGACCTCTGGTAATCCAATTTCATGAACATCCGAAATAGACACCGGTGGTATAAACAGTTAATCATGGACCGGTTGCACTCTACACAATGTCCGTTCCTATCGTTCCTTAAAAAAAATGCACAAGTCCTTTGTAGTGTGTACACAGATTAATGTTAATTAGTTAGTCGACAGATCATCCTCGTTGCACATCGAACCATTCAGTCCATAAGTGCTAATTACTAATGTTAATTGTTACTGTACTAACACTAGGTACTCTTAGCCGGTTCTCGGTTCGTTACTACTGTATGATGCTGTGTGGTGCATCAGTATGCATCACTCTCTTTGATGAATCAATTTCCTTCTAGCGTAAGTTACGTTCTGTATGCAACTCTAGTGACTCTTGAACTGGTGTTCTTCCTAATGGGATTGGATTCTTTCCCAAAAACTTGTTGAGTTTCCTTGGATCTGGTAGGGAACCTAGGATAGAAACAACACATCTGGTGATAGTACTAGTCACTGATCCTTTCGGCTGAGTGTAAGCCTATCACCTTGCTTAATGATCTTTAGCTAACTAGAATTAGTCATAGAGCAGATTAGCTACCCACCTAGAGCCGAATCAGGCTATGACAAAGAAAAAATCAGCAAACAGAATGCGGAACCCCGCCCACCAGGGACACCTACGGGAAGATACCAATTATCCCTCATTACTCAATTCTCAACTAGTAAAGCTTATCAACACTTCACTAATCTATTCTTAACTAGCAGAGTTAATATCACTATTCTACTCTAACTAGTTTCCACTAACAGTGCTAATCATCACACTTTAGTTTAACAAGGCCACAGTCTATATTAATTAGAACGAATAATATAATAGGTTATACCTTACGGCACTGCAGTTTACACTAAATTACATCTAATGGTAGCCATACAGGCTCGTGTAAACTAAATCAAATATCTCCTTCACACGTTAGATGTTCTAACTGCTGCAGTGACAAGCATGTCTGCCTAGATCCACATTTTCCAGTTTTTCTAGTTGGTCCCAACTCGGGTTTATATGGCAACCTACCAAAGTTGGCCACGTGACGTTCTCCTTTATGCCCCCACACAGGTGGCACAGTGGCAGATCATCCCCTGTCAGGGATCCCTCCTCCCTGGCTCCATTAATGTTAGATTTGTCATCACTGGTTTTGACATCCAAAACAATCTAGAGAGTTACTGTACAGTTCCAACAAAGAGTTTTTCCCAACACGCTGTCAATCTTCTCGATGTTCCGGAAACAAGACTTGACAGATGTACTGTTTCCTGTCTCTCGCTGCCAATTCCGGTTTGTCTCTGACTGTTGACAAACTGTCAAGCTTCTGTTCAGTGGTGACAATCCCAGCAGCCATTTCGCCTGATGTCCGGAACTATAACTGCCAGACAGGGCTGTTCCATGTACTGAGCCGGGCAAGTCTATGTGATTCTAAATGTTTATAAACTGCCAACGCATTGTATCCCTTCCTTCTCACTCACCACCAAATGTGTTTATGGGCTGACACGATGTAACCTGTGCAGCTGTGTTTACTCTGTTAGTACGACTTTTGTGGCCTAGAAAATATACGCCACGCAAACGTCGGTATTATTATTATCTGGTTAACTCATGGCGAGCTCGTGACAGACTGGTAGAAGAGCGTTCTGACAGAGATTACTACCTACTAACCGCCTGAAGAAAAGTACCTAATCTAGGAATTCCACCGGCCTTTGTCTATCTCGTAGCCATCATTCAGTAGGCTTACTAGTGGTCCATTTATTTATTTATACATTTATAACCCGTTTATAACCCAGGGAGGCAAGTCGCTCCCAGTTAAGCTTTTTCAGCGGGTAACTGTTTATTCTGGTATTTCTAATTTACCCAGGCAATGCCTGAAACATGATAAAAACAATACCCGTGAGTGTTATATAAAGATAAACCTTAGTCTTTCCCTGCCTACAGAGTCCCTAGCATTTATTGTTTCTTTCTCTATTCTAGTATTAAGCCTTATCATTATCATAATCATATCCCCTTTCATTAGTATTGCCGTCGCGTTCATCACTACATATATCAATACCATTATCAGTAACAACAAAAATCTACATCATTAACAACAGCATTGTAACCACAGTGATTTATTATCTAAGTATATCTAACTCCCGCTAGTGACTTTTACTTCCCGACGTGCCGTCTAATACTCCTGAAGAGTCCTTTAAGCCTTTTCCGCCTTATTTTCGTGTAGATCCGAAGCCGTGCCTATAATTCGCAAGGCCAACCTATATTCCGCCCTAACTTAGTAGCCCCGGAATCTGATCCCGCTTCACCTCTGTCTAATCGGACAAAAGACACGCATTCCTTCTTGTGTCCGCCCCGTCCCCGGCCGACGATTCTCGCCTGTCCTTATTGTGTGGTTGACCTAGTGGCCTCTTCTCAGGTACATGCCCGTCTGCTAGGCTCAACTGCTGTGTTTGTTTTCTAACATGTGTAACTCCGACCTGAATATTTCTCCGTGCTACCAACATATATATGCCTGTACAACCTGTACTAATTGTTATATAACTAATCGGTTATCGTATATATGTTTAGTGTAACTGCTCTCTATTTCGTACTTAATTACTGCGAGCATTAATCGATTAGTGGTGTATCCTTTGCAGAACGTCACCGTCAATCCCGGCACAGGCCGGCAACTCGTGATTCTTAGGTAAATTTACTTACAGTAGTTTGCTATAGTTTTCTAAACTAAGGTACCTTGTTATAATCTAACGAATATTCTAACTAGGTCTATCTAATCTTGACCAACTTACGTGGAATTTGTCGTCCAAATATCAGCTGGTTGTTCTTCTGGGCTTCACAGTTGATATATTCTGCTCTTCTCAATTATTCGCTTGTTGTGGATCCTACCTGATTTTTCCCAGTCTTATCTGACTTTAGACTCCTGTGTGATTCCAACCGCAGTGTCTCTGGCAAGTGTTTGTCCTATCTGACATTTAGCCATCTACTGCAACTAGTGAGCGGTTTCCTTAGCCAAAAGTCCCTCTCAAATGGCTTGCATGCCATTTTGTGATCCTCGGAATATGTGTGCCATCCCGTCAGGCCTATTTACCTGGGATAAATGGTCCACAGATCCTTGATCACCTGTTTGTCTCGGTGATCCAGACGGAACTTTGATGTGGGCATCTTTCCGTCTTCAATATCACCTCCTCGTATTCCTGGACACTAAACAGTCTGGGATATTGACATCAGCATCGCTGAAGTTCCGAACTCATACCTCCTGGGCTAAGCAAAAAGCTCAGCCCTCGCCTCAAAAGAGCCCTGCTGCTGAAACCGTACTCTTGCTTGTTCCATACTACCCAAACTGACGGGATTCTCCCATATATGTATCCCTCACTATTTTTGGCGCTGCCCCGCGCAGATTTGTCTTCCACGCGTTTCGCGAGGGACTATCCAATCACCGTTAACAACTCTGCATACTTAATTTGCATCTCTAACTTACATGACCCCCTCTACGTCCCCACCTGGGTTCATAGTCCGGTCAGAGTTCATGTGTGTTCCCACTGCAGTAAATATGCCGCCTACAGTGCCTGATTTTGTCCCTTGACAGCCTCATTTAGTTCTGACCTCGGTTGCACCTATAAACTATGTGGCATCTGTTGTTTTCTGACAGCTTGAACTCACGTATAGATTACTTTTACCCTTTATCATCCCGAAAAGCCACTAGTTAACAACGAAAGGTAACCTAGGTGGTTATTTGGTCGCGTACTCTTGCACGACCTCTCACTATTTTTAAAACTATCCTGGTCGATGAACTTTCTGTTTCAAAATTATTCCTATCAATGTACTCTACTTTAAAATTCTACGACTGGCCGGTATTGGTGACACTACTATCTTGTGTCGCATCAGGCGATCACACACACACACACACACACACACACACACACACATATATATATATATATATATATATATATATATATATATATATATATATATATATATAAGGGTGGTGCCGGTGGAGGTATGTCCTTTATAATTATGAAAAACTCTTACACGGCACATTTGCTTATTTACTTTCAGATTCTGTGAAACATGCCTCCATAAGCATATCACCTGTTCAACAGTACAGTGGACTGGCAATTTCCCTAGTTTCCTATGCCCTTACTGTAGAGAAAATATCAAAGCTCCAGATCCTAAAAGGCTTCAGTCTGAATGGGCCAGTCTCTTCAAGACAGACTTTCTTATCAAGGACATAATAGGGGGATCAAGGGAACAGCCAGAGATGAAGAATGCATGCCCGACCCATACGGATATTGAATATGATTGTTACTGTTTTGATTGTTCTGCCATACTTTGTCATAAATGTGTTATACACTCACACCGACAGTGTGGGCGTGTAGAGATGCTGACGGACGCTGCCTGTGACCGCAAAGCCGCAGTCAATGATGCAATAAAAAATGTACGGACACTGATTGAAGAATCCACAAAATGGGAGAGTCACTGTAAAATGCAGAAGGATGCATTAGAATGTGAGAGCAATAAAGTTTCCACTGAAATTCAAGCAAGGGGGAAACTACTTAGACAACACATTGAACAAGAAGAAACCAAACTCTTGGCACAGCTTGCGGAGAAATGTAACCGTCGTGCAGATAAAGTGAACTCAGCCGTTGTAGAAATCCAAAGCATGAAAAAGCAATTTCAGGGTCGACTTGATACAGCAGCATCAAAGTTGTCTTTACCAAATTTTGAGCTGATGGCAGACACCTTTGTATTGGATGTCATCAAAGAATGTCAGCAAGATCCAAGCAAGGCTGTTGAAGATATGAAACAAATCTGTAATAAGATTCCCAACTTGACTTTTAGCTTTCAACAGACTACTTTCCCGGCTGTTCTCGGAAGCATTGTAGAGTCGCGTAATGATAACAGCATCGTAACGTCGGTTGCGTTGTCTCAAGTAAGCGACAGAAATCGTGAGAAGTCAACAAGTTCTGGAATCTTGCCACCCAGGACATTTGGTGAGACATTTCAAATTATCGACAGAAATCGTGAGAAGCCAACAAGTTCTGGGATCTTGCCGCCCTGGACTGTTGGTGCGACATTTCAAATAAACGACAGAAATCGTGAGAAGTCAACAAGTTCTGGGATCTTGCCGCCCAGGACATTTAGTGAGACATTTCAAATAAACGACAGAAATCGTGAGAAGCCATCAAGTTCTGGGATCTTGCCACCCAGGACATTTGGTGAGACATTTCAAATAAACGACAGAAATCGTGAGAAGTCAACAAGTTCTGGGATCTTGCCGCCCTGGACTCTTGGTGCGACATTTCATATAAACGACAGAAATCGTGAGAAGTCAACAAGTTCTGGGATCTTGCCACCCAGGACATTTGGTGAGACATTTCAAATAAACGACAGAAATCGTGAGAAGTCAACAAGTTCTGGGATCTTGCCACCCAGGACATTTGGTGATACATTTCAAATAAACGACAGAAATCGTGAGAAGTCAACAAGTTCTGGGATCTTGCCGCCCTGGAATGTTGGTGCGACATTTCAAATAATCGACAGAAATCGTGAGAAGTCAGCAAGTTCTGGGATCTTGCCGACCATGACGCACTCTATTGACTCACATATAATCATAGATTAGACATGATAAAACAAGGGAAAAGACATCGTTTGATAGCACGGATAAATAACACGCACAGTATCCTGTAAGTATTGCACCAGGTTCTCAGGCCCGGTATACATAGATAATAGAGAACGTAAATGATATATCCCAATTTACAGAACGGAATATTGCCTTGTGCCACAGATATGTACTGTCCTTTTCACCCTGCAAACTGTCACCAGTCTCCTTCTGACTTCTTTTTTTTACAGTCCCAATTGTTAATTATAGAGTCAAGGCATTCCAAGTCTGAGGCATTTTACATTTCTACATTGTCGATTGTTATGTTTGATAAATGAAAAACATATACATCCTTGCATGGTGTACTTTGTCTAGAGGTATACAAATAAGAATTAGCAGTTTCTCAGTCCCTCTCGCACTCTAACAGCTCTCCTTGGAAGAATCAAGCCAAAGGCATAGCGGCAACCGATAACAACGTTTATTCAAGAGAACGTGCAGCTTGTACATTCAAGTTAGTGAGTGGGAGATAGTGAGAGAGAGAGAGAGAGAGAGAGAGAGAGAGAGAGAGAGAGAGAGAGAGAGAGAGAGAGAGAGAGAGAGAGAGAGTTCAATTGCATCACTAATCTGTAAGCTACGCAATGTATATGTACAATTTTTTCTCCATTTCTTATAATTTTTACGAAAATGCTCACGACAATTGTCAGTGTATGTGTGTGTAAAGTGTGGGAGTTTGTTCATACTAGTTTCAGTGAGTTTCAAAATGAAGAGTATCTTATGCAATAAGTCACTGTCACTGAATGTAAGAAAGAGAGTGCTGAAATGCTATGTAGAACCAGTTTTGCTGTATGGCAGTGAATCTTGGAATGTAAATGAACAAATTAAGAAGAAATTAGAAGCAACAGAGATGTGGTTCCTGAGACGAATGTTGCGAATTCCTTGGACTGCCAGAGTAACTAACGACGACTGCCTGAAACAGGCTAATGAAACTAGAACATTATATACAACAATAAGACAGAGACAAACAGCTTTCCTCGGTCATGTGATGAGAAGAGAGGCATTGGACAACATCGTAACAACTGGAAAGATCGAGGGGAAGAGAGGCAGAGGTAGACCAAGAGAAGTGATGCTGGATGGATTGAGACGGTGGCATGGAGGAATATCAGCAACAGAGTTGATCCAGAAAACCAAAGACCGAGATCTATGGAGAGCCATGAACGCCTACGCCAGCCGGCACGGCACTTGATGATGATGAGTTTCAGTGATCATGTGAGGTATCATGTATGTGTCTAGATGTGAGGATGTGTATGTGGGGGGTGTGGGGATGTATGTGTGGAGGGGTTGTGTGTGGGGGATGTGTGTGGGTGGACGGGTGATGTGTTGAATGGGTGAAGGGATGTGTGGTCAGTCGAGGATGTGTGTGAGGGTGAGGGATGTGTGTGTGTCGGTGGGAGATATTTGGAGGATGGTTGGAAGTATGTGGGGGTTGGGGGAGTGGGTAGGAAATGTGTATTTGTGTGAGTGGGTGAGGGATGGGTGGATGCATGGGTGTCTGGGAGATGTGTGTGGGTTGGGGGATGGGCGTGGAGATGTGTCTGTGAATGGGCGATATGTCTGTGTGGGTGGGAGTGTGTGAATGTGGATGCGGTAAATGTGAGTGGGTGGTGAGGGTGTTTGTAGGTGGGGGATGTGTGCCGTGCGTAGGGAGATGTGTATGTGTGGGGGTGAGAGATGTGTGGGCGGGGATGTGTATGGGGAATGCATGTGGGGGAAATTGTGTGGGTGGGGGAATGTGTTTATGGGTGGGGTGTTGTGTGGGATGGGAGGAGGGTGAGGGGTGTGTGGATAGGTGGGGAATGTGTTGCGGGTAAATAAAGGATGTATGTGTGTGGGGGGATGTGTGTTTGGCTGTGTGGTTGGGGTGTGTGTGGATTGGAGGGTAGATGGGAGATGCATTTGTTGATGGGTGGGTGGGGGATGCGTGGGTGTGAGTGGTTGATGGGTGAGTGGGTGGATGTGTGTGAGAGATGAGTGTATGGGTGGAGGAATTGTGTGTGAGTGGGAAGATGTGTGTGTGGGGGGTATATGTGGTTGGTGGGGTGTGTGTGGGTGGTAGGTGTGAGTTTTTGGATGGGGAATGTGTTGGTGGGTTGGATTGTGTGTATGGGTGGGGAAATGTATGGGTGGGGAGATGTGTAGTTAAGGGATGTGTGATTGGGGAATTGGAGATCGGGGGGGGGGGGGGGGTGGATTGCGGGTGGGTGGATGGAGGATGTATAGGAGGGTGTGTGTGTGTGTGTAAAATGAGGGTGGTGGGTGGGGGATGTGTGTGTGGGTGCGGTATGTGTGGGTGGGGATGTGTGTATGTGAGGGATGTGTGTAAATGCGTGTTTTGTGTGTGGGTAGGTGCGGAACGTGTGAGTTGGCGGGAATATGTGTGTGTATGTGGGTGGGGGATGTACGGGTAGGGTATGCGTGTTTGGCTGGGTGGTTGGGAGTCTGTGAGTGGGTAGTGGAGGATATGTGGGTGGGTGATTGTTGGTAGGCTATGGGATGGGTCGAGGATGTGGGTGTGGAGATGTGTAAATGTGGGGGATGTGTGGGTGGGTGATGGGTGGGTGGGTGCATGCATGTGTGCCTGGGTTTGTGTGTGGGTGGGTGGGGGATGCGGATGGGAGATTTGTGTATGTGGGTGGGGAGATGGTGTAGGTGGGGGGGGGGTGGGATGTGTGGGTGATGGGTGGATGGATAGATGGATTGGGGTATGTATGTTCCTGGGATATGCGTGTGGTTGGGTGGTGGATTTGTGTGTGGGGGATGCGCGGATGGATAGGGGATTGGTGTGTGGCTGGGGGATTTGTCTTATAACTTGGTGACATGCATTGTTTGTGTTTACAACATTCATTTGACAATATTTTTTTCCTATGTGAATGTACTATGCACTGACGAACGAAAGATGAGTGGTTGGAAGGGCCAAATGTAAGACGGGCCTGCCTGCCCAGTTTGTTACCCTTCGAAAATAAAGTCCGTTCGTTTGTTCATTCGTTCGTTCGTTCGTTCAAGCAGGTAGTATTTAGACTTCTAATGTTCGCCATCTATACAGTAAATTGGATGCAATACACAAGTCTGTCTCATGAGTAATTTGCTCATCAGTCCATCTGACATTGACATTGGCACCTTGCCGTCTTGACAGACGATAGTTTGTGCTTTAAAAAGGCATAATAACTTTTAACTATGGCGGTAGCGAGTGTGACTGATAAGGCCAATTTGCGCTGTAAATGTCCGTTCACAGTGGGTGCATGTGAACACGTGGTCATTTCCACCATCATGCACCATCTTACGTCTCAAACGCTTGGTGTGTGACTTTTCTGCAATAATTTTCTCCTTTGACTTTATTCCATTTCTGATACTTGCCCTCCATGCAACACGTTCAGCGGCGACTTGCTCCCAATGTGCATTATCAATGCCTGTATCAATCATGTCCCACTTACACACATCTTTGTATCGTAGTAGAGGCCGACCCTGAGATCTCTTACCCATCTGTAATTCACCAAAAAAGATATCCTTTGGTATTCTACCATCATCCATCCGCCTAAGATGTCCTATCCATCTAAGTCTACGAAGACTGAGCATGGAATAAACTGTCACACAACCTGATCTTTCCAATACTTCAGTCTTTGTGATTTTGTCTTGCCACTTAATACCAAGAATTCTTCGCAGACACCGCATATGAAAGCTGTTTAAATTGTTCTCTTGGTGTGAGTAAGTTGTCCAGGTTTCACTGCCATAGAGAAGAGTACTAAGGACACAGGCTTGATAGACAAGGACTTTTGTGTTGGCAGTAAGCTTCCTGTTCTCCCAGACTCTTTTTCTTAACCTGTTCATTGTTGTTGCTGCCTTACCAATCCGGATGTTGATTTCCTGATCTAAGGATAATTTGCTATTTACCACCGATCCTAGATATGTAAAATGGTCTACTATCTCTAGTTCGGCGTCGTCAATAAAGATTGATGGTACCCCATGTGCACCTTGTGACATAATCTGTGTCTTCTTTTTGCTAATTGTTAAACCAAATTCAGAACAAGCATTGGAGAATGCAGATAGTAGACATTGCAATTCTTCCTCAGAGTGGGTCGTAACTGCAGCATCATCTGCAAAAAGCAACTCTCTGTTCAGTACCCTCCTAATTTTGGTCTTAGCCTTCAATCTCTGAGCATTGTAGAGGCCGCCCTCTGAGCGTGAGTGAATGTATATACCACCATCCTGATCACGAAATGCATATTTCAGTAGAAGTGAAAAGTATATTCCAAAGAGGGTGGGAGCTAGTACACAACCTTGCTTAACTCCACTCTTGATTTCAAATTCTTCAGAAGTTGCACCATCAAACTTGATTATACCTTTCATGCCTGTGTGGAACGATTCCACAATGGACAGAAAAGTTGGTGGGCAGCCAATCTTCTTTAGTGCCTTGAAAAGACCCTCACGACTGACTAAATCAAATGCCTTTGTGAGGTCGATGAAGGCAATAAACAGTGGTTGATTCTGTTCACGGCATTTTTCTTGTATTTGTCGCAATGAGAATATCATATCAGTTGTAGACCGGTTCTGTCGAAAGCCACACTGTTATTCGGGGTAGACTTGATCTCCTAGGACTTGAAGTCTGCGCAGAACAATTCTGGCAAATACTTTTCCAACAATACACAGAAGTGAGATACCCCTATAGTTGTTGCAGTCGCTCCGATCGCCCTTGTTTTTGTACAGTGTTATGATGCTTGAATCTTTGAAATCCTGTGGGACTTGTCCTTCACGCCAGCATAGCTCTATTAGCTGGTGGATCTGTATAGTGAGTGTGTCTTGCCCACTCCTGATAACCTCTATTGGAATCCCATCCTTACCTGGAGCCTTGCCAGATGCAAGTTCATTTATAGCACACTTAACTTCTGTTATGGTGGGAAGTGTGTCCAGGTGGTCAAGAGTTGGTAGAGCCTCTATGGCGTTGAGGGCATCATCCGCTAGTTTGGTCTCACTTGAGTAAAGCTCCAAATAGTGCTCTACCCATCTGTCCATCTGCTGTTTCTTATCAGTGATGACTTCTCCAGTCAAGGTTTTCAATGGTGCACTTCTTTTGATCACTGGACCACAGGCTTTCTTTATTCCTTCATACATGCTTCTTATGTCTCCCTTATCACTTGCGATTTGAATGGACTCACATAACTTGATCCAATAATCATTTGCACACTGCCTGGCAGCCTTTTGCACATCCTTCCTAGCTTGCCTTAGCTCACTCAGAGTGTTACGCGTTGGTCTTTCCTTGTTTCTTAAGAGAGCTTTCTTCTTCTTATCAATCAAGGGCTGCAGAGTCTCGCTGTTGGCCGCAAACCAGTCCTGCCTCTTATGATCCACAGTGCCGTAAACCTTTACGGCAGTTTTACAAAGAGTTTCCTTAAGTTTATTCCATTTATCATTTACTGTACAATTTTCTGGTGTATCAGTGAAAGCGTCTTCAAGTTGCTGTTGAAACTGAAAGCACTTTTCAGGATCATGAGTGTTAATAATATTAATCCTGGGGCTAGATTTGTGTTTAGCTGTGTAGATTCTCTTTGGTCTCAGTCTAACCCTTGCAACAACCAAAGAATGATCCGTATCACGGTCAGCACTGTGGTAACTACGAGTCAATGATATATGGTTCAGATGTTGTCTCCGTGTGATGATGAAGTCCAGCTGTTGCCAATGGCCGGATCTTGGATGTTTCCATGTGACCTTATGCATCTCTTTTGTTTTAATAAAAGAGTTTGTAATACATAGGTCATTACTGGTGCAATGCTCCAGCAGCCTTTGCCCATTTTCATTCATGCGACCGATGTTGTATTTTCCAAGGCACACTGGCCCACACGAGCATTGAAATCACCGTGCATATAAATGTAGTCGGATTTTGGAACTGCCTTGATCACAGAGTCTAACTCCTCATAGAACAAATCCTTCACATCATCAGAGGAATCGAGTGTCGGTGCATATGCAGTAATAATGGTGGCAAACCCACAAGAGGTTGCCAAGCGCAGGGATAATAGTCTTTCATTTCCTCCTGCTGGAATTTCAATCATTCCCAGTAGCGAATTCTTCACTGCAAAGCCCACACCGTGTTGCCTTTTTTCTGCCTGCCTTTTACCCTTCCAGAAAAAGGTGTAGTTGTTTTCCCTGAGTGACCCTTCCTCAGCGAGGCGAGTCTCCTGCAGGCCAGCAATATCAATGTTAAGACGATTGAGTTCGGCATCAATCACAGCCGTTTTTCTCACATCGTCAATATTGGTCAAGTCAGTGGAAAATCCTGGACACATGGTTCTCACGTTCCAGGTTGCAAGCCGTAGCTTGAGGTTTCTATTTATATTTTTGTTTGTACCTGGTGCATTGGTTTTACAGCCTGCGATTCAGATTTTGTCCTAACCCCAAGCACCCATTGAAGCAGGCAGGCTGTGGCGGATCAGCACCCAATTGGCTGGGGGCTGCCCAGCTTGAGGCGGGCGGTAGCTGATCAGTGACACCTATAGGTGTCTCCCACCGTCAGAGGCAACGCGTGGCGCCCCATGTCTACGCCAACTGACAAGGACTTATAACCCGTAACAGTTGCCTCTCGCTTTGATTCCGAGACCAGTTAAGACCAGGGTTGGAGTTATTGCCTCTCCATAGCACAAAGCCTGGGCTAAAATATAGAGATCATGTGTTGCCCATGCAGCATGATCCCTCTCTCGGCCTGCCTAGTTCACTCCAGAGGAAAGGTAACACCCCTACATCTGGAACAAGACAAGCTGCAGAAGCTGCCGGATCAGCAAAGCAATGCTCTAACTGTCCGCCTGTCGGAGCTTCGATCCTAGACCAGTCGCCAACCAAGGCTTAGGGCCTGGTCTGCCCTGCCATGACAATTTTGACTTTAGCTTGCATTTCCTCGCACCAGGGTAAGGTTTGTACCCTCCCAATTGCGCTCTTCCGCCCGAAGCCGTTGGCACAATGTGGGGTGTCGGGTTTGGTAAGCGCCGCCCAACGTTCGGCGCTAACAGAAACCAGGTAGTACCGTCTACTGTTATACGGTAGCTCAGTCATATCTGACTAATACCTGACTGCGTTATCAGTCCATCTACAAAAGGGGAAAAGGGGAAAGTGATCAGACGGTGTGTATCCTTGTGAGATCTAAAGTATAAAGATGTTTCAGTATGGAGACACTTGTTTGAGTCAGGGTAGTGTGCATGAATAAAATGAAGAACGCGACACGATCGAGTCGTATTGGACTTCTCTCAAAAGGAGTATTGTTTCTGCACGACAACGACTCCCCTTATACGGCTGCGCATACAGTGGATACACTATGTGCTCTGATATTTGAGGTCTTGAAACAGTCCAGATTCGGCACCATCAGACTTTCGCTTATTTGAACTCTTAAAAGAACATATGTGGAGTTAGCAGTTTGCAGATGACAACGAGGTGTGGTGGCAGTGCAAAATTGTCTAACGGCTATACCTACAATTTCTTTCCTTGAAAGCGTCAACAAGCTAGTAGATAGGTGGACCGAGTGTTTTGCCTGGCAGGGTACTATGTTGAGAAATAACAGATACACAATTTCTGGCCCACACGATTTTTAAAAATTCCTGTTAATTAATGACTGAATCTGATATTGCGATCAGGGGCGACAGAACAACGCGCACTATCAAAACAATACTATATTTATTTAACAATTAAAATTTTAAAAACATGCTGACTCTTCATACTAACCTTTTCTAACAAAAATGGGCGTCGTCTCATGTTGAGCAATCAAGCATTTGGGGGCGTCTGTAAGAAACATCAATACAAACATGTGATTCCGGTTGAAGGCCAGAATGGGAAACCGCCTCGCGGCAATTTGAATCTCGGACGCCGGCCTGACCGCGAACTACGATATAAAAAAAAAACATATCAGTCACGCAGAGGATACCGCAATCTAAGTAGATGCACTATTATGGATATAACCCACATAATAATTACTGGGCTGGAAGTTCGTTATCAGAATTATGGACAATGAAGGCGTGGATATTAGTGTCTCTTTAATAGACTGTCAGTGGCATCAGACTGTAGACACGGAGAGCCACTATATCTTTGATATCGTCTATTCTATAACTGTTTGCCAACCTTGGTAAGACTGGGTGGAATGTACACTAACATTCTAACAGTATATTATTGCCTAATTATTTTTCTTTTCAGACTTGTGAGAATGAGTTGAATATTTTTTTTTTTGCGTCAATTGACATTTTCTGTGTGATGTTCTATGTTGTTACATGGCGTGCACATTCGTATTTCCATTATCGTTATTGTGCTTACATATTGCTGGTTGTTTTTACCATATTTGAATGACTAATGGTGACGTATGTCTCATTTCATTTTCACATGGTGTGTTGAAGCTGGTGCAATAGTCAATCCAACGAAGGCAGCAGTGATATGGTTCTTTTTGAACAACTATATTATCAACACTCCAACACCAACTGCAAATCTGTGCTCACAGACTGTGGAAAGAAGGCAGGCAATGAATTACCTGGGGATACGATTTGATGGAAGCCTTGCTTACACTGAGCACATAGACCATTTGATAATAAAGGTCAATCGCGAGACTTGGCTGCGTTGCGGGTGATGGTGGCTGAAAACAGTGAGCAACTCCATCTATGTCTTCTTTATGAGGGTCTGGACCTTTCTGTTTTTGAGTAGGCGATGGCGATCCTGACTCTCAGCCATATGCTGAATATATATACAGAACGAAGCTATGCATATTATTCTTGCATGTACAAAGGATACAGCATGCAGGCAAGGTGATGCGTTACCTTCTTGATTTTCAAACCGTGAGGAACAGACTACAAATTTGCCGAGCACGTGCCTACCTCAGAGTCAACTCAAACACACAATATCCACTTCATAGTGAAATTAAGAAGGTAAAGGGCAGCAGGTTAAAAAGAGGAAATTCGTGGATGGGTCAAGCCGAAGACATTCTTCAACAGGTGTGTTCACTTGAGGACTTAGAACCTGGCAAGAAATGGGTACAAGTGCCAACCGAGTTATGTATGTCCTTTCCAGTTTGCATCCAACTAGACAAAAAATGCAGACAAGAAAGTTCGGCTGCTGTGGAGGCGGAGGTACAGGCTTTCATCTTCGAGAATTCTTTGGAGGGTGATGCCGTCATTTACACAGATAGGTCGGTCGTTCGACATGTGAGAAGCTCATGGGTTTTTACGGCGAGGGCCGGTGGAAGAATTGTGAAGGAGGAGTCTGGTGCTTTTGTTTAGACCATAAGTAGCCTGACTATTGAAGTCATGGCAGTAAGTAAAGCAATAACATGGTTCGAGAGACAGACATTCACTAGGGCATGTTTCCTTAATGCTCAATGAGTATGCTAAGGAAGATAAAGATGAGGTGGATCCGAAGAGAGTGTGGTTGATATCTCTGGGGCGGTCTTGGCTGGCAAAGATTATTTTCATTTTCGTGCCAGGACATGCGGGTGTGAGAACCAAGTGATGACCAGGAATCTACAACCATGCTTGTTATTTTATTTTCAGTCTTTTAAATCACATATTTTATTTCAATGTTTTATATCATGTATTTGATTTCCAATTTCTAATGCGCCGGACTCCCTGGCGAAGGTGTTAAGCACGTTGTTCGTAATCCCGTATACCCACGTACGAAACACAGCTGCGCGAGATTTGGCAGCAGATCGCGTCGCGCTAGTTACTTACGGAGGTATGTGAGCCGGTCGTTCAGAAACAATGGCAAACTACTGAACGTAACACTTGCCAAAACATCAACAGCAGCTGACAAATGCTGGTGTTGACTGCAATGTCCTGTAAAAAGCTATGCGGAAAAAAATGTCTTATGTCGCATATTTGATTTTCAGTTGTTTGTCTCAAATTTGAATTTCAATGTTTTATTTGATTTCCAATTTCTTATGTCGCATATTTCATTTTCAATGTTTCATGCCACATATTTCATTGCAATGTTTTCCCGTAGTGAATTTGAATAACGAAGACACAAACAATAGATTGCACGATTTATTGCCTGGCATATTTCGCTGCATCTCGTCAGGTACATACTGCAGAATTCACACATATGGATCGACAAGATTCTACACACAGGCGATGGGAACCTAGTGGGGCTGATACACCGAAAGCTTCCCGCTTCATCAATTGCTAGGCATATGCTCGAAAGCGGCCATATGAATGATAGAGACATTGCTTTTCGTGTGTTGTTTAACACACGAAATACTCGCTTGTTAAAGTTTGCAGAAGCAATAATGATTAATCTACGGAAGCCAGATTTGTGCAAACAGAAAGACATGTTAGTCAGCTTAAAATTACCGTGCTAGACAATTGACATTACTGTGCGAATATGTGTATATTTCAGATTGAAGGATGTGTCTAGTTATTTTACTTTATGTTGTGTAAATTCTGCAGTCAAGCTGAAAAACATCTGATGGCTGTGGAAATGTGGTTTCTGAGGAAAATCAAAAAAGAATACCATGGACAGACAGAAAAGCCAGTGAACAAGTTCTTCAAGAAATACATGAAGATCGTAAACCGATTAGAGACATTAGACGTAGACAGTCAAAATTTGTTGGGCATGTTATGAGAAGAAATGAATTGGAGAACTTGATGACAACTGCAAGATCGAAGGGAAGAGATCAAGGAAAAGACCGAGAAGTAAATACCTGGATGACTTGGTCACGTGGCATGGTCGAGGCAGAATCACGAAGCTGATCCACGAAGCTGATCCACGACTCTGGTGATCGAGTGAGATAGCAAAACATGACCGCCCAAGCTCATCGGCATGGCACATGATGGATGGATGGAGGTCAAACAAAAGTTTCATTTCAGAAAATGAAAAGTAGTTTATGCATAAGTCGTTATCATTTAATGTAAGGAAGAGAATGCTGAAATCCTTATTAGAACCCCTTTTGCTGTATGGCAGTGAATCTTGGAACGTAAATGAATACATTAGAAAGAACGTGGAAGCAACAGAGATGTGGCTCCTGTGACGAATGTTGCTAATGTTGTAATTAACGACGATTGCCCGATAGAAGCTAATGAAGCTAGTACATTATAAACAACAATGAGAAATAGACAAACAATTTTCTTTGGTAGAAGAGAGGTATTATAGAACATTATGGCAACAGGAAAAATCAATGGGAAAAGAGGTAGATGCTTCTCAAATGAATACATTAGAAAGAACGTGGAAGCAACAGAGATGTGGCTCCTGTGACGAATGTTGCTAATGTTGTAATTAACGACGATTGCCCGATAGAAGCTAATGAAGCTAGTACATTATAAACAACAATGAGAAATAGACAAACAATTTTCTTTGGTAGAAGAGAGGTATTATAGAACATTATGGCAACAGGAAAAATCAATGGGAAAAGAGGTAGATGCAGACCCAAACAAATTATGCTGAGACGGTGGCATGGAGGAATATAATAAACAGAGATGATTCAGTACAGCAATGCCCGAGGTCTGCGCAGAGACGTGAACGCATACGCCAGCTGGCAGGGAACATGATGATGACAGTGAAACAACCCTAGTGCCTTTGAATGTACAAGCTACAGAAGTGGGTGGGTTGAACAATCATTGGATGGGGAAATAACCATACATATCTATCTAACAGGACTAAACATTGGAGAATATTGGTTTTTAAGACAAACAAGATAGAGGGACATAAAATAGTTCTGACATAGTCCATGGATTGCTGCTCTTGATCTGCACTGTTTTTGCTCTTCGGTATTGAGAATGTGACCAACATCGAATAATTAGCATAATGAGCCGCATCACTAAGATTTGGGTAATAATCATCATGCAAAAAGTTACCAAGAAAATACAACCTGAAAAGCTGAAGAACAGTGTGGTTTCGTATAAGACAAGGGCACAGTAAATGATGTGTACTTGCTGAGAACATTAACTGATCCTGCAACAGAGGCAAACAAAGACCTTCATCTTTGCTTCATTGACTACACAAATTCTTTTGATAAAGTAAGACATGTTAACATGATGAAGATGCTTGAAGATCTACAAATTGATGGGAAAGTCCTTAGACTTGTAATCAAAACATATATTGGAAACAACAAGCTGTCATAAAGATTGATTATGAAGTAGGTCAATATCAGCCTTTTAAGAGAGGTGTGAGACAGGGATGTGTAATGTCTTCGGTTCTTTTTGCCTATAGAGTGAAAACATTGTTAGAAATTTAGAAGATATGAGAGGAATCACCGTGTGGGGACGTACCATCAATACCAATAGGTATGCGGATGATACAGTATATCTGATTCAGTGCAAAAAAAAAAAATAAGTATCAACATGGTACACAATCAAATGAGGAAGTAAATTAATGTAAATGTCCGTTCACTGAACACTGAAATTGTGGAAGATACTAGGAAATAAACCCAACAACACGATGTCCATAGTGTGGCGATATGTCGTTCTTCTGTCCAAATGGGGGGGGGGGGGGGGGTTACATTTTGCGATATAGTATCCCTCGGCACTGAATCAGTTAAATTTAGACAATGAGTGAATCTGCAACATTTAGTAGATGCGTGCCATGATGTTATTAGGGGTTTGTTTGATGCAATCATTCATTCTTCTGGTTCTTTCAACTCACGACTCCTGGCACGTTTAACACACTGAAGAACAACTGAAGAAGGACTGCGTCCCAGAGATTTTGAAACGTTTATTGGACACACCTCACTTTACATCATCATACTGACCCAGTCGTGCCTTGCTCTATGTGCAACACTCCTAGCTGCCTAAGTCATGGTGGCATGTGAGAGGTGGCCTGAGTTTACTCTCGTCTGTCCTCAAGGTCCCCATCACATGCTAACAACAGCTTTATTAACTATAGTACACAAAACTTCTACTTACGAGTGTCGTCATCTGGACACTTCCCTATACACATTCACAGGGTTCTCCCAAATAACAAAATATCCCAACGTCCCATTGAATAAAGTTGGCAAATAAACTGAATCTTTACCATGGAAAATGGTTGATGGTCATAATTTCTTCAACATAGAGCGTACGATGTTTACTGACTGACCCTGCGCCACTGAGTGACCATTTTTAGATCCTTTTCACTCCTCAGCTGACCTTCAGATCGCTCTCTTTCTGTGTGTCTCACAACTCACACGAGATGTTTTTGGGCGGTGCTTGACCCGACTCTGTAACCCTCAGTAAGGGGAATCTAACTCCTACTGGTGTTTCCCCGGTTTATCTCTTTTGCTTATGTTCACACATCACGGTGTGTCCCGGCATTAAGATATAAAACTCCCGCTGTACCAAATTATTCTGGAGTCCTTCCCTTGCACTATTTGCTCTCTTATTTCTGTACTTAATTTGGCTCATCGCAATGCGGTTGTTGCACACAGTGAACAACTGGGGTAAGAATGAAAGTGTAAGAAGACATAGATTATTGTCGTCTCTAAGAAAAAAGAAACAATAGAATGTCATATAAGGATAAATGGGAATATTCTTAAATAAATTAATCGGTACAACTATCTCGGAACAGCCATAACATCAGATGGGAGGTGCCTTGAAGAGATTAGAACAAGAATCGCTATGCCAAAGGTAGCCTTCTACAAAATGGAAAACATATTGACCAATAAAAACATGTCAATTGCAATGAGAAAAATAGTGTTGGGGTGCTATACAGAACCTGCACTGTTGTGTGGATGTAAAACGTGGATGATGTGCATGTAACTAGTTATGTGGAGGGTTCCAAGTACCCCTGTCACAATGCTTCAATTATTATTCTTTAGTCCTGGCTGGGATAGGTCTTTGCCCGCCAACCCTCCTCCGTTCCCCGGACTCACTGTCACTCTCTCTCTCTTGACCTCTGGGCCTATTCCCTGAGGTGTCTTTCTGGCTGACACAAATATAACATTGCGATCGTCAGAGTAACCTATAACTTAATTTTAATAATTTAATACAGGAAAGCACAGGAAAACATCAAGGCAGTTAAAAACAGATAAGCATCTACAAACAAACTGAGGAGGTAAATCTCGTCCAGACATAGAGCATCACAACTATGATCATCATAGACCAAAGATTACGACAATGTCCCGTCAGTCCACATCCACCTCACCGAGTATGTCTTCAGTTCCCTCCTTCCAGTTAGGTTGTGCGAACAACAGGCCTCTGTAGAACCAGGCTTCCAGGTTTGAGTGGACCACTCTATAGAGTTAATGTAGTGTTCTTGGAAGCACTATGTTATCACTTGTCCCGATGTTGGGTAGGAATTAATACAATGGGAACAGTTCGTGAATGGGGAATGGGTAGGTGCCTTTCACTGTCCCAGACAAGGATGGGTATGACTGAGAATTAGGCGTAGGTCCAGCCAGGAACATAGGGTCAGCCACTCCTATGTTGACGATGTGATTTGTATTGAGCTGGTACTGAAGAATGCCACTAGTTCAGGACTATTCAGACCTCTATCCATTGATTGGAGTCATTGGCCTGGGGCCGTCCTGAAAGTCCATGGTTCACCTGAGAATGGCTTAAGGTGACTATCTTGTGGCCTTGAAGATCCCTTCTGCTCCTTTCACTTCCAGGAGGACCCTGGAGATGACAGAGATTAGTGAGCGACTGGGCTAACTCAAGCACCACAATCCTGAGGACCAATAGGGCCTCAGTTCAATACATTTGACATCATATACCTCATTAAAATAATTAGATAAGAGGCCCGAGTGAATGGGCCTGACATGTCAGGTAGCCCCTGGATTGGCTACGTCCCTGCTTGACTAGACCTCCAGCTTGTATAGGTACAGTTGGTTACCCTAGGCACTCCTTGCATACAAGAATCACTCCCTTCTCTCCAGCCATGCCTTTATTATTACTGGGCACATTCGTTTCCAGGCTTCCCTCTCACTTGCAAACCCTGCCTTTCTCACGACAAAGCTCTTGTGGTGTTGTGTGGGTAATTATGTGTGTTCCCCCCCCCCTCTCTCCTTTAATATGTGAAGGGGAACGTGTAGATCATACCCAGTGTTCTCGGGACCCATCTACCGTGCTCTACTGAATAGCCTCTTTTGGCTTATACGGTTCCGTATTTCCCGCGTATTATATTAGTGGGTCTGTATGGAACGAAGTGTAGTTCCCTATCCCTAGCAAGAATAGGAAAGAAGATACTACCCCTTCCGGCCGCGGCTCTCGTCTGAGCTGTCGCCGCAATGCACCGGCAGTGCCTAGCATCACCTGTATGTTTAGATGAGTTCTGGTTCTTTCCAGTGAGATAAAGGGCTCTATTTATTCTCTGGCATCATCTTAACGACCCGTAACTATTCGGTTCACTTGGCTACCTTATCGCTAAAAGACGAAAGAGAAAGCACACTGTAGACCCTCTTCCGCCTCAAGAAGACAGAACATAGATGGTTGGAACCCGTCCCCACGGAGCCCTCCCCTCCTTCCGGCATACCGTAGATATGTCATGTTTATATTCAAATTAAAGACGACACTATGCAGAGTTCAGGTCGTAGGAAGAAAGACAGCACTCGCCCATCTGCTGCCAAGAACAAGCGAAATCATCTGGGGAAATATATTGCTCAGATTCATTCCCAGGTCATGCCAAGAATAAGATGCTTAGGTGGACTGGCCAACTGTCAACTCACTCTCGACATGGCATGACTGGCTTTTCGCCAATTCGTCTCACCAGTCGAGACAACAGAGATTTATAGGCCAAGAACTGGCAGGACTAATTAAAACCCACGCTTACCTTTTCTTACACCAGCATGATGCTGCACTTAATCTGTCCCAATCTTTAAATTGTTAAATTGACATGATGCAGTATATAACGGTTGTTGAGACGTTCCGTGATTACCCAACAAATTGCACGAGTGCTTACTCCGTGCAAGGTACCCTATAGGGTTTTCCCGAAGAAAAGTCAGACTTCTAATAGTTCTCTTTAGAAGATCGGGTTGTAAAAGTAACCAAGAGCGCTATCTTCCAGGGGAATTGAGCGGATAAGAGAACTGAGGGTTCCCGAACGCTGTTTCCCACTGTTTTCCCAAACCCAAAGAAGGCATGAGGACATGGGCCACTGGCGTTTTGTTACAGTGCAGCCAAGCTGAAAAACGCTTAACGATAGTGGACATGTGGTTTCTGGGGAACATGTAACGAATACCATGGAAACACAGAAAACCCAATAAGCAAGTCCTACAAGAGACAAATGTAAACCGAAAACTGTTTAGAGAAATTAGACAGTCAAGTTTTGTTGGGCACGTTATGAGAAGAAATAAACTAGAGAACTTGGTGACAACTGGCAAGATTGAGGGGAAAAGAATAAGGGGATGGCAGAGAAGTAAATATGAAAAACATGACTTTCGGTCCCCAACATGGCAGATAGGCTTTTGAACCGTTAAGGCCTCTGGAGTGTTTATGCTTGTGGCTACGGTTTGCATTCGCATTTTCCTCATGTTGGACTGGTAGTGCATTGTTCCGTAGCCTTGTTACTGAGTGAGTGCGGGGCGCGACACTGTGAGCTGTGAACTTCGTGAGGGATGCTTTTACATGTGTCCGCGCTTGTGTATAGCGTGAACTGCATGTTCGTAACGATGTCGACCGGCTGTCTCTGAACTGAATGGTTTGCCTTTTCGGTTCACTAGTGCATTTTTTTTAAGGAGACTCCTCGTAGTCGTCGCTGGAGCTACAGAGTTTGTGCTTTGTGCGACGCTTTCGGTGGGTCGCCCTGCGGAAAGAGACCGAGCCATGAGGGATAAAACCCGGGTCAATGAAGTCTTTTTAGCGACTGCCAATTCCATCGACGATGCACTGTATTTTTCGTGGAGGACTTTTGTGTTGGCATTCTGGCGGCGGCATTATGCACAGCGTACCTGTGCGGGCTGTTGGCTTACCGAGACTCCTGTCTGTTCTGCTTTTCACATTGAGCAATGAGGAGCATTTTGTGTGATATTCACTGGCACAGGAACGAAGCATAATGGGGACGACCCGTTGCCGTGAAGTTGGAACCGCGGCTAAATAACTAGCTAACTAACCAACTACCTAACTAGAGAATAAATATATGGATGGCTTGACCACATGGCATGGTCGAGACAAGACTACAGAGCTGATCCACGATCGTGTAAGATGGTGAAACATGACCGCCCACGCTTACCGGCATGGCACATGATAATGACAGACATCTGTGAATAGGGCTGTTTCTCTCTTTGTTTTTCGGCTGCAATTTTCAATGGCTCTAACTCTGCTCTGAAGTTTATTGTGAATTTTCCAGTTGCCAAGGTCTTGGTTTTCTTGCCCCATTTGTTTAAATTCAAGAAAATTCGTCCTTTTTATTTTCTTTTGAATTGTTTATTGATCTATATGTAAACGCATGGCGCCAAGTGCTGCTTGGGTAATGTTCTTGTATGTAGTTTAGAGCTACTTTTCTTTCTGTCAATATATTCTGGGTGTTCTTTTTCTTAGTACCAGTAATGTTTTCTATTATCTCAGGCATTTGCTCCTGTCTCTAAGCGGGGAAGGGGGGGGGGGCTGTATGCATGGTAAATTGGTTTGGCTATTGTTAATAACTATTTTAACTGATAAATGTCTTCGATTTTCTTCTCTTCCTAAGATTACGTAACCTACCATACACAGGATCGTCCGTGAATCGTATAAACGTATCTGCTTGTCGCTGGGCTCTGCAATCTACTATATCCTGCATTGGTTGTAGACATGTGATCTTTTATATTTTCTAGTTCGTTAATATGCTTTGCGTTCAGGCCTCCAGTTATGATCCACAGTCCTTGATTTCGCACACTTCTCAAACTGTTGAAGTTTGACTTGGGTGATGTTGCGAAAGCTGCAATACCTTATTCCAATACTGGCCTCACCTGTTCAGTATATAGCATCTGCTCCCCACGTTGTATCAGCAAGATGTTCACGGTTGACAGTCTTTGCCTTGTACCTAGGTGTCACCTTTGGTGGCATGGAAGACACACGTTGAGAACAATCGAATACACGTTCAGCATTGCCGTCAATGGTGGTATAGAGCCGGACGCAGTCAGGGATAAAGCTCTTTGTCATGACCCACACAGGGCCCATGACAGTGTAAGAACATGCAACAATCGGAAAGAGCAGAACTGACACATGATTCACTCCGGCAGCTAGAATATGGGGTCGGTCTTTTTATGGCGCCCAACGGGCGTGGAGAAGATGAGTTTGGTCTGAGCTCTAGCGAGACGTCTCACGATCTCATGGCTTGAACATCCTTTTGGCGACGTTCATCGCTTTATACCCAATATTTATAATAAAGATAGACTTGGGTATTTAGATTGTGATAGGAATGTTAATTGACACAGGCATTTTGGATATTGTGTTATTCTCGTAGAAAAGAACTACCTATTAGAAATCGCCCGCAGATCTGTTGTGACTCGTGTGGGCGTGTTCTACACTTCTTACGTGTGATATTAATGTCAGTACTTAAGATACACGTGTCAGATGCCACATTTCAGAATTGTCATCTGCGGAGACTAAGTGTTAATAGCAGAAAATGAAGAGAGTCACCTAAAATATAACAGGAAAATAAGCAGTGCAAAGACAGGGGCAATGGTGATAGGTAAACAGAAACTTCAATAAAAGTAAGCGACTCGGAAATAAAACAAACAAGCTAATTTAAATATTTAGGGTCGATTTTCTCTTCAGATGGGAGCAATGGATAGAGAAATCAACATACGTTGTACAAATGCAAATCAGGTACTGGGACAACTAGCGTACTTCTGGATAATCTAAAGATACGTGTAACTACCAAGCAAATGTCATGCGAACTAATTTTGGACGACATTATGCTCAGTCAAGCAAGTGCCATGCTGGAAAGCGTGGGCGGTGACTCGCCATTTCACTCATTCACCAGAGTCGTAGAAAAGCTCAGTGTTCCTGTCTTGACAATGCCATGTGGCCAAGCCATCCAGGTATTTACTTCTCCGTCTTCCCTTTGGTCTGTTCCATTAGATCTTGCCAGTTGTCACGTAAGTTCTCCAATCCATTTCTTCTCCTAACATGTACTACCAACGTTAAACATGGACGAATACTGCAGATAACTGAGGAAAATGGAGAAAGTAGAAGAAGAAGAAGAAGAAGAAGAAGAAGAAGAAGAAGAAGAAGAAGAAGAAGAAGAAGAAGAAGAAGAAGAAGAAGGAGGAGGAGGAGAAGGAGGAGGAGGAGGACGAGGAGGAGAAGAAGAGGAAGAAGAAGAAGAAGAAGAAGAAGAAGAAGAAGAAGAAGAAGAAGAACAACAACAACAACAACAACAACAACAACAACAACAACAGCAACAACAACAACAACAACAACAAGGAGAATAAGAACAAGAACAAAAACAAGAAGCTTGACTACCGAAACTGAAAACGTTTCTTGGCTAACCTGCGTGAAGCACTTGCTCGGATCTACGTCTGAACTGTTTGTATGGATATGTTGTTAGCATGTTCACGACAGAACATCACGTGTGTATGCAAATCTGACATACAAGGATTTCCTAGCGTCGACAGTCACGCTACACTTGTACATGCCGGATCTTGGAACAGAAGTCTGTCTGTCTGTCTGTTTGCGTGTAGGTTGCTATGTTTGTATGTATTTATATTGCTATGTCTGTATGTATTTATGTGTGTGAATGTTTGTGTGTAAGTGTGTGTTTGTGTGTGTGTGTGTGTGTGTGTGTGTGATAACGTGGAAATATGAATTCTTTGTTGCGTGCATATTCACAGCATTCATTTTACAATATTTGTTTGATTATTATTGTTTCAATGTAAATGTAACATTAATGATAAACACATGTGCAGTGCGAAGGATGAGTGATTGGAGCGGCCGAATGTAAGATTGGCCTACGTGCCTAATTTGTAACCCTTTAAAAATTACGTTCTTGGTTTGTCCTCTTCCTCCATTTACCTCAGTGATGTTTTAGGGGGAGGTGTAACAATATTAGGTGCGATACTTCTAATCCGCTTTGTAGGTTGGTATTCACTTCTTTAAGGTTGTTCTTGATAGCATCACTCCATCTTGTACAGGGCATTCCCTGTTGTTCCCTGCCCTATATCCATCATATTTCTTCAATGTCGTGTAGCTATTTACAGTATTTAGTAATTCACTGATCAATGGTTATTTTATATGGAATGGAATAATTCTTTGATTAGCTTCATTTTGCACCATTTTAATAATTTCCTTTTAACTTGCTTTGTCAGATCGTAGGTACACATCTATCTACACTGATTACGTCTTCCTTGAATTAACGATTATTATACAGAAACGGCGGTGGTCGGGACACACCCACACATGGTAATTGATGAAATAGCTGAAGGTTGAATAATGTGCGTGTTAAATTTCACTGACGTCAGTGACCCCCGCATCTATTGTACGAATTTGTATCTTAATATAGAATAGGTTTGTATTCAATAAGGTTTTTTTCACATCGCATCGTTTCTAAGAAATGACGTAGTTAATGCGTTACATGTCCCAGTCAGGTGATCTTAGAGAGAGGGCGCGGACTGGCAGACATGTGTACAGCATCCGTGTTGTGAGATATGCTGGTATCTCACAGACGTTCTGTACGAGGTGCATCATGTTAAGTCGGAGTTATCGTTTGTTGGTGGATTCTTCCTGGTCTGGTGAGTGTATTCATGTGATTCTAGTTTAAGCGTGTATCACAGCGAATGATTGCGTGTCGTTATTTTATGGGGGAGAGATAGAAGACAAATATTAAATTGCATATTTGTGAATACATAAATAAAATGGGTTAAAACTGAAAGTTGGGGACATATAAACATGTTACTAAAAGCTATGTATAGGGCAGCATTACGACAAAAACAAAAAATCAACAACAACAACAGCATCTACGGAAAATAGAACGATGCGGTGACAAGCCTTCATCAGCACACACACACACACACACACACACACACACACACACACACACACAGAATACACACACGCACACAACCCACACCGCAGAGATCACATTACAGTGACCTAATTAAGTCATAATAAACAGAATAAATTAAAATATGTGCAAATATCTCAGATACTCCAATGATCAAACCAAAATGAGAGATAAATACAATAATGCGTACTTGTTTGCAAATGTCATTTCTATTGGAACGAAATAACGAACGAACGAATGAATGAATGAACGAACTTCATGTTTACAGGGTTAGAATTGGGCTGTAGGGCTGTCTGACTTTCTGCCCTTCCTGTATCTCCCCTTGGGTAGACATCTCCTACATGCTGTCTTCATAGCTCTAGGCCAGACAGCGCTGTTCCACATGTTCACACACAGCGTTGTTTCACGTGTTCACACAGCGATGTTCCGCGTGTTCACACAAAGCGCTGTTCCACACGTTTACACAAAGCGCTTTTCCACAAGTTCACACAAAACACTGTTCCACATGTTCACACAAAGCGCTGTTCCACATGTTCACACAAAGCGGTGTTCCACATGTTCACACAAAACGCTGTTCCATGTGTGCACACACAGTGCTGTAAAACATGTTCACACACACACACACACACACACAGCTGTTGCACATGTTCACAAGCAATGCTTTTCCACATATTCACAACACAGCGCTGCTCCACATGATCACCCACAGTGCGGTTCCGCATGTTCACACACAGCGCTGGTCTGCATGTTCACCCACAGTGCGGTTCCCCATGTTCACACACAGTGCTGCTCCACATGTTCACACGCATCGCTGTTCCACATGTTCACATACATCGCTGTTCCTCATGTTCACAAACATCGCTGTTCCACATGTTCACACACAGCTTTGTTCCCCTTGTTCACACACAACGCTGTTCTACATGGTCACACACAGCTCTACTCCAAATGTTCACACACAATGCTGTTTCACAAATTCACATAAAGTCATGTTCAACATCTTCACTGGCAGCGCTGTTCCACATGTTCACACACAAAGCGCTGTTCCACATGTTCACACATAGCGCTGTTCCAAATGTTCAAACACATCACTGTTCCACATAGTCACACACAGCGGTGTTCAATATGTTCACACACGGAGCTGTTTCGGATTTTCACAAGACGCGCTGTTCCACATGTTCACACAGCGCGTTTCCACATGTTCACACACAGCGCTGTTCCACATGTTA
Source organism: Cepaea hortensis (assembly GCA_963921405.1). Classification (NCBI taxonomy): domain Eukaryota; kingdom Metazoa; phylum Mollusca; class Gastropoda; order Stylommatophora; family Helicidae; genus Cepaea; species Cepaea hortensis. The sequence continues at coordinate 11,910,609 of OY992877.1, forward strand.
ACATATAGTTCTGTTCCACGTTAACACACACAGCTCTGTTTCAAATTTTCACACACAATATTGTTCCACATATCCACATGAAGGTTTCTTAAACATGTTCACACAGCGGGGTTTCACATATTCACACACAGCGCTGTTCCACATGTTTACACACAATAATGTTCAATTTGTTCACACAGAGTCCTGTTCCACATGTTCACAAAAAGTGATGTTCCCCATGTTCACACACAACGCTGTTCCACATGTTCACACTCAGCACAGTTCCACATGTTCACACACAGCGCTGTTCCACATGTTCACATTGCACGCTGTTCCACATGTTTACAAACATCGCTGTTCCACATGATTACACACAGAGCTGTGCCACATGTTCATACACAACGCTGCACTAAAGTTCAGCGTAGTTCTGTTCCACATGTTCACACACAGCGTTGATCCAAATGTTCACACACAATGCGGTTTCCGATGTTCACACACATTGTTGTTTCACATGTTCATATATACTTCTGTTCCACATGTACACACCAAATACTGTTCGACTTGTAAACACACAACGCTAATCCACATGTTCACACACAGCGCTGTTCCATATGTTCACACACACATTTTCAAACACATCGTTGTTCCACATGTTCACACACAGCGTTATTTCACATGTTCACAAAAAGCGTTATTCCACATGTTCACATACAGCGCTGTTTTAGATGTTCACACATATTTATTTTCCACATTTTCACAGACAGCTCTGTTCCAAATGTTTATACACAAAGCTGTTCTACAAATTCACACAAAGTTCTGTTTCACATGTTCACACACATCGTTGTTCTACATGTTTACATATAGTTACGTTTAACATTTTCACACACAAAGCTGTACCATATTTTCACATACAAAGCTGTTGCACGTGTTCACATACAGCGCTATTCCACATGTTCACATTCAACGCTGTTCCACGTGTTCACACAGAGCGCTTTTCCACATGTTCTCACACAGCGTTGTTCAAATTGTTCACACACAGCTGTTCCACATGTTCAGATCTATTTCTGTTCCACATGTTCCCACACAGCGCTGTTCTACATGTTCTTCACACACAGCACTATTCCTCATGTTTATAAACAGCGCTTTGCCAAATGGTCAAACAAATCGCTGTTCCACATGTTCATACACAGACCATGTGTTTGTGAACATGTAAAACAGCTCTGTGTATGAACATGTGCTATTTCATATGTTCAGCCACAGCGCTGTTCCAAGTAATCACATACAGCGCTGTTCCACATCTTCACATTCAAATGTTTCACATGTTGACACACAGCGCTGTTCCATGTGTTCACATACAGCGCTGTTCCTCATTGTCACATATAATTCTGGTCCACATGCTCAAATTCAACGCTGTTCTACATGTTCACACACAGCGCTCTTCCACATGATCACATACAGCGCTGCGCCACATGTTCACGTATAGTTTTGCTCCGCGTGTTCAAATTCAACGCTGTACCACATTTTCACACACAGCATTTTTCCACATGTTCTCACATAGCGGTGTTTAACGCTTACCCATTCAACGCTGTTCTACATGTTGACACACAGTTCTGTTCCACAAATTCACATAAATTTCTGTTCAACATGTTCACTCAAAGCGCAATTCCACATTTTCACACACAGAGCTGTTCCACAGTTTCACATAAAGTTCTGGTCAACATGTTTACACATAGCGCTGTTCCACATGTTCACACACAGTGCTGTTCCACAAGCTCACACACAGCACTGTTCACATAGAGCGCTGTCCCACATGTTCACATATAGTTCTGCTCCACATCTTCACACACAGCGCTATTCCACATGTTCACACACATTACTGTTCCATATGTACACACACAGCGCTGTTCCACAAGTTCACATAAAGTTCTGATCAAATTGATCACACACAGCGCTGTTCCACTTGTTCACCCAGAGCGCTGTTCCACATGTTTACACACAGCACTGTTCCAGATGTTCACACACAGCTCTGTTCCACATGTTTACACACAATGCTCTTCCACATGTTCACATACAGCGCTGTTCCACATGTTCACATATAGTTCTGCTCCACATGTTCACATTTAACGCTGTTCCACATGTTCACACACATCGCTTTTCACATGTTCTCACACAGCGCTGTTTAACGCTTTCACATTCAACGCTGTTCTACATGTTCACACACAGTGCTGTTCCACATGTTCACCCATCGCGTTGTTCCACATGATCACACACAGCGCTGCTCCACATGTTCACACACATCACGGTTCCATATGTTCACATATAGTGCTGTTACACATGTTCACACACAGCTCTGTTCCAAATGTTCACACACATCGCCGTTTCAGACTGGTTCGCACTTATACTATCGTGACCTCAAAATACCATGAACAATATAAAATAACACAAACACAAAATAGTGCAGTTTTACATTACAGAACTACGAAACATACAGGATGTTGAGGAGACTAAGCTTCTTTAGCAAACAAATATTCATATTTTAACTATGTTTACAACTGCATCTAGGTTAATAATAATAATAATAATAATAATAATAATAATAATAATAATAATAATAATAATAATAATAAATTAAGTTGATAAGTCCTGATAATCGTTTTATGTTTATATACAAACTTTTTATGTGTCTGTGATGTTGTGGGTTGGTGGGTGAAGATATAAGGAAAAGAATCATCACATCTTATTAACCAACTGTATAAGAAACGTGAATTGGCTATAAAAAAAAAAAGACTATCTAGATGTATAGATTAAGAATAAAGTGATGTTTCCTAACAGAGACCAATAGAGTACTGGAAGTTACAGAATCTTCAAGAGAAGAGTACTCACTCTTTGTAAACCGAGGGTCCATGTGTTTTTGCAGCCCACTGCAAACTCCATGGCCTAAACTTATTAATGTGAACACACATGAAAAAACTCAAACACCAACTGTCATCTGTCATTTACTGCCAATATAGTACCTTGCCGTGTATGGCAGGGGGTCTTTGAGCCTGAGGAATAAAGGCCGCCTGGCTAGTGCAGTCACTGCGAACTGTGCAGGTTAGGATTTTCTTTTTGCCCCCGACAGAAAAAAAAAATCCCACACTTTACCGAGGATTCGAACCCGGATATCCTTAAGGAGAATCCGGCGTTGTAGCCACTCGGCTAGTCACTCCTCTGGTATGCATCAATTCAGGTGACGCGGGTTGTGAGCATTCGCTGGATCTTTTCTCCAGGACACTCTGGTGTGGTTGAAATTGAACAAGCAGACAGATTGGCTAGTACTGCATCATTGAGGGGTGATTTGATGCATAATAAGAAAGATGTAGTGAAGATCCTATGGGAGCAATATAATGCAGACGAACAGATGGACTATCATAGTCTAGAGAGAATTCAACAGTAAGGGGTGGTCAGAGGATCTGGTAGACATTCGTCACTTAGAGGTATAGAAAGACGGACATATAATCAGATTGCTACGAGCACCAATAGTATTGTAACTCTTCGCTGGCTGGTGACGATGATGACTGAACGCTTATGGAAATGATCCGAGTGCAATGATGTCGATTCTTGACTTAACTCAACTCGGCTCAACTCTTCACGAAGTCTGTGTCAGAGTGGATGTACGAATGTAAGTGCACTCATGTGAACGCTAATTTATCCTTGGGAAACCTGGACTGTTTACCAGCGACACGCTAGGAAATTAAACCACTTCCACACAGTCTGCCTTAGGAAGCTATTGAAGTAGCAAGACAAGATCCCAGACACTGAAGTCCTAGAAAGAGCGTCCATGCCCAGTATCCACACTCTACTAATGAAGAATCAGATTCGTTGGGCTAGTTACTTGATTCGTATGTCAGATCACAGGCTCCCTAAATTAAATGTGTACGGCAAGCTGCGTTGTGGTAAACGCTCCCAAGGCGGTCAGAGGAAACCCTTTAAAGACACTCTGAAGATCTCACTAAAAGCTTTTGAACTTCATAATGACACTTGGGGGACTGCTGCCAAAGACCGAAATTATTGGCGTACATCATTTCGCAAGGGCACAGTCACCTGTGAAGCAACCAGGACTGCAAGAGCTGTGAAGAAAAGGCTGGACAGAAAAACCACTGGAGGAGATGCCCCTCCAGGAACGTCAAGCATTCTTTATCCACATTGTCAAAGAACATTTCGAGCCAAAATAGGCTTTATCGGCCATCTTAGAATTCACGGCTCCATACTTTCAACCCCACTGGATGAAATGAATGGTCACCATCATTCTTAGTGGACAAACAACACTCATGAGAGGACCGAAAGAGTACACACGTTCCAAGTAACCAATCAAATTGCATAATTAAACAAGACTACCAAGAATTCTTTCTCCCTGTAGTCTTCTTCCATCTCTTTTTCGACAAATCTTTCCGGTTGTCACAAAATGTTCCATTTCTTGCTACACATAATATGGTAAAGAAACGAAGAGTGGCTCTTTCTAGTGTTTGTGATAAGTTGTCCTAGCGAGTTAACCTCCTTCAGAATGTCCGGATTGCTCATTTTGGCTGTGCAAGGAATTTTTAGCATCATTATTCTCTTAAAGCGTGCCTTCAAAGACTCCGAGGATATTTCACACTTGTTTATTAATTTTCCAGAATTGGCAGTCATATAATAGAACTGGTACACGTAACATGCAAGCATTCTTGCTCTAACTTCCAAGAACGTATTGCATAAAATATTCTCCATTTCATAGAATGCAATACAATCTGCTGATCACAATCAAGCAGCCGTGTTACCCAAGCTCATTGTGAAATACTCTAATGCCACGAGCACGGTGGGACGCGGGTTCCAAGATTGAACTCGTCATCTACGAAAGTGAGAATAAGACTGGGCATCTATTAATCAGGCCTGCAAAATGTGATATCGTAATTCCATAACACAGCCATAACAGCAAACTGCATATTATCAATGATTACAGTCACATATATGTATGTATATAATATTATTAATGGTTACAGTTACACATATGTATGCATATCATATTATTAATGATTACAGCCACATATTTGTGTTTATATCATCAGGCAAGTCTTTTGTAGATCGTCGGTCTCATAATAATTCGCCGAAAAGTTTCTCGGTTGATTCCATTTCTCCTGTTGTGTGTGTGTGTGTGTGTGTGTGTGTGTGTGTGTGTGGTGTGTGTGTGTGTGGTGAATGTGTGTGTGTATTTGTGGGTGTATGTGTGTGCATGTATGGGTGTGTGTGTTTGCATGTGTGGGTTAATGTGGGGGTCTACATGTGTGTACGTGTTGGTGTATGTGTGGGTTTTTGTGTGGGTGTATGCGTATGTGTGGGTGTATGTGTGGGTGTGTATAGGGTGTGTGCCTGTTTGAGTTCTTATGTAGGATTTTTTGAGTGTGTGTGTATGTTTGTGAATGTTTGAATGTGGGTGTATGGCTGTTTGAGTGTGGGTGTACAACTGTTTGAATGTGGGTGTATGTGTGTGTCTATGTGTGGGTGTTTGACTGTTTGAATGTGTGTACGGCTATTTCAGTGTGGGTTTATAACTGTTTAAGTTTGGGTGTATAGCTGTTTTGAGTGTTGGTATATGGCTGTTTGAGTGTGGATGTATGGCTGTTTGTTGAAGTTTGAGTGTATGTGTGAGTGTATGAATGTTTGAGTGTGGGTGTATTACTGTATGAGTGTGGGTGTATGACTGTTTGCGTATGTGTGTATGACTGTTAGAGTGGGGGTGTATGTGTGGGTGTATGACTGTTTGAGTGTGGGAGTATGACTGTTTGCGTGCGTGTGTGTGTGTGTGTGTGTGTGTATGTGTGTGTGTGTGTGTGTGTGTGTGTGTGTGTGTGTGTGTGTGTGTGTGTGTGTGTGTGTTATGACACACAGGTATTTTACATTGAGGTATTTCACATCGAGGTATTTCACGTTGAGGTATTTCACATTGCCTTATGATTTCATCAACTTTCCTTGACTATAGATTTCTTATGAGAAAGTCTCAAGTGTTCCTATTGGTCCTGAAGTTGAAGTCTATCTCAAGTTAACATCCAGGTCTCTAGACAATGTACACTCACACACAAGAAGAGGACATTCTGACCTGCAGCATCTGCTTAGAAACTTTCAAGGAGCCAAAAGTGCTCACCTGTCTGCATCGGTGAGTAACACCTACCTGGGTCTTTGCAAGCATGTGTCTCACTTTAAACGGAGTAAATATGGTTTATATGAATTATGTTTATTATGCAATCTGTCTTCTTCTTCTTCTTCTTCTTCTTCTTCTTCTTCTTCTTCTTCTTCTTCTTCTTCTTCTTCTTCTTCTTCTTCTTCTTCTTCTTCTTCTCCTTCTTCTTCTTCTTCTTCTTATTCTTCTTCATCTTCTTCTTCTTATTCTTCTTCTTCTTCTTCTTCTTCTTCTTCTTCATCATCATCATCATCATCATCATCTTCTTCTTCTTCTTCTTCTTCTTCATCATCATCTTCTTCTTCTTCTTCTTCTTCTTCTTCTTCTTAGTGTGTGTGTGTGTGTGGGTGGGATTTGTGTGTTTTAGGGTGTTTATGGGTGGGGGATATGTGGGCAGGTGTGGAGATGTGTTTGTGGGTGGGGATGTGTGTATATGTGGGGGATGTGTAGTTGAGAGGTGGTGGATATTGGGTGGGTGAGTGGGTGTAGGTTGGCTGATGTGTGTGTGGGTGGGTGGAGAAAATTGTCAGGGTGCGGGATGTATGTGTGGATAGGTGCGGGATGTGTGGGTTGACGGGGGTATTTGTGTGTGGTTTTGTAATGTGTGTTTTGCTGGGTGGTTGCGGGTGTGTGGGTGGGTGATGGAGAATATGTGGGTGTGTGTGCGTGTCGGTTATGGGATGGGAGGGGGGTGTATATGTGGGTGGGGAAATGTGTGTGGGTGGGGGATCAGTGGGTGGGTGGTGGCATGTTTGTTTGCCTGAGTCTGTGTGAGTGCGTGGATGTATGTGTGGGTGGGGGTGGTTGGTGGGGGATGTGTGGGTGGCTGCGGGGTGTGAGGGTGGATTTGGGATGTGTCTCACAACATTGCAATATGCACTGTTTATGTTTACAACTTTCATTTGACAATTTTATTTTTCCCCATGTGAATGTACCATGCGTAATATGCATTGTTTATGCTTACAAAATCCATTTGACAATGTTTTATTTTTCTCTATGTAAATGTAACATACACATTTGATGAATGAAAGATGAGTGATTGAAATGGCCGAATGTAAGACGGGCCTGCGTGCCCAATTTGTTACCCTTTTAAAATAAAGTCCGTTCGTTCGTTCGTTCTTCATCATAATCATCTTCTTTTTCTTCATCTTCATCTTCTTCATCACCTTCTTCTTCATCATCGTCTTCTTCTTCATCTTCTTCTTCTTCTTCTTCTTCTTCTTCTACTACTTTTCCTCCTTTTCTTCTTCTTCTTTTTCTTCTTCTTCTCCATCTTCGTCTTCTTTTTCTTCTTCTTCTTCTTCTTCTTCTTCTTCTTCTTCTTCTTCTTCTTCTTCTTCTTCTTCTTCTTCTTCTTCTTCTTCTTCTCCATCTTCTTCTTCTTCTTCTTCTTCTTCTTCTTCTTCTTCTTCTTCTTCTTCTTCTTCTTCTTCTTCTTCTTCTTCTTCTTCTTCTTCTTCTTCTTCTTCTTCTTCTTCTTCTTCTTCTCCATCTTCTTCTTCTTCTTCTTCTTCTTCTTCTTCTTCTTCTTCTTCTTCTTCTTCTTCTTCTTCTTCTTCTTCTTCTTCTTCTTCTGTACTTATCATCGTCCTCCATTTTCTGTTCCTCCTCCATTTTCACCTCTTCTATTATCGACATCTTTATCAGCTTATTCTTAAACTTCTTATGAGAGATGTTTGCATTATGACATAAATGGCTGTTTCTTGTTAATTATTATAGATTTTTTAATAATGTGCATGGTTGATTATTGTAGAGTATGAAAGATTTTAAATAATTATAAGAATGTTTGTTTCTTGTAGATTGGAATATATTTTTAAATAATTGTATGAATGATTCAACGTCTACTATCTGCATTCTTCAATGCATGTTCTGAATTTGGTTTAACATTTAGCAAAAAGAAGACACATATAATGTCACAAGGTGCACATGGGCTACCATCAATATTTATTGACAACGCCGAACTGGAGATAGTAGACCATTTTACATATCTAGGATCAGAGGTAAATAGCAAATTATTCCTAGATCAGGAAATCAACATCAGGATTGGTAAGCAGCAACAACAGGTTAACAAAAAGAGTCTGGGAGAACAGGAAGCTTACTGCAAACACAAAAGTCCTTGTCTATCAAGTCTGTGTCCTTAGTACTATTCTTTACGGCAATAAAGCCTGGTCATCTTACTCACACCAAGAAAAACGTTTAAACAGCTTTCATATGCTGTGTCTGTGAAGAGTACTTGGAAATAAGTGTCAAGACACATACCAAAAAAAATCACAAATACTGAAGTATTGAAACAATCAGCTTGTGTGACGGTTTGTTCTTGCTCTGTCTTCGTGGACTCAGATGGATAGGACACGTTAGGAGGATGGATGATGGTAGAATACCAAAAGGATATCTTGTGAATTACTGATGGGTAAGAGATCTCTGGGTCGGCCTCTACTACGATACAAAGATGTGTGTAAGCGGGACATGATTGATACAGGCATTGCTAATGCTCATTGGGAGCACGTCGCCACTGAACGTGTTGCATATATCAGGGCAAATATCAGAAATGGAATAAAGACAAAGGAGAAAATTATTGCAGATAGGTCACACACCGAGCATGTGAGACGTAATGTGGTTCATGGTGATGGAAACGACCGTGTGTTCACGTGCATCCATTGTGGACGAACATCTACAGCCCGAATTGGTCTGATCAGTACCATTCGCTACTGCCTAGTTATTATGCATTTTTGAAACACAGTGTAACAAACTATCGTCTGTCAAGACGGCAAGGTGCCAATGATTGTTTCATGAAGACTTTGTTAGAGATGTTTCAATAATTACATGCAGGGTTAAATTTTTGTAGATTAATAATAATAATTGCATGAAAGGTTGTTTCTTGTAGACAATATGTGAGATGCTTAAAAAAATTACATGAATGGTTGTTTCTTGTAGGTTCTGTGAGAGCTGTTTGAAATCTCACATCACTAGTTCAACTTCAAGAACTTCAGTCTCGCCATTACATTTCTCGTGTCCTGATTGTAGAGAAACCATCTGGGCTCCAAACGTAACAGCGCCACCATCTGCCTGGGCCGCTCTGCTCAAGACAGACTTTATCACGAAAGGCTTGATTGAGGCCCGCAAATATAGACAAGAAGCTCAGAGGAACAAAGAGCCGAGGGTTCGCCACCCTTGTCCGAAGCATGGACAAGTAGAAGTTAATCTCTACTGTGTTGACTGTTCTAAAACTGCCTGCCATATTTGTGCAACTACCACTCATCATAACTGTTATCGTTTGGTTACTATCAAGAAAGCTGCAGACGATCGTCGATCTAGAATAAAGGAGCAGATCGGTCGAATTCAGCCTATAATATACGAAACTTTAGTACGTAAGCAAGTACAAGAAAGACGTTTGAACGAAGTAGAAATGAAGATCGTTTCTGTGGAAAGAGAAATAACAGAATTAACTCAGAGAGTACATGGCCTTGTGAATAACGAGAGAGAAAAGCTCATAAGAGAGTTACATAAAAACCGCGACGATCTCCGACGAAATGTTTCTGCGAATGTTTCCACATTATCTGAGAGTACAAATAACTTGCAGTGTCTTGTAAAGAGGGCGAATTTAAACATGGAGTTTAACTCAGATGTGGACTTGCTGGTAGATACAAAGCTCAATGACGACATTAATTCCAGCACAGAACAGAGTGTTTCCATAAACCAACAATATAGCAATCTCTGGATGAAGCTGTCTCGTGTGAAATGTGAGTTCAAGCCGAGCAGTTCCATATGTGCCAATCTCGGTAATATTCTGTTTCAATCCGAAATCACTGATAATAATGTTTCCGATGATCCGGGTATGTCAAGAAAGCAAACTACAAGTGCCAATCATGTACAGTGTTCACAATGTAGCCGTATCAGATTGTTTGGCGAGCCTTGTGCTGAATGCGATCTCCATTTGAATAAGAAAATGAAAAGTTAAATATAGCTCTGCACATATAAATGTTTCCATCACTAATGGCAAGCTTTGAAATAATAAATAGATACACACGTATTGTTTGACACGCATGGGAGTAGGTGTAAGAATTAGAGACTAGAGGACGCACTAGACAACATAAACATTGAAAGCTGTAGTTATAGACCGGAATTCGAACCCGCAATTGATATGTATGTGTAATATGTGTACAACATTAGAACCGACCAATCATTTCTGTTCTTTAATTGTTTGTTGCTATACTGGACGGACACAGCATTACGGTCTAACATTATTATGTGTGTGTGTGTGCGTGTGTGCGTGCGTGCGTGCGTGTGTGTGTGTGTGTGTGTGTGTGTGTGTGTGTGTGTGAAGGGGGAAATGACATTCTGAACATATGGTGGTAGGGTGCATTGACCAAAAAAGGTTGAGAACCACTGAACTATAGCTTTCAATGTTTATGTTGTCTATGTCGTCCTCTAGTCACTAAGTCTTTCACCTACGTGTATATTTATTAATTAATTGTCTTGATGGCCTCCAGGTGTTCCTAAATTGATATTCATTTGAAATAATAACTGTCATCCCCCACTGCTCCATCATAATCATGTGCCGTGCCGTATAGCGTGTACAGTCATGCCTCGCCATCTCACACTATCATTAGAGTCGTGGATCAGCTCTGTGTTCTTGTCCAGACCTTGCCATGTGGTCAAGTCATCCAGATTTATTTCTTTGCCTTCCCTTGTTCTTTTCCATACAGTTTTATCTGTTGTCACCAAGTTCTCTAGTTTATTTCTTCTCATAACGTTCCCAAATAATGTTGACTATCTACGTCTAATTTCTCTCATCAGTTTACTGTTTTCATTTGCTTCTTGTAGGATATGCTCATTTGTTTTCCTGTCTGTCCGTGGAATTATTTGCACTTTCCTCGGAAACAACATTTTCACTGCCATTTTTAGCTAGTCTGCTTATCGTCTACGTTTCACATCCATATTTTTCTCGTTGCAATTGACATTTATTTCATGTGTATAGTTTCCATTAAAGCATTTCCCTTGCCTAAGATAACAGCTGGATTATAACACTCTGGGACTGTATACTGTTATTCGGCTGTGAGCACTTACAGACGTTAATTAGCACGTGAAATTAGCGCGCTGAAATGAGTTGAGTTGAGTCAAGAACTGTTGAGTTGAGTTGAGTTAAGTACCGACATCACTGCACTCAGGACATTCCCATACGTGCTCCGTCCCCTCGCTCAACAGCCAGCGAAGAGTCATACTACTGATCGTCCCTACCGTCATATGATTAAAAGTTCTCCTGGTCTTCCCTCTCAGTTTTGAGATTCTTCCAGAACCCCTGTCGTCCCCCGTCAATAGAACCTTGTCTGACCTCCTCAGGCCGCTGGAGGAAAATTAAAACAACAAAATAAAAATAAGATCGTGTGGTCATTTAGCCCTGCTAGTATATAGCTGATGCCACATTCATCTTCATCTACGGGTTATTCTCAATACCATCTGTTAATTGGAAGAGAGCTCGAAGTGCCAGTAGATTTCACGCTTGATACTACAGCCGACTATGGTAGAACAGATGTTGACAGTTTGGTGATAGAGAACCTTTCCTGTTCGCATAATGCCAATATTAGAGCAGGCGAAGGTTTATGAAAGTTAGCCAGTGTGAGGAGAGTCAGATGTGACAGAATGTTACCTTCGAAACCACTAAGTGTAGGAAAGGTAGTTGGCCGAACGACATACCGTACAGAGAAATGTAAGATTACAGATCAGTGGTTTATAGAAAAGTATGTAGTGGTACCTTCTCCAGCAGCATCAGGAGGCCCTTGTGTTATCACAAAAGTTAGAGCAAATGAGCCATATATTAGAGCATCCGGGCATGCGTTAAAGTGTGATGAAGAAGATGCCATGGAGGACCTACCTGAGGCAACAATAGGATTACCAAAATTGCCGGGTGGGAGGAGTCAGAAGAAGAGCCACAAGATAAACCAGCAGAAAAATGACTTGTTCATGTCTGAACCAAGCTACTACAGGTGAAACCCTCGGAGAGAATCCGCCTCAGAAAAGACAGATTACATGTTTTATTTTTCAAATGCTGATTAATCTGTTTGGATATATTTTTAAGACAAGTGGTAACTGGTGTTAAGCTTAACGGAGTATTTTTTTTTTTTGCGTAATTTGTTTGTTTTTATTTTTTTTGTTTTTAATTTTTTGTAATGATTGTAGAATAATTTGCTCTTTTTCTGTAAGGGGGACCATTATATGTGTAATGACCATGATCATTTGAAACGTGAGGTGTGTCTTTATTTTATATGACTGTGCTTTTGTAACATTGCTGATACTCAGTTAGCAGAGGCGTTATTTCTCCTTACTGTTGTGACTATCATTTTCGTCTAGTATTAATGACTTGTACCAGTGTTAAGGACTGTGATGATTTAATGTTCGTTTTATGTTTCATCTTTTTTATTGACACTATTGGTATTTTCAACTTGTATTGTACTGATGCTTTGTGGTGTATACTTATGCTATATCACCTTTTAAGTGATGATGTCTTCATAGATTTGGTAGAGCGAAATTATTTTTATAGTGGTATTTTAATGGAGTGCTTTACGTAATTATGTTAGGAATAAAACAAGTAGCTTATGTTACGTTTTGAGGTTAATGTCACCATAAGTAACCGGTGTTTTTTTCCAGGTATGTTCCACTATATATGTGATGATAGTGTAAAAGTCTGAGGTGAATATATTTTTGTTTTGCTAGGGTACCCATCTGGTTTAAGATCAGGTTGTCGAATTGTCAATATTTAAAGAGGGTGAATATTGCATGAGTTCAAGTCATGAGCTCGTAAGTTATCACAGCGCTACTAGGGCTTGTAAAAAAAAAAAAGGGGGGGGGGGGAAGTAATTCTAGTCACGCTATTCAATGCCAGGCGAAGGCATTATAAGTCTGGTTCTCGTGACCAGCTCTAGAGTTTAAGATTGGCCCCTATGCCTTTAGACGGATTGCTTGTTGTCCAAGTCAGTGTTGAACTTAGTGGTGGGTGGTGGTGGGTGGTGGTGGGTGGTGGTGGGTGGTGGTGGGTGGTGGTGGGTGGTGGTGGGTGGTGGTGGGTATGAGCTGCTGTGTTGGAGAAGCAAGTATTTAAGTAAAAAAAAATTGCCTGGGTTTTCGCAGTACCATACATCTGATTGATTGATTGATCGATTGATTGATTGATTGATTGATTGATTGATTGACTGATGTAGGAGCCGACATCACAGCACTCGGGGCATTCCCATAAGCGCTCCGTCCCCATCCTCAGCAGCCAGCGAAGAGTTCCAAGACCAACAGCACCAATCTGATCATATGTCCGTCTCGCCTTTCCTCTGAGCGTCGAGCGTCGGCCAGACATTATAGATTTGGGTTCACAATATATTTCGCGTACATTTGTTGCTACACACTAAATGTCTTTCTTGTTGCGGATTTTTAGTTTGCGATAGATTATAGTGGTCTCAATTTAGACATTTGTTTCCTGTTGGATTAGAAATATATGTTTTCGCCTTTCGCATTATGCCTGTGTTTGCATTGGCAAGATTTTTTAAGAGACTCATAAAGATCATTCATTTCTACTTTGCTAGTTTCGTCTTCATTAATGTAATTTGTACACCGACTATTGTTGTTACAGCCTAGTGTTTAGATTGACTGATTAATTGATCTAGGAACCGACATCACAGCATTCGGTGCATTCCCATAGGCGCTCCGTCCTCCATCCTCAGCAGCCAGCGAAGAGTTCCAACACCAATAGTACCAGTAGCAATCTGATTATATGTCCGTCTCGCCTTTCCTCTGAGCGTCGATCGTCGACCAGATCCCCTCGTCACCCCTCGCTGTCGCATTCTTGCCAGACCATGGTGATCCATTTGCTCCTCCGAGGTGTACACGTGCTCCCACAATGCCACAACCACGTCTGCCTTATCATGCATCAATACTCCACCAAGTTTTGCAGAGCCAGCCAATGTGTCCGGCTGTTCATTCCTAGCACACCAGCATGCCCCGGAGAAAAGATCCAGACGATGCTTGTCACCTGTGAATTCCGAAGCGAAGCAAGCCACTCTGCACGAAGCTTGCCAGTCCTCACCCTACTCAGCATGCTTTCTGCGTCAGTTACAATCACGATGTGTGTGTGTGTCGTATTCTCCATCCAGCGGAAAGCTGCAGTGACTGCCTCCACCTCCATTCTTAAGCTAGATGTTGTGGTATCATATGCCAGGCTCTTCTGTCCCAAACGTTGGCCATTAGCTTTTACTATGAATCCCCCAAGCACTTCTCCTACCTGTCGACACCGAACCATCTGTGTAGATAATCACATCTAGTAGCCAAGTGTTTTAATCAGTTGCCTTGGTTGAGAGACGTCCATTCATAACCTATGTCCCAAATCCCTGGGCCATCTTCTTTCTATTTACTCTGCCAGTTCTTGTTAGTTCGGGGGACCGTGAAAGGTCTCTTTTTCCTCTGTCTTTTCTAATTCTTATCGCCCCTTTTCTCTTTGGCCCGAACGCAGTCAGCAGTGCAGTGTCTCTGTCTCACGCCATCGTTTTCCTCTTGCTTTATATATATATATATATATATATATATATATATATATATATATATATATATATATATATATATATATATATATATAGAGAGAGAGAGAGAGAGAGAGAGAGAGAGAGAGAGAGAGAGAGATCTGAGTAAACATATTTCCTTTGAAATAAAAAAATATACCATATTACTGGAAGTTTGTTCGAAAATAACGAGAAAGAATGAATACATAAGAGACTTATGTTATGGTGAAAGAGCAGAATTAAAACAAGAAAGAGCTTTAGAAAGTTCGCCTATACTAACAGAAGATTTCATTGATGCTATCAAGCTAATGAAGAACGATCAGATGGAATGACGTAAGTGGAAATTGAAGTACAGAAGAATTTGAAGTGGAAATATAAGCTAGGGTGTTGAACGGTATTTACAACAGTGGATACATGCCTAGTGAGATGCTAACATCTGTATTTATAGAGGTATAATGGGTAGTCAGAGTCCCATTCTGTGGTCATATCACAGAGTTCGGAGGTATGGTATAGAACACATGTGTCAAACTCATGGCTCGCGGGCCACATCCGGTCCGCCTTACAATCATATCAGGCCCGAGAGGTCTTAAACGACGTACAAATATATTCGGCCTAAGAGAGAATTTTAGGCAAATATATATATATATATATATATATATATATATATATATATATATATATATATATATATATATATATATATATATATATATATATATATATATAAAGTGAAAAAATCAAATTAACTAATTAGAAGCCTTCCGAATGATACAATACCTGAGAGCGCTCTCGCTTCAATAAGAATAAGTGAAAATAAAAGTTGTGTAGTGAATTAGTATTCGTCGTTATAGTTACCAAGCAACGTTCAGATGCTCGTTTTGGATTGGCGCATAAAAAATGAAAGTAGTGTAGTGCCAGGATATTACATCACCTTTTTCCCGACAACTTTATCATAGCCAAAGGCTTAAATCACCGCCAATTTCAATATTTTTTGCAGGAAATAGAGTCGGCGTTCGGCGACATGCCTTATCATACAGAGGTGCGGTGGCTAAGTAGGGGAACAGTTCTCAGTAGATTTTCCCAGCTGATTGAGGAAATCTGTCAATTCATGGACAGTAAAGGAAAAGATTGAACAGTTTTTCGAGATAACAAGTGGAAATGTAAGCTGGCGTTTCTGTCTGATATAATCACTCATCTCAACGACTTGAACCTACGGCTCCAGGGACGGGATCACATTATCACTGATATGCATGATGCAGTGAAGGCATTTCAAGTGAAGCTGCGCTTATTCCTGAAGAGATGCCCCGGCTTTGTCTACATGCGGCTCGAACCTTGAGCATGTTTAGTAGCACATATCTGTGTGAGCAGCTGTTTTCTGTGATGAAGATTAACAAAATATCACACAGGAGTCGTCTCACTGATGAACACTTGCAGTCCATCATTAGAATCTCAATGACTCAAAACATTACTCCCAACATAAACGATCTTGTAGCCAAAGAAAGATGCCAAACATCTTGCTCTGACAAACTGACATAACAGCGAAAATGTGTATACCAATGATGTTTTATTATTATAAAATTTTTTTATGTTTTAATTTATATTAATGTTTAAAAAAGGTTTAATTTTCGGTTTATTGAATGTTTATCCTGTCCGGCCCGCAACCTTACGTGTGATTTTAGTTTGGCCCGCTGAGCGATTAAGTTTGACACCCCTGGTATAGAGGTACCTGCCCCACACAACTATATTGCCTTCCCTCAATGACCACCACCAATGATGGTCCACAGCCGCTTATTGGATATTCATGGCTAACCTATATATCTAAAGTCAACACCACCGCCCTATCAAGGCAAGCACTAGAAGTAAGACTGGCTCGTACCATAAGTTTTCTGATGTAGATTTACGTTCGTGTTGTCATTTCGTCAAATACAATCTCCGCCGTTTGCTAACATGGCCATTTACTCATCTGGTACAAACTCTGTCCAGGAACAAGTACGACAGGAAGCTTCATATCATCAAAAGTGTGCTTCCTGGCGAAGGCTTCGGCCCTTGACCTACTGTTAACTCTCTGGGGGGTAGGCCCGCCTGAGTCATGACTCCCGAGCGTTTGTCTCTTGTTGTGAATTCGCATATCCACCCTTGAGATGTTTAATGTAACCCGGTCTTACTCCCAGTGCATACTTGTTCCCATTCTCATAAGTCACCCTTAAATAAGCAACGCGTCGTGCGTTCATTTGTTACTCCGAAACATGACCGTACACCGTTGCAATAACCGGGTCTCCGTCTTACACACAATGGCATCTGTTCGAATCCTCTGTGAGGTTCGGAGTTTTAAATCTTTCGAAGGCTAAATAAACACCCTAGATAGACAAGTAACCGTTATTCCTTTTCCTCAACCTTTTCCTCGGATGCCTGGTCTAGCTACTGGAGATTCTAACTCCCCATCCCCCCCCCCCCCCTGCCGCCTGATACAGGGATAATATTGATTCTTCTTATATTTATGTTTATTGCCTGGCTATTGAAGATTGACACGTACATGATTATCTGCTTCTTCTGTCTCGCCTGTTTAGTATTTGTCCCACTTAAGACGCAACTATCTGTTCCATCTTTTAAGTTAATATACTTCATACATTTTATTTCTTCATACTCCTTCAGACGCCAATGGGAATAACTCGCTGAGTTGAGTCACATTAAGTTGAGTCATTAAACTCGTGACATTCCCATACGTTCTCCGTCCTCATCTTAAACAGTCAGCGAAAAGTCCCAATACCAATGGTACCAATAGCGGTCTGCTTATATGTCCGTCTGACCTTTCCTCCGCGTCCTGAATGTCGGTCAGATCCTCTGGTCACTCCCTGAAGCACCATTCTCCCTGGTCCGTGATCTGTCTGCTCCTCTGCACTATACACGCGATCCCAAATGGTCCCGACCACATCTGCCTTTTCATGTTCCAATACAGCCCCCAGCGGTGCAGGATCCCTGTTTGCAAGTCTCACGTATTTGTTTACTATCACACTAGCATGTCTTTGGGGAGGGGGGGGGGTGATTTAACAGATTATCTATATTTTTTATTGCCTGCCACTCTGTCTGAAGAATGCCCGTCATCACCTTACTCATTATACTCTTCTCCCAATGATCTCAAGCATCCACTTCTCCTATTGTATCTTCTGCCTGAGGCATTCATTATTTTCCCGTGATCAGTTTAGGCCCTTAACTGTGTCCAGTGCTTCATTTAGGGCAGTGTTTCCCAACCTTTTTTGTGCTATGGCCCACCTAAGCCTTTCTAAAATTCTTATTCCCCCCCCCCCCCCAACATAAACATAATTTTTAATATTCAAAAATTGAAATGTTCACGAAAGGAACTTGAATGATAGGTTTTAGGAAGAAATCACTAGGAAATTATTGAGCAAACACAGTAAGTAAATTTTCAAAACACATAATGGAGAACTGAAATTCAAGTACAAATTAATTTTAATGACAGATTTTTCTATATTATTTTAATTATTAGTAATTATTTATTATTTAAATTTAGTGAGATCCTTGCGCTTGATGCTTGCTGCAAAGAGATTTTATGTCAGCTTCCAGTTTAGTTAAGCTCAGTCTCAAGTCTCCCCGTTTTGTTATATCCAGCCGACTTCTGTCTTTTTTTTTTTAAGCAGCAAATCATTTATGCCACTAAATCCGCATTCAGCTAAACATGAAAATGGTAAACAGTAACAATAGTTCTCTTGCCCCATTTGGATATTTGATTTCGGTTTCCTCACAAAGCTATGCCATCGCTACTTTTATATTAAATAAAATTTTAATTGACTCATGTTTTGCATTTCTGCGAGTTCTTCTTGATACTGCATATTTAAACTATCAGACAAATCCACTAACATTGGCTGCATCATCGAAGTTGGAAAATCAATTTGTTTCAAATCAGAAAAAAAATTTTTTTTTTTATCAGCCGATAAAATTTTCAGATGATCGATAATAACATGTATAGCGGTATCAGTCACTTCACATTTTTGGAGCCAATGAAACTTTTCAAAATTTTTGTTGCATGTCTGACATAATTCTTCTTCTTCTTCTTCTTCAGCGTTCTGAGCCATTGAGGTTCTTTGCTGCAAATACAATCCGTCTCCATTCGTCTCTCTGGTGGACCTTCTCTTGCCAGTCGTTGATTCCAAGTGCTTGTAGGTCTGTACATGTATTATCTCTCCACCGCCTTCTTGGTCTACCTCGGGGTCTACGGTCATTTATTTCCTGAGTGTAAGCGAGTTTTGTTTCCCTATTATCTTCCATTCTTTCTATATGCCCCAGCCATTGTAGTCTATTAGCCTTCATGATACCAGTGATTAGCGGGGACTTAAACAGATCATAAATGTCTTTGTTACTTCTTCTTTTCCACTCTCCACTTTGTGTATCCCTAATGGGTCCAAAGATGCGTCTTAAAATTTTGTTCTCAAAGGTTTGTAACAAGGCTTCGTCTCCTTTCGTTGTACTCCAGGTTTCAGAGCCATACAGCACAACTGGTCTGATCAGTGTTTTGTATATTGTGATTTTGGTGTTACGAGATAGCGCCTTTGATTTTAGTAGATGTTGTAGTGCATAGTATATCTTATTTCCAGAGTTGATTCTAGTTTGTATTTCTTCCCTTATGATGTTGGAGCAGTTGAAGATCGTACCCAGGTATTTGTATGTTTCCGTTCTTTTAATGGTCATATTATCTATTTGTATGTGGCCAGAGTTTCTAGCCATTCCGTCTCTTGAAATTACCATATATTCTGTCTTATCTTGGTTGATAACCAGCCCCATCTGTTGGGCTTTTTCCTTTAAGTGAGTCAATATTTCCAATGTCTTTTGTTCACTTTGCCCTATAATATCTATATCATCTGCATAACCAAGCAGCTTGGATGTTCCTCCAATATCACATTCCTCCTTTACCTTCCTTACAACTTTCTCTAGAGCCAGATTGAAGAGTAGCGGCGATAGTGCATCACCCTGTTTCAAGCCAGATGTTATTTGGAAGGGGTCTGATTTCCTGCCTTTATATGTTACTATATTATAAGTATCTTCCATGCATAGTCTGGTCATGTTGATTAAGTTCCTTGGTATTCCAAATTCCTGCATAGCATTCCATAGACTATTCCTATGGACACTATCATAAGCCTTTTTAAAATCCACAAAAATGTTATGGAGATCTCTTTTATATTCCCAATGTTTCTCGGCTATTTGTCGTAAGATAAATATCTGATCTATTGTTGATCTGTTTTGTCTAAAACCCGCCTGGTAGTCACCTAATATGTCTTCTGAATATGGTTTTAATCTATTTAGTAATACTGCGGATAGTATCTTATAGCTTGTGGACAGTAGTGATATTCCTCTATAATTTCCACATTGGAACTTGTCTCCTTTCTTAAAGATAGGTATCAATAATGACTCTTTCCAGTCATGGGGTAATTCTTCTGTCCTCCAGATTTTTATTATTAGTTCGTATAGCTTTAGATGTAATGCATGGCCACCTGCCTTTATAAATTCAGCAGCAATTCCATCAGTCCCAGTTGCCTTATTGTTTTTAAGTCGTGTGATTACATATAGGATTTCTTCAAATGTAGGTTCTTCAATTTGTGGTTCGCATGTTAGAACCTCTTCCTGTGAGAAAATGTTACTTGGAGCTTCACAATTTAGTAATTCAATAAAATATTCTTTCCATGTGTTGCACATTTCCTCATTGGTATTTATCATATTCCCATTTTTGTCTTTTAAACCATATGTGTTTTGTTGGTGCCCTCGTTTCATTGACTTCAGTTCTTTAAAAAATTTTCTGGATTCATTTTTCTGGTGATTAGTTTCCATATCTTTGATTATATTACTCATATATTCTCGCTTCTGCTGTCTGACTATTTTTGTAGCCTCTTTACATTCATTTCTATAATGCTCTTCCTTTTGGATGTTATTGATGTCATTTAACCATACATGTCTGGCATTCTTCTTCCTAATGACTGCTTCTTCACATTTTTGATTGAACCATCTGTTCTTTCTATGCGTGGTTAACACACCGAGACATTCTTCTGCGGTAGACTGAATTGTATTCTTGATGTTCAACCAAGTTTGGTCAATGCTTTCCTCCAAAGGGTTTTGCAGAGTTTCAAGTTTACATTTTATTTCATCTGTAAATTTCTCTTTGACTGTAATGTCTTGCAGTTTTTCTCTGTTATATGTTGGGTGTAATCTTTGTAATTTAGTATAGAAAGCTCTCTTAAGTTTTATTTTAAATTTTGCTCCAACGAGGAAGTGGTCACTGTGGCACTCAGCTCCTCTATAACTTCTGACTTGCTGTATGTTTGATGCATTTCTGTTGTTAATTAAAATGTGATCTATTTGATTATAGGTTCTCTTGTCACATGATTTCCAAGTTTGTTTGTGTATATCCTTTCTTTGTAGTCTGGTACTGCTAACCTGCAGTCCTTTGGCTTCTGCCAGGTTGATGACTCTCCATCCATTATCATTTGAAGTTGTATGTAGGCTGACATAATTCAATAAAGGTAATGAAACCAAATAACTTTGCTTTAGCGTCGACAAGAGTTTTATTTGTTCCTTAAATTTGTTTATTTAATATATTTAGTTTTTCAAGATATCGGCTGAATAACTCACAAATGCCTTACCATCGACCGTTAACAGATTGTTCATTTCAGATTTGTCACTTAAAAAATCACTAAGAGTATCAAATAGTTCCATAAATCTTTTCGGGCAGTTCCTGTTCGAGAGCCATCTTACTTCTGTGTGAAGTATAAGTCTCACATGGTCTTCATTTTGTTCTTCACGAAATAACTTGAAGAGACGTTCACATTCGGCACTAGCTATAATAGCATTGATACACTTTATAACTAAATTTAGTACTTCATTTAGAACAGGCGAAATGGTTTTAGCTACCAGGTTTTCCCTGTGAATAACACAATACACAAGAAGCATTTCTGGATTCTTATCTTTCATCAATTTTAAGCAACCATTTTTCTTCCCCATCATATTAGGAGCACCATCTGCAGCACAAGATGTTATATTTTTCATTGGTATATTATTGACATCTAAGTAATCTTTTAGCTTACTATATATATATATATATATCTTTGGAGGTAGTGATGCTTTCTAATGATTTACAGAACAACATTTCTTCAGCAAAATCGTCTTTATCAATATATCTTACGTAAGTTATAAGTACGGCCTCACTGTCTCTCAAAGCCGAATCATCCATTTGCAGCGAGAATGTTCTAGTTTTCAGCTTTTCAACAAATTGTATTTCAATAGCCTCACTCATTTCGTCTATTCTTCTGCTAACAGTATTGTTACTTAGTGGCATAGCTTTAACGTCTTTGTCATCTTTTTCCAGAACCGTTTTAAGATATGTTGATATTGATGGTTTGAATAAATTCTCCCCTATAGTGTGACTTTTCCCAGATTTAGCGATGAGTATTGAGATTTCAAAACTAGCCTCGAGAGTACGATTGATAGTTGCATTATGAGCAGTAAATAGAATCTTTAAAGTTACTCTTTTTTTCAAAATTTTTCTTTAAAGTTTGAAAGTAATTCAAATATGAATTAATATGAGCTGTAACGAGTGTGCGTTTTGCACCTAACTGTGGTAAACGACCGTTTAGGAATTTGCTAATTCTAGCAATGTAATTGGGTCATGGTACTACCCAAGAATGTGAGATTTACAACAAAGGTTCAGGGATGATAAGAGGAGAAGTATATGCAAATGTTAAGTCATTAAAGGTTGAGGGAGGAATTCCAAGTACAATGATGGGCTCTAAAGACAATGGAGAGTAGATCATGGTGTTGTCAACCTTAGTCACGTAGGCACTAGATAAAACATGAAAGTAGAGCGGATGCGAGGTCAAAGAAGTCAAGTTATAAACTCTAGAACAATGGGGAAAACCCAACACAGGGAGTGTTAGGACACGCACGGGCTAAGAGGAGGTAACTAATGAGATGCGTATACGTGACATTAGACTATTAGACAAAGAGAAATCAAGAATAGAATGTTGGAGTTATGTAAAATAGGGTTCCAGAGGTTAAATGGTGTGTTTAGTGGGTGGTCTGCAGGGAAGGGTTGAAGGGGGATTCGAGTCGAGTACAGCCGAGGGGAGGCTGGGGCTAGGTGTGGGGAACTAGCCCGACAGTGGAGTCGTGGTGGAGTTAGGGACAACTCCGCCTGGTGAATTCTCAGACATTAGAGTCTGAGGCTGCGTTAGGGAGACGTAGCGAGGGCATTAAGTCATGGACCAGTGAAGGGATCTGGTTCCAGAGCGAAGATACTCAGAGGAGAGCTGAGTTTTGAGTCAGACAGTGGAGGTCTGAGTTTTATGCAATGATATTTTGGGCTGAGTGTGGGACACCAGCCAGAAAGCGGCGTTCAGGAAGAAGTATTCAGCGTGGGCTACGTTTAAGGAAACAAAAAACTAGCCAGTTATTCGGAGTTCGGGCTGAGGAGGATATCTCAGTCAGGCAGTCAGGAAGATCGGACACAGGATCTAGTCCGAGGCCTATTAGTCATATCATCAGGCCGATCGAAGACAGTTGTGTTATGTAATTGTGCCAATGTATTTTCTGGAAATAATGTCATGTTTGCTGTGAATCATGTACCTGTGTCATTAATAAACGGATGTGCGCAAAACGGTGTTTTGATAGTGTCTGTAGCTGTGCATCAGTAAACCTGCAGTGTGTTCATACAAACATTCACACTGACATCCTCTAGACAACTATAGCCACGTCTTTATATCAGTTACTTTGTGACATGAGCATTATGTTTCGCCTTCACATGTGCCTCAAGAGGACCTGGTTTCATTGATTCGTTGGTCAAGCATTGTTGGCATAAAAGACAAAAAGGTGACCGTTCATCGTGAACAGCGGTAATGAAACCAAATTTTAAATATTCCTCCGAATACTGACGAAATTTTTTTCTTGCTTGCACCTCTCATTTCACTATCGGCTGAAATAAATAAATATAAGATCAATTAAAAACTTTAAAAAAAAAAAAATAATGTGAACTGGAGTAAACGTAGACTAAAAATGCATATTTAAGTATGTATGGCACAATTACCCCACCGCAAAAGCACAATTACCCCACCGCAAAAAAAAAAAAAATATACAAAAACGTTTTCATTTGACAATTTTTTTCTGGAAAATGATGCTTCAACTGAAAGTAATAAAAATTGCCAATTGAATTTACATACCATTTATATATCACGTATATTTATACAATGTATATATTATTTTTTAAACAACCAGACTTTTACAACAATTTAACGGACGCTTATTTCAAATTAACTCCAACGGTGAATGCTGACTGTTACTACGAAACACTGCAGAAACTGAGATCCCGGCACTAAGCATTTCGCGACATTCAGAACAAATAGCGCGAAATGCTTAGTGCCGGCCCAGTATAATCAGTAGTTCAACTCTATCGTCCATGAACCCGGGCGGAGAAAAAACCCTACGAGAGTGCAGGGTAGCTGCTATCTGATTCACCACCCAAGGACTAACACGCATCTCTTTAAGAGTGTGTATTAAGAGATCATATCGGACCCTGTTATATGTGTCCACACTATCAAATTCTGATGCCATTGTTTCCTGTCTATTCTTGAACCCTACGTAAACATCAAACGCAAATGTCGATGCGTTTCTTTTCAAGGTCGGTAACTCCCCGGTCCTCTTGAGAGCAGCTTTTCTCTGTCCAAAAATGTCTGCTGTTTAAGAGCAGCAATCTTTCCAATATCTTGCCAAATGTGCTCTGCAAGGTATTGGAACAATCCGATACCATTAAGTCTTAAATGGTCCTGGCCTGGTTTGGGGAGTTGGATTAAGGTGCTTTGTACCCACTCTTGGGGCACTGGTACTGTTCTAATGGTCTGATTAAAACACTTAGCCATCTCTAGCAAATCTCCATCACTCATATCTTTCATATGGGAGTATATGATTCCGTCAGGTCCTGGCGCAAAGGACGTGAGCTTATTGGCATCGCCACCTTTGGCACCAAATGGGGCGGAGGGTACTTCAAAATAGTTGTCTCTGTTCTGCATGCTGGACACTCCTGTAACAAATGTTTAACTGTCACTTTACCAGTTCCACAGTCATATTCATGGGTATCTCCTATCTTTAGTTTATTGAACATGTAGAATTTCAGCATATTGTCTTATGTGTGTAGTCTGTCTAGATTTGCCTCTGATCACTCATCCCCAGGTTGTGTCTATGTCATTCTGAGATAGTCCCGCACCTCCCTTTGCCAATCTGTCAGCTTCTGCATGTCCAGGTATGCCGCAGTTTTGGGTGATCCTAAGTATTACCATCTTTGTGCATTTCTGACGAGGTTCATACGGGTGTTGGGTGATCCAATTTATTACCATCTTTGTGGATTTCTGACAACGTTCACGCAGTGCCGCTCTGGGGTATGATGATTCCGTGCAGTTTCTGCTTTTCACTATTTAAACAACTGGCTTGGCATCTGTAAAGAGTTATTTGCTTCTATTTATTTATCTCAAATTTCATTTGATTTTATCTTATGGATCTAAAGAAGCTGTCGGGATCTGTCACGAGTTAAATAAACTTGTTAGTTGCGACCGATGACAACCAAGCCCGACATTGGTTTGCAAACACAATAGACCCTGTGATGTTGAACCAACTGAGGAAAATACGTCGTACAGACTGTCTGCACCTGGTCGACATTTGTGTATGAGATCTAAGTGAGTCACGTCGAGTTGTCTACACACGGTCGACAGTTTGTTGACAGGTTGTTGTTCGAGAGACGTGTACTGGCGTCATCTGTTTACACAGCGGGAGTTGGCCGTTGCAAGTGATAGACAGAATGTCTGCCAGAGGTCGGAAGGATTCTGTCATAGGGGGGAAAGGTCTCCGGCTCACAGACAACCAGGATATTTGTTGGATGAGACAAAGAACTCCCCAGATGAAAAGGAAACTTGACAGCTAATTGACTCCGGTTAGTCTAGAAACAGGAGGACAAAGCCAGATTCTGGACTGATTGGCGTCTGGACTTTTGGTGACGTCACCCAAGCACCCATATAAAACCCAGTGCGATAAACAAGTGGAGGGAGTTGGGAATAACATTCTGAAGTGTTGAGATCGGTGCATTATTCCGAGTTGTGTTATATGAGAGGGACTAGACTGTCTAAGTGGTGATAGTTATCCGCGGACATAGATACAATCGGATTGCCTAGTTTCTCGAGTAACAACTAGAATGGGCATATGGTAGGCAATTAATAATATATGACTTAAGAGTATGATTAGGAATATAGTACAGTACTGTGCGGTGATATAATGTATTATAGGTGCAGTGATATAATGTATTATGATTAGTGATAGAATGTTCTATAAGTGCGGTGCTAGAAAGTATCATAGGAGCGTCGGCACTAGTATTCTATTGTGTGGCTTCAACTAGCTATATATCATTTTACTCAGGGAGTTGGGGACAATGTAGTGGAATAATAATTAGAGAGATTAAGGATGGTTGAGAGGGAGGAGAGGAATGTAAAATGGTAGGATCTTCCAGTAGGGCATCTGCTGGGTTTCTACCCGTTCCTTTATTCTTTCCTGGTGTTGCCATGTCTCAGATCATATGATTGAGTTATTTGGCCGTATGACAGAGATCGGATCTCTGTTATAGATCTGAGTGTTGTTATTGGCCTACACTTACCTAATTCTGGCCAGGACTGAGTTGCCCTCACCATAGTATTCTCTATTCTACAGGTTCAATTTCCAGGTCCACGTATGTGTGCTATGATTTTCAACCGGGAAGCTCACACAAATTTAGAAGATGATCGCTCAGAATCTGAAGACAGAGGTTGCTGAGAGGCCGCGCTACATAGGGCTTATACCCAAGTTGGTTTGCGGGAACCTGGCTTCTGCTGAGCAGGACATCTTGATGAGATTAATGTTTAGCCAAGTGATAGATGTATCAATGAACAGTCAGAACATTGTATAATTTATACTGTTATCCAGAACAGTAAGATTGTGGTGTTAATATGAGGAATCTTTAGAACCAGTGACGCTAGATCCATTAAGATTTCTCCAATAACAGTGACAATAGGTTTAGGATTACCTAATTAACAATCCGTTAAATAACAGAGGAAATTCATAGTGGGAATCAGATTGAAGACTCTCATTAGACAGTGTTTTGTCAGGGGTGTCCAAGCATCCTAGTGGTTCCAGTGACAACGGAGGAAGTCTTCACGTGACCGCAGGAGCATCACCTGGGTGAGGCTACTTGTATGGGATACATGGTGCTGGTGTGTTGTCAGCACAAGGATGCAAATGACTATACTCTTGAACACTGATCTGAGTCCATAGACACTTTAGAGTACACGTCACACATTCTACACCTTATATATATATACACACACACACACTTCTCCTACATATACTCTTTGCTTTAATACATTTCTTGTTTTTATTTGTTGAGGCTAGAGTTGTCAAGTATGTTATGTTGGGGAAGAATGAGAGGGGGCATGATCCAGGAGTGAGCAAGAGTGAGAAGAAGGTGTCTTCAGATTGAAGGAGTGTGTGGACGGAGTCTGCTGGATATCTCCAGGATAGAGATATTGGATAAGAAAAATAATGTGGGTGTTGATTCCCTTCACTCCAGGAACGACACTAAAGTGGTAAAGAAGAACAAGTAACTAATACGATATTCATTCTTTACACACACGACAGGATCTGAGAGATTTTTCTTGTCTGTCCACGATATCCTCAACGTTTTTCTCTAGTGCCATATTTTCATCCTCCAGTCCTGGCCTTCACGTGGCGGAACTGTTTAAACTAACAGAAGAAGGGGCGACGGCGAGTATCTGGCGCCGGAAAATAACCAGTGTGCTCTAGATGTGTATACACATACATGCATGTGCAGACACGTGTGTGCGTGTGTACACATCTAAACTCGAGTGAGACCACAGTCTGCTCTAGCAAAGGAAAGATGCTGAAGACGGAGGCAACCAGCCAGGAGGCGCACCACAGAAATCAGGATGCCACGCAATTGCGCAAAATTGAATATGCCGACTACTGCTAAATGTTATGGTGCTCGCCCTGCTTTGGACCGCCAGGTAGGTGCAGTGCCGGGCCCTATGTCTCGAAAGGGTCCAACCCCAACTACTGGAGGTCCTTCTCAGATGTCCTGTGGAGCCAGGGGACATAAGAATAGAACAGCTGGCCATACTAAACAAACACTTAAAATAATGCACTGGAATGCGGAGGGAGTCATCAACAAAAAAGTAGAATTAGAAAACATCCTGGACCAAGAAAAAGTAAGCATATGTTGCTTGCAAGAAACTCACCTCAACGCAAATATAGCCTTCAAAATCAGAGGCTACCAGTATTACCGATCTGACCGAAAGGACAGGCGAAAAGGTGGGATACTTACCCTTGTAAAAAATAACATCACTGCTTCCCAAATCGAAGTCTACGTGGAAGGGGCTGAGTATCAGACACTTAAACTTAAAACAGGCTATACATCTGATCAATTACTACTGTCCAAGTGACCGCCCACAGGCACTGGACACACTACCATTAACAGAAAAAATGATTGTGTGTGGCGATTTCAACAGCAACTCGCAGAGTTGGGGCTATGATCACATGGACCAGAGAGGAGAGAGACTGGAAGACTGGCAGGATGAAAATAGATTCATCTTGGTTAACAAGCCGTCCGACCCACATACTTTCTACTCGAGATCATGGCACTCTACAACTACACCTGACCTGGCTTTTCATTCACCAGACCTGGAGTGGAACATTACACGAATGGTTGGGAAACAACTTGGTGGCAGCGGCCATCGATCAGTCTTTCTAACTGTAGAAAATGAGCTTGTAAGTGAAAGCAGCACCCTCTCGAGGTGGAACTACAAGAAAGCAGACTGGGCAATGTACAAGAATCGCACCAGCATACTGGTTAGAAACCTGAACACTGAGAAAGACATAAATAAAGTAGTTGAAGAGTTTGGGAAATGCATACTACAGGCAGCGCGAGAAACAGTACCGAGAGGAGCCCGTAAACAATATAAACCCTACTGGAGTAGTGAACTGGAACAGTTGCATAATGATGTGGAAGTATGTAGAAAGCAAGCAGAGGTCACACCCAGCCAAGAGCACTACAATAAATTCCAGCATGCAAAAGCCAAATTTCAAAGGGCCAAGCTGCAGGCTAGACGGAATTGCTGGCAGGAAAAAACAGAGTCTCTGAACTTTGAAAGAGACACAAGGAAATTGTGGAAGCTAATAAAACAACTTAACGATGAGGGCACAGGGAGAAACTCAAAAATTGCACTACATAAAGATGGAAACATCTTAACAAGAAAGCAAGCAGCTGACCATTTTGCGGACTCATTCGCACAAGATAACAATATCAAAATTAGTCCAGAGAAACAACAAGAGATTCGAGAGAAACGGCAACATACAGGACAGAAAGAAATAGTACATGAGGTTCTGGAGGCACCCATCACAATCAGCGAACTGGAGCTAGCCATATCATCAAAACTGAAAATGTGAAAGTCACCAGGAGCTGATGGTATCTCCAATTAAATGATCAGGAGACTAGGAACAGAGGCCAAAGCAAAGCTGTTGCAGATCTTCAATAACAGTTGGACCTTAGGCAGTGTTCCACAAGCCTGGAGAGAAGCAATCATGATACCCCTCCTAAAATCAGGGAAAGATAGTTCCATTGCCTCTAGCTACAGACCAATTAGCCTCACCAGCTGTCTCTGCAAAACACTGGAGCGCATCATCAATCACAGACTGCAGTGGTACATTGAAAGTAAAAACATCCTTGTGTCACAGCAGGCTGGCTTTAGGCAGTGCCACTCTACGGAAGATCAGACAACCTACCTCTCTCAAGAAATTGAGGATGCATTCCAAGAGAAGAAGCTTGTGCTTGCGGCATGGATAGATTTGAAGAAAGCCTTTGACAAAGTCTGGAAAGAAGGTCTGATGAATAAACTGAGAAACTGCAAAGTCAATGGAAGAATGTACAAATGGGTGAAAGCATACTTGCACAACAGAAGAGCCATAGTACAGATAGACGGACTAAAGAGCAAGAAAGTACTACCGCGTCACGATATTCCCCTGGGCGGAGTCTTGTCCCCCACACTTTCTAATCTTCATCAATGATCTCGTTGCTAATCTACAGCATGGAATTAAAGCCGCAATGTACGCCGATGACCTGGTTCTATGGAGCACAAATGAACATGCATCAGTGGCCACCAGATTACTACAAAGAGCTGTAGATACATTTGTTGCATGGGCAAATAGATGGTGTGTCAGCATAAACACTGACAAGTGCAGCACCACCCTATTTACCCTCTCTCCAAAACAAAAGGCAGGGACCATCCAGATAAATGGAACACCCCTAAGAGAAGATAAAGAATCAACATACCTTGGAGTAACATTTGATGGCAGGCTGACATGGAGAAAGCACATCAACAAAGCAGTAGCAAAAGCCAGAAGGAAAATAGCCATCCTGAGAAAGCTAAGTGGAACCACATGGGGAGCCAGTGGGAAAATACTTAGCAAAGTTTATCAACAGAGCATACGACCACACCTGGAATACGGGTCAACTGCGTGGTGTTCGGCATCAAAAACCACACTACAAGAGCTGGACAAAGTGCAAAATCAAGCACTTAGAGTCACCACAGGAGGGATGAGATCAACCCCTATAGTGGAAATGGAGAAGATGGGGAGGACACAAGCACTGAGTGAGCGCAGAGATACGAAAACGCTAATACAAGCAGAAAAGTTCCTCAGCTTGACAGGCCACCCTATGAAGAACAGATTTGAAAACCTAGCTATGGGCGGTTGAAAAGAAGTAGTTTTATCCACCAGGCCAAACGACCAAACGAGAAACCACCGATCTGCCCACAGTTGGTATCCCCCTAATAACTATTCTAGAGCGAACTCCATGGAAAGATGAGCATAGACTATCATTACAAATCCAGACAAAAGTGAGAGGATTATTTGACAAGGAAGAACATAACAGTGTGCAGCGCAGAACAGCCACTCTCAGCTTCCTTGATGAAGAATACCCACAGGACCTCTGGATCCGAGTCTACACAGATGGGTCAGCACAAAATGATGTTCGAAATGGAGGAGCGGGAGTGTACATAGAATACCCAAATAATATCAGGGACACAGCTAGAGTACCGACAGGAAAGTACTGCCATAACTACGATGCTGAAATTGAGGCAATCAAGATAGCAGAGAAATTACTAAATACCAGCAATGGTACACAACCTGTGGTGCTATTGACAGATGCAAAATCAGTACTCGAGGAGCTCCTGTCTGGGAAATTGCAAGTACTAAGGACACTACTTTCTGAACTTAGCAGTCAGCATAAGGTCACCATACAGTGGATACCATCCCACTGTGGAGTAACTGGAAACGACAGAACTGATCAATTGGCTAAGGAAGGAGCCAAAGAATAACAGCCTGATGTGCCCGTTACATACCACCAAAAGAAAATAATGATCAAATCAGTCAGAAAGCCACCAAAACCTGCTCAAGATGACTACCACGTTATGGATAGACCAGAACAAGTCATTATTCTGCGCCTCGGAACAGGGCAAAATAGATTACGCAACCACATGTATACAAAATTCAAGATTGGTGAAACAGCCATGTGCACATGTGGTTTGGCGTCGCAGACAGCAGAGCGCATACTCCAAGACTGCCCAAAATATAACATATCTAGGCAAACCTTCTGGCCTAGAGAGACGACAGTGGAAGATAAACTCTATGGACCGCTGTGTGAACTGAAAAAGATAGTTCAATTCATACAAGAGACAGCATTGCAGTTATAGACATATTTCAAGCGAACGAAAGAAGAAGAATAAACCAGTATAATGTCATCACAGCATCTCCGCTCATTTAAATATTTAATGTTCAATACATTAACATTTATAGCTCAACACCCCTGGACATATCCGCGGACCCCTGTAATACTAATCCATATCCCTAATATGTGTATGATGATGTTTCTACAACGTATAGTGATCGTGATTACTCACCACACCCAGTAATAACCGCCATCTGTTAAAACCAGCGATCAGTTCCTCCCCTCCCCCCCCCCTCCCCCACAATACACCTCCAAAAGAGAAATGCCATATTATGCTTTCGTTTCTACCTAAACCGCTTATAACAATAACGCATGTTTTCAAATAAAACCACGGCGACAACAGACAATATCGATATATGCTGGAAAAAGATACCCAAAACGCAATACACGACTATGCAACATTCAAGTACAATCGCGCCAACACATACAGAGAAGACAAATCAATACACCCACGCCCCACCCACCGTGGATCTACCACCGTAATCAATTTTATACGTCACCCCTAATGACCATCATTGGCACCTGGCCGTCTTGACAGACGATAGTTTGTTACATTGTGCTTCAAAGAGGCTTAATAACTACAACCCATGGCGGTAGCGAATGTGACTGATAAAGCCAAGTCGCGCTGCAAATGTTAGTCCACAGTGGATGCATGTGAACACATGGTCATTTCCACCATCTTGCACCATCTTACGTCTCGCACGCTTGGTGTGTGACTTATTTACAAACATTTTCTCCTTTCTTTTTATTCAGTTTATTTTTTTTTTATTTGCCATCCATGCAATACATTCGGCGGCGACTTGCTCCCAGTGTGCATTGTCAATGCCTGTATCAATCATGTCCTGCTTACACACATCATTGTATCGTAGCAGAGGCCGACCCTGAGATCTCCTACCCATCTGTATTTCACCACACAAAAAAAAAAAAAAGATGTCCTTTGGTATTCTACCATAATCTATCCTCCTAACGTGTCCTATCCATCTAAGTCTACGAAGAAGAAGCATTGAACAAACCGTCACACAACCTGATCTTTCCAATACTTCAGTTTAGTTTAGTTTAGCCGATGGATCAACATCACGGCACACGGGTGTAACCCATAAGTGCTCCGCCTTCTCCTCCTAACTCAAACCAGAGTCTGGAGAAACTCAGCTCAGTGCACGAACACCGTAGCACCGGCGAGGATCCTGAAATACTTTGGGTAGATTTTTAACTCGAAATTTTGCCCGGGCAGCGCCGTTAAACTACTCTTTTTTCGATTTCCAACTGCCAAGGGATTTTTTGCATGCGCAACAATACACACGGGCGTCCGATCTCATTACTCAGAGACCAGAGGAAATTTTATTACTAGAAATCGATGTGAAATAAACCCCGGCCCTCACCGGGGCTTGAACCCGGGACCTCCAGCAATCGAGGCGGACACCATACCTCAAGACCACGCAGCCCCCTGCCAATATGGGTTATCTCGGTACGTTACGTTACATTAGCTAGGTCCGTTACGGTAGCTAAGTCATATCTGACTAAGACCTGAGTACATCTCTCTCTCTCTCTATAGCGAAGTAATAATACAAGAGATCAATACTTCATATATATATATATATATATATATATATATATATATATATATATATATATATATATATATATATATATATATATATATATATAATTGTCACGTAAAATCTTGAAGTTGTCGATCGATGAAAATATGTCGCGCCATGCGTCTGCAAGCAGCCGTTATTCTTTGATGTGTTGTTGATCTAGGAAGGACTGTCGCGCCATACGTCGGCAGCGGCCATCCTTTTGATGTGATAGACAAACTGTCTGGGTAGAAGTCGGCAAGATCTTTTGTTGTGGGGGGAAAAGTTCTCTAGATCACAGACAGGAGACACTTTCCCGATGAAAGGTACATACCGCCAGTTGTTGACATTAAGTCGGAAACGGAGAGAGAAAACAGTGTCTAGACAGTTTTGTGACGTCATTCAGACAGAAGTATTAAAAACAGTCTGGATAAACAACTTTGGGGGAGTTGACCAAAAGTTGTGAAGTGCTACGGACGTGTGCAATATTCCTAGTTTGTTTCTAGAGAGAGACTATAGTGTCTATTGTTGATTTACATCGGCGGACATCTATCCAGTGTGTGATTTCATAGTCTCCATCTCAAACAGGAATAACTATATGGTATGTAATTAATTAAATAGATAGTAATGTGCGTTGATATAACGTATTATAAGAGCGTCGGCAACAGTAGCCTGTCGCGTAGCTTAAACTAGCTGGTGTGAGATATCAATCAACTCAGTGAGATAAGGGCAATGTAGTGGGATGATATTTAGGGAGATTGAGGATGGTTGGGGGGATGAAGGAAATGTCAAATGGTAGGATCTTCCAGTAGGGCCTCTGCTGGGTTTCTGCCCCTTTCCTTTAGTATTTCCTTGTCTTACCATGACGCAGACCGATGTGATGAGCTCCTCGGCCTTATGACAGAGTTTGGTTCTCTGTTATATTTCTGAGTGCGGCCGTTGGCCTACACTCACCTAATAAAGGTCGGAATCGGGTTGCTCTCACCAGGTGTGTTCTCTCTTCAACAGGTTCCACTAGATTTACCAAGAAGTAGCAGAAAAGTATGGCTCGATTAATGAAGGAAGGTTTTTTACTCAGCGGCTTTTGCACTGGGCCCATAACCCAGATGGTCTGCAGGAACCTGGCCTCTGCTGAGCAGGAAACGATGGTTATTTAAGTGTGTTTCCTGAGTGATAGTTTACATCACAGTAAAATCAGGACACTGACATTAACACCTGTACCAGGAACACTAGTAGATATAAATACCTGGAAAATTAACATTTTTAGTTACAATTGGTGAATTCCTATCATTACCAATTAACAGTGTGTGTTACAATAGGGGAATTCCTATGATCAGTTAAATACTAACATTTAGTTTTCCAAAGTGACAGTAACATTATTTTTTAGGATTCTCTGATCACATAACTTTTATGAACAGAGTAGTTACACTGTGTGTGTTAGACTGATGATCAATATTGGACTGTTTCCACTATTGATGACCAAGCATCCGGATTGTCCAAGAGCTATTGGAGGAAGTCGACACTTGGCCTGAGAGACACATCATTTGGGTGAGGTCTTCTGTCCATCATATATGGTGCTGTTGTGTGGCCAGTACAGTTATGAAACAGACTTTGCTCCTGAGCTATTTGGTCTGATTCTACACACACACTAGATTATACGACAGACATTCTACACATACACTTTGCACATACATGACACTTTTCTCTATTAAACTAATTTGTTGTTTTTGTTAGAGCCAGTGTTGTGTAGTGTGTCTTGGGAAAAGAATGAGAGGGGGCTTGGTCCATTGGTAAGAGAGAGAGAGAGAGAGAGAGAGAGACAGAGAGAGAGAGAGAGAGAGAGAGAGAGAGAGAGAGAGAGATCCAGGGACTCACGGAGTATTGTGGACAGAAATCAAGAAGATCCTCAAGACAATGATATGGGGTTAAAAGAATGTCGGTGTTGATTCCCCTCACCAAGGGACGACATATACACTTATTACGACAATAATACAAGATCCAATACTTCAGTATTTGTGATTTTGTCTTGCCACTTAATATTAAGTGTTCTTCGCAGACACCGCATATGAAAGCTATTTATACGTTTCTCTTGATGTGAGTAAGTTGTCCAGGCTTCACTGCCATAAAGAAGAGTACCAAGGACACAAGCTTGATAGACAAGGACTTTTATTTTGGCAGCAAGCGTCCTGTTCTCCCGGACTCCCTTTCTTAATCTGTTCATTGTTGTTGCTGCCTTACCAATCCTGATGTTGATTTCCTGATCTAGGGATAATTTGCTATTTACCTCTGATCCTAGATATGTAAAATGGTCTACTGTCTCTCTATTCAGATTTTGTCCTAGCCTCAAGCACCCACTGAAGCAGGCAGGCTGTGGCGGATCAGCACCCAATTGGTAGGGGCTGCCCAGCTTGAGGCGGGTGGTAGCTGATCAGTGACACCTGTACGTGTCTCCCACAGTTAGAGGCAATGCGTGGCGCCCCATGTCTACGCCAATTGACAAGGACTTGTGACCCGTAACTGCTACCTTTCGCTTTGATTCCGAGACCGGTTAATACCAGGGATGGAGTATACCTCTCCATAGCACAAAGCCTGGGCTAAAATTGTATTTTGACCTTGTGTTGCCCATGCAGCATGATCCCTCTCTCGGCCTTTCAAGTTAACTCCAGAGGAAAGGTAACAGCTATACATCTAGAACAAGACAAGCTGCAGAAGCTGCCAGATCA
The DNA here is from genome assembly GCA_963921405.1 of Cepaea hortensis. Lineage (NCBI taxonomy): Eukaryota > Metazoa > Mollusca > Gastropoda > Stylommatophora > Helicidae > Cepaea > Cepaea hortensis. The sequence goes on from OY992877.1 coordinate 11,946,485, forward strand.
ACAAAGCAATGCTTTAACTTAGCTGTCCGCCTGTCGGAGCTTCGATCCTAGACCAGCTGCCAACCAAGGCGTAAGGCCTGGTCTGCCCTGCCATGACATTTTGTCTTTAGGTTACATTTCCTCGCACTAGGATAAGGCTTGAATTGTCACAATTGCGCTCTTCCACCCGAAGCCGTTGGCACAATGTGGGGTGTCGGGTTTGGTAAGCATCGCCCAACAATCGGCGCTAATAGAAAGCAGGTACTACCGTCTGCTGTCGTTACGGTAGCTCAGTCATGTAGCGTAGCGTATACTGCTAGGATGAAAATGGATCAAAGTAGATACTAATATGTCTTCTACGAATAGAGAATCTAACCATTGCTGAAGAAGCGATCAAATGGCTCACAATTCTAGAAGAATGATTTTCAAAGTCCCAGAATGGATCACTACTTCTAAACAGTGCCAGGCGGAAAGTTATGACGACTAACTGTACTAACAAACGAAGACAGTATGTCAAGTGATTCCTGCTACCGTGCCTGGATGAATAATGAGCCCCCACTGCCTAATGTATTCTCACACAACAGGAGATAAGACAGATTCATACGTATAGATATAGTCCTTTCACTCGTCACACAATCTGATTATGCTATATCTAATTCTATAATGACAGACGCAGTCTGTTAAAATTACAAATATAACATAGCTTGTTTAATTCTAAAGAACACTACGTGAGCCCCACTGGGAACTCACTGACACATAAGAGATACGCAGATCCCTGTTTAGGCTAAATTTCTACAAAGTATTCAGCTAGAGGATGTAAATTCTTTTGGTCATGTCATAGTCCTGCATGGCCTGCTTGTCTCATATATTTTTGATAGCATGTACTAGCTTAATTTACATATTTTGATTCCTTATCTGAAATCTACAACAGCACACTGATCTAATGGAAACAGCACACAAATGATATTCTATTCTCTCTGCTAATATTTAGATCAAACATGTACAATCACAATGCTCTACTTCAAAGACCACATTCCAATATATATATTCTAAGTCATGATTAATCATGGAAACATGAACCACAATTCACATAATGAATTAACAGTACATATCATTGGATGACTTCAATGGAATTAAACTCAGACACCACAACTCCGACGTCACCATATACATTAACAAACCATTAAATCGATGAAACAACACACGTCGTTTTCCAAGTATGGAAACACACAAACTACACTCCATACGATGAATTAACATCACATATTGATGAATTACATAGAATGCAATGAAATCACACACAACAACTATAACGTCACGATGTACACGAGCGAACCATTAAATCCATGAAACACCACAAGTTCACTTAAAGAGTTATGAGTTGTACTACTAGCAATTGTCTTCCTTATATTTTATTAAACATAATTAATTATCTAGAAGATTTCTGGCTAGGTTTAAAATTACTTTCACTATACACAAGAACAATATTAGGGTTGGAGAATTCCCCCCAAGGTTTGAACTTTGTTAAGTGGGCCATTTTGGACCACATGGTAGTAATCTGACTATGGGCAAGATAGAGATTAATAAAGAATAATTAATTGTAACTTATTCACTCTCTGAACTAATTCATTCAACTAGTAAGTATATTATCTAGAGAAATACGCTAGTTCCGAAGTTAATCACATAATTAATATATCTTAACTCTAATCGTCTACTGACTAACTCAGGTGTCCTTCCGCAGGCGGATACCTAATTTCGAGAATCAAGTAATGTAATTTAGCCCTGCTTTTAAGGCCACATGTGACGAGCTTTGCGTTTTTCCCTTGTCGGCACGCCACATGGCACAAACATGGTACTAATTCTAGTATTAGTTAACTAACACTAGTTTTAATTACTAGTATCTATTATCGATCGGCATGGCCTTTAGATTTAGCCGGCATATATACACACACAGAAAAATTTTTAACAAAATTATTATTAACTCACCCTGCAACTTATTTTGATTGTACCTATCGGGTGAGAAGTGGCACTGGCATTTCTATGGTGATTAGAAATTGTACGGCTTAACAAGAGCCAAAAAAAGGTCTAAGACACAGACATGTGTTCTATTTTTGCCAGGGACTTGCCACATCCTTCACCGTCCAGTACTGAGATCAAAATGGCAGAAGTTAGGGTTTTGACCAGAAATATCTCCCCCTAAGGAGAGTTCTAGACTTCCTGTGGCCAAATTAAATTCATGGCCAAACTGAATATTAAATTCAGTCTGAAGTGATTGATTGGCGTGTACCCAAACTCTACACTACATCTACTTTTAAATATTAGAGAAAAATCGTATTTCTCTATAGGTTTAGATATATAAATACACTAAACCAAGATTATCTTAGCTAATATTTGAAAATATAGATAACAATGAAAAATAATACAGGATACATAAAGGGGTTTACTGAGGCTATCTCCATCTAATAAAAAACTATCTGAGAGTTGGGCCAACCTGTCACAAGTCATATCTGACTAAAACCTGACTACATCTCTCTCTATCAATCAATCAATCATGTGCCGTGCCGGAAAGCGTGGGCGGTCATGACACAAGGCGAAGAAGGATGTTTCCATTGCATTGAAGCAGTCTTTGATTCGGGCTGGTAGTGATGCACCCATGATTCATCCCCAGTAACAATCTTGTTCAGCATGTCTTCTCCTTCTTCTTCGTATTGACAGAGATGATGCAAGGACAGGCCATATCGGTTCATTTTGCGGTCCTCCTTCAACTGTCTGGGTACCCACCTTGAGCACACTTTCTTACATTTCAGTCGATCATGCATTATGCTGCATGCTGAACCATGTGAGCACCCTATTGCAGATGCTACAGAGTCTATCGTTATTCGCGTATCACCTCTAATCATCTCCTCCATCTGCTGCACGGATGCTTTTGTTACAATCTCAACAGCACGACCAGATCGGATTTCATCAAAAATCTTAGAGCGTCCTTGGGAAAATTTTTCTACCCAGCTATGCACCGCTTTACGGGACAAACATTTGTAAGCATAAATAGGAAGTCATTTTGCCCATAAAACACGCACAACAGCACGTTGCTCTTTGGTTGTACACTCCGTAAGTACAGTCGCCATTTTGTTTATGCGCTGCGCATGTGCATAAGACACCTAGCGTCACCTGACGAACGGGAATATAAAGTTCGATGCTGCTGTCATCTAACGACACCTGTAGGAAATACCAACTACATTTACCTGCCATCCCACAGTGCTGTGTGACCTACTTATTGACTCGCCTTCGTATTATAAACAATATATGTTATACAGATGACACAGTATTGATGGCGGATAATGTAACAGATCTACAACAGTTGTTGGAAGTTGTAGTAACAGAGAGTGCTAAGAAAGAACTGTCCTGAAATATCAAGAAAACAGTAACAATGGTCACATCAAAGATAAAGGTGGCAACTAAAATGAAATACCAATAGAAGGGAAAATGCTTAAACAAGTGGACACATTTATATTCCTAGGGAAAATTATAACATCAGATGGAAGGTGCACAGCTGAGATTATTATATTATAGAACTTCATGGCGATGGCTTTGCGGACGAGATTGGTAATGTCGCTTACCTGAGACGCGAAACACAGGCGTAAAAAACTCGCCAAGAGATCAACAACGACAGTAAAATGCTGATATTGACTGCAACGTCCTGTAAAAGGTGTGTAAATTTTAAAAATACTAAAACATAATATATTAAGACGACTTCAAGCGAAGAAGCCTATTTCTTGTTACGCCGCAAGAATTTCCTGCCTTGGACGCTGGAATATGATCCTGGTTAACTCGGGGTTGCCATATTGGCTTTTTAACGCCAAATCTAACAAATCTTGCTTTTTTAAAAATAGGTTTGGCGTCAAAATATCCGTTTGACGTTTTGGCTTTTTTCTTGGCTTTTTTAACACTGTTATAGCATATGCCTCTTCTTTTTTTTTTTTTTTGTCAAGTTAATTTTTATCTTATTTTAATACTTTTTAGCTAAAACAAATGCAAACCAATAAGCTTAGCTTATACTGCTTTTGGTTCATTCTCGAGAACGAAGGTAACAACTAACAAGGATTAAACACGTAAATTTTATTACTTGAAGTCCTCGTGAAATAAATCGCGGTCCTCACTGAGGCTTGATCCCGGGACCTCCAGCACTCGAGGCGGACACCATACCTCGAGACCACTCAAGCCCCCTAAAAATGTCTACAACACGTGGTGTTCCCATGCGGTCACCCATCTAAGTACTAACTACGCCCGACGTTGTTTGACTTCGAGGATCTTTTCATCATCATCATCATCATCATCATCCATCATCATCATCATCTTCCTTTTCTGCCGTCAAGCATCGTGGGGAGGAATAATTTGTGTTCCAGCTCCCTATGGGTGGCACTGGATAGTGTCATTCCGTGTGACTGTACAATGTCTTTGATGTCGTCAATCCATTTTCTTCTTGGACGTCCTCGTGGTCTCGTCGCAGATGATCTTTGATGTAAGGCCAGTGTTGGTAGTTGTTGGTGTTGCATTCTAACGACATGGCCAAACCACTTGATCTTCTGTCTTTCAATAAATGTGGCACAGGGTGTTGATCGCCCAGTCTGTCTGATAACAGCATTTCTTGCTCGGTCTCAGATTGTTAGTTTGGCAGCTCTCCTCAGGCATCTCATCTCGCAAGTGTTGATTTTACGAAGGTGTGATTTGGATAAAGTCCAGGTTTGAGAATGGTAGCATAAGGTGATCTTTTAACATGTATAAAAACCAAAGCAAGAAATAGGCTTCAGATGTCTCTCTTAGACGCAATTATTAGAATTAGAGCAGAACAATTATCTCTAAACAAGTGCTGTAATGAATTTGTTCCTTCTTCCAAAATGAATGATGTTAAAGCTGAACTTTTATATTCTAAGGAATCTTGTACTGAATTTCTCAACAATGAAGAGGAGTACTTATTTGAAGAAGAGGTTTTCATGTGATGTAAATATATTTTTATTTGGGCAATGTTTGGCTTGTTTGGCTTTTTATTTCGTGACTTGGCTTTTTTATCACGGTGATCTGGCAACCCTGGCTGGGATATGATCCTAGCGTAACTATTTCAGGAAAGGGCACGAATCTACATTGTGGTCAAGTTCCAAGAATTTGGTGGTGTAAATTGATAGTTCCCTACACTGGTATGTACCTCCAATAGTTCGAATAGTTTAGATGTAATAATATGTATTAATTACCGCTCTCATGGGTAGTTTTGCAAGGAAGGAGAAGTGATTGTTGTTCTGGAGAATTATAACATACCTGGCGGCTTTGTATTTACTCTCAGCTCAAACTAATGATAGCCCCCTAACAAATGAAATGGCGGCACCCATGAATTTCCAATAACAATGATACAGTTTTCGCGATGATGTGCCAACGTTCAGTTTTCCATTTCTGATACATTAATATTTGGGTGTTTGCATTTGGCATCTGGAACGTGTATAATTGGCCTTACTGGCCTGTTCTCTTCTACATCAGATGTATGTAATGGTAGGTTTGATTGATTGATTTGATTGATTTAGGAACCGACATCACAGCATTCGGGACATTCCCATAAGCGCTCCGTCCCCATCCCCAGCAGCCAGCGAAGAGTTCCAATACTAATAGTTCCAGTAGCAATCTGATTATATGTCCATCTCGCCTTTCCTCTGAGCGCCGATCGTCGGCCAGATCCCCTCGTCACACCTCGCTGTCTCATTCTTACCAGACCATGGTGATCCATCTGCTTCTCCGAGGTGTACACGTGCTGCCACAAGGCCGCAACCACGTCTGCCCCGTCATGCACCAATGTAATGGTAGGTATTGCGTTCCAGTCGAGTATAGCCCAGTTACGTCACATTACTAATGGCGGCACAAATGAATTTGAAATTTCCAAGTAAAATTTATAGTTTTCAAGTATTTGCAATTCCGGTAAAAGAAAAATACTTCAAAATTTTATGCTGTGGCCATCGGCGGGTAAGAGGGAAAGCGTGGGCGGTCATGACGGGCCATCTCACTCGATCACCAGAGTCGTGGATCAGCTCAGTGTTCCTGTCTCGTCCATGCCACGTGGCCAAGCCATCCAGGTATTTTCTTCTCGGTCTTCCTCTTGGCCTGTTCCCCTCGATCTTGCCAGTTGTCAATAAGTTCTCCAATCCATTTCTTCTCATAACATGTCCAAAAAATTTTGACTGTCTTCGTCTAATTTCTCTAATCAATTTACGATTGTCATTTGTCTCCTGTAGTACTTGGTCATTGGTCACAAATTTTTGTGTATGGCGGCTCGTACTACTCACAAAATTTTATGTAGTTTTCTGTCTTTCCATGTTATTCTTTGCATTTTCCTCAGAAACCACATTTCTGCAGCCATCAGATGTTTTTCAGCTTGACTGCTCATTATCCAAGTTTCACATCCATACACAAGAACAGGTTCTATGTAGCATCTCAACACTCTTTTTCTCGTTTTAATTGACATCTTTTTATTGGTCAGTATGTTTTTCATCTTGCTAAAGGAAAGGTTACTTTCACCATGGCGATTTTTGTTCTAATCTCTTCAAGGCATCTCCCATCAGATGTTATGGCTGTTCCGAGATAATTTTAAGTTTTGTGTGTATATATATATATATCATCATCATCATCATCAAGTGCCCTGCCAGCTTGCGTAGGCGTTCATGGCTCTCCACAGATCTCGGTCTGGTGCTCTGAATCAACTCCGCTATTGATATTCCTCCATGCCACCATCTCAATCCATCCAGCTGCCACTGCCTCTCTTCTCCATGATCTTTCCCAGTTGTCACGATGTTTTCCAATGTCTCTCTTCTCATCACATGACCAAAGAAAGCTGTTTGTCTCTTTCTTATTGTTGTATGTGATGTTCTAGTTGTTAGTTACTCTGGCAGTCCAAGGAATTTGCAACATTCGTCTCAAATACCACATCTCTGTTGCTTCTAAGTTCTTCCTAATTCGTTCATTTACATTCCAAGATTCACTGCCATACAGCAAAATTGATTCTACATAGCATTTTAGCACTCTCTTTCTTGCATTCATTGATAGCGACTTATTGCATAAGATACATTTTCTGAAATGCGGCTTTTGCCTGCCCTATTCTGCTCTTAATCTCTGTTGTAAATCTTCCATCTGATGTTATAAATGCCCTAGGTATTTAAAATTATCCACTTGGTTGAGAATTTCCCCTTCTATTTCTATGTCACATTTTGGTGTCACCATTTTCTTTGATATCACCATTGTTACTGTTTTCGTGATATTCAGCCTTCTGTATTTAGCTCTTGAAGTATGGAAGCATTTGTTCTTTTCTTCTTAGAACCTGTCTATAACATTTATATTCAAAGGCATTTATGTGCTGTTCAGCTTGTTTAGTAAGTGTCCAGGTCTCAGAGGCATACGTTGCAATGGGAAAGATGCATGCTCTTAAAAATCTAATTTTTATAGTTCTATCTGTCCCTCTCCACAATTTATTCAGTTGTTTTAGTCTTTGAAGAGCAATAGATATTCGTCTTTGAGCTTATTTGATTGTATCACCATTGTTGGTAATCAATGACCCAAGATATTCAACATTTTCCACCACCTCCAATTTTTCCTCATTAACATATTTCTTTCTCCATAGTAGTCTTATCTGTATGCATTATCTTAGTTGTTGCTATGTTAAGATATACTTTGTGTGGTGGTACTCATTAGTAAATACCCAATATGAAAAATATGATCAAAGTAATGCAACAGAAACATTAAAAAATTTAGTCTTCAAAAATGATAGGCATGATGTCACCATGCTAGATTGTCTCAAAAGGGTCATATGCGGATATAAAAACTGACTTCAAAAATATATTCCTCATGTTAAATGACATAAAAATAGTAAAAGCATACAGATACATTAGTAATAATCTCTAAACTTGTATTCTCTTTAACTGTGATAGTTTAAATTGCACGTTTTGAGCGAAAAAAAAGTATGCACGGCCTAGTCCTATCACTATCTGCACCACTGCCATCTTGGATTTCCATTCGAAGACAAAACAAAATGTCTGCAGAAATATATTTTTACGTATCATCGCGATGACATTCCACGATGAAACTCTCCAAATGTGTGCAAAAATATATGCAGAATTCGAAAATGCATCTCACATTAACTACAATTTCAACGAACAGCGCTAAACAAAAAATTACTTACCGTGTACTAAATAATTTAATTTATTTCAGTCACGATAATTTCAGCCAATCGCTGTGCCTAGAATGTTAGACGGACCTATTCTGCAGAAACTAAGATGCCATTTGTTCTTGTCATGTGATATTTGAATGACGTTGGAAGCATGCATGGTCTTTATATAGCCATTTTGGGGGGGGACTCAATTGATTATTCTGTTCAGGCACGGTTTCTGGTTTCGGATGGCATAGATATGGAAGGAATCAACATTGGGGTACGATACATCAATAACATTAGATATGCAGATGATACCGTCTTGATTGCAGACAATGAACAAGACCTGCAAAATTTAGTAGAAGCAGTTGTTGCACACAGTGAACAACTAGGGTTAGAATTAAAGTATATAAAGACACAGATTATGGTCGTCACTAGGAAGAAGGAAATACCACAATGTGATATACAAGTAGATGGGCATATTCTTAAACAAGTGAATCGATACTGTTATCTCGGCACAGTCATAACATCTGATGGGAGATGCCTTGAAGAGATTAGAACAAGAATTGCCATTGCGAAGGTAGACTTTAGCAAGATGAAAAACATACTGACCAACAAAAAGATATCAATTGAAATGAGAAAAAGAGTGTTGAGATGCTACATAGAACCTATACTTTTGTATGGATGTGAAGCGTGGACAATAAGCAGTCAAGCTGAAAATCAGCTAATGGCTGTGGAAATGTGGTTTCTGAGGAAAATGCAAAGAATACCATGGACAGATAGAAAAACCAACGAACAAGTCCTTCAAGAAACAAATGAAGATCGTAAACTGATTAGAGTCATTAGACGTAGACAGTCAAAATTTTGTGGGCATGTTGTGAGAAGAAATGAATTGGAGAACTTGGTGACAACTGGCAAGATCGAAGGGAGAGACCAAGGGGAAGACCTAGAAGCAAATACCTGGATGGCTTGGCCACGTGGCATGGTCGAGACAGGAACACAGAGCTGATCCATGACTCTGGTGATCGAGTGAGATGGCAGATCATGACCGCCCACGCTTACCGGCATGGCACATGATGGATGGATGGAATCATACTAAATATCCCAGCTATATATCCACTTCTACACCGCTCCCCTGCAGGGTCTGTCTCTTTAAATAAAGGCTAGTCGAGTAAACCATGCACAAACTGACGGAAGGCAAGGGGAAACCTCCATTATATTTTCCCAAGATAATCATTCTTCAAAATAATATTGATCAAGATAACGAGTCTCTTCATCCGGTAGGAGAGGGCGCCATGATAATGGTGATGTCCTATTGTCATCAGGCCTGTCTGCAAAGTAAATGTTACAAATACTCTTAATGTTAGTACATGGAATGTTGGAGCACTAAGCCAGATTGGAAAATTAGATAATATGAAGAAAGAGATGGCAAGAGTGAAGATACATATAGGCAGAGTTTATTTGCAACCAAGTTGCAAATAAAGGAGGTCTCTATTCGCAACCAAGTTGTGAATAAACGAAGTCTCTATTCGCAACCAAGTTGCGAATAAACGAGGTCTCTATTCGCAACAAAGAGTAGATACAAACAAACTGTGGGAAATCCTTAAATAATATGGAGTGAGTACACATCTAACAGATACATATAGGCAGAGTTTATTTGCAACCAAGTTTCAAATAAAGGAGGTCTCTATTCGCAACCAAGTTGTGAATAACCGAAGTCTCTATTTGCAACCAAGTTACGAATAAACGAGGTCTCTATTCGCAACAAAGAGTAGATACAAACAAACTGTGGGAAATCCTTAAATAATATGGAGTGAGTACACATCTAACAAACCAATGTAGAAGCTTATACAATTAAGCAGCCAAGTGCGGGGGAATGCCCAAGTCTGCCTGCCCCTGCCTGAAGTCTTAGTGGGTTTACCTGATGGCGAGGGACAATAGTAATAGGAAAAATAATCCACATGCAAATATCAGTCCAGTGCACTCTCCAGTAGTGGCAGCTATTATTAGTAGTAGTACGTATATTGGCTACGCTTGTGTTCAAAGCGAACGAACGAACAAACAACAAATTCAGATATCCAATAAACCTATCATGATATATTTGATATCTCCGTGAATTAATCCTGACACTGATGTTTGGCTTGGTTTGGCAAATCAACAAAATGTATTTTTTTTTTTTTTTTAAATTTCCGGGCATGTTTACGTTCAGTAGTTTGCCATTTCTTTCTGAACTACCGGCACTCATACCTCTGTATGAAAACTAATGCAAGGCGGTCTGCTTCCAAATCGCCGCAGCTAGGTTTCGAACACGGTATGCAGGATTACGAAATGCATTTATAACCACTTCACTACAGACCCGGCGACTATTCATGTTTGTTTCAGAAGGTACAGTTAGTTGGACATCACAATCAACCACGGCATTTATTCCAGAAGTTGGTGTTGTTGTTGCCTTCCACTTATGCCGTTAGGTGTCGTGGAGAAGGTTCATTGAAGCTCCAGCGTCTGTGAATAGCACCTTTCCTCCAGCTTCCTACCGGTTTGTTAGACCCGTCATAGGTTCCTTACCTAATATAAGACCGCAACGGCTTACTTTAATAAATAATCACCATCAGTTACCAGTAATTAGCTAATTTTGTCAAAATGCTGAATAACTGTTTTTGTACATAGTTATCTTTCTTGATGTCGCTTGATGTCGCTTTCACTTAATTAATTTCTGAAAAATGAAAAAAAAAAAAAGAAACAAAAATTTTGCTACTGGTAATCGAACCACGGTAACCCACGGTTACAAGCGAAGATACTCATATATGCTACTGGGGTTACGGTGAAAGCTTAACACAAATGTATAATATAGTCAAACACATGTTCCGATGACGTCACGTATGTCATGTGACTAGCCTTTGGTTGCGAATAGAGATTTCGTTTATTCGCAACTTGGTTGCGAATAGACACTTCGTACATATATCAGGGGTTAGTGAAATGTGATGGTTTGGAGTGGGAGAACAATATTTAGATAATTATAGAATTACTTATTCAGGAGGGAATGACTACAAAAAGGGAGTTGGCATAATTTTTGATCAAGTGTGTGCTAAGCCAGTTAAAGGATTTTGGATACTCTCAGATAGAGTTTTATTAGTGAAACTCCATGGCAAACCTCTGGATATCAACATAATACAAGTCATGCGCCAACAGCAGACTGTGAAGAAGAAGATATTGATATATTTTATAACGAATTGGACATGGCCGTGAGTGAACCTGTGTAAACATTTTTAAATGACTATCATACTCGGGGATTTCAATGCCAAAGTAGGCAATGAAAAGGTGACTGGTGGAAATGGCCTAGGAGAGAGGAATGAGAGAGGTGACAGATTAATAACATGAGCAGAATAAATTGAAATGGTTATAGGGAACACCTGGTTTAAACAACATCCTTGACGATTATATACGTGGTAAACCCCAGGAGATAATATTCACAATAAAATTTATACTGATACCAAAGAGACTCAGAAGCAGTTTAGTAGGAGCAAAATCTAGACTTGGAGCAAATGTACAGAGTGACCATGTGCCAGTTATACGCAAGGTGAGGTTAAGACTTAAAAACATAAAGAAAACCCCAAAGAACATCCAGTTAGATCTAGCATTACTTAGAACAGACAAAGGAATTAGTGAAAGGTACAATGTTACTGTAAAGAACAGATATAATGCCATGGAGATAATGCAGACTATTGAAGAACAATGGGACATGTTGCAGGAATCAGTCCAACAGACATCAATTGAAATCATTCCACTTAAACATAGAATTGCAGAAAAGAAACAGGATGACATCTTAAATTGTGCAGATGATGGACGAAAGAAGAAAGAAAAAGCAAGATAAAAAAGAATATAATAGTAAAGAAATAGTAAATACATAAATGCAAAGTGGCTAAAGAAGAATGGCTGAATCAACAGTGCATGGAAATTGAGGCAAACTATGCAAAAGACTCACATTCCATGTATCAACGAATAAATACAATAACAAGTAGGAAAACACGAACTACCATTGGAAGTTTAAAATCTAAGAACGGTGTAATATTGATGGGAAAAGATGTTATAGTCAATAGATGGACGGAATATCTGGAAGAGCTGTATGATAGGAGACTGGATGTAAATATTTAAAACGATGAAGGTCCACCAATACTTAAAATGGAAGTTGAAGATGCATTACATCGCATAAAGAAAGAAAGGCTTCTGGTCCAGACAACATTACAGTAGAGGGAATTGAGGCTCTGGATGATTTTGGAATAGAAATACTGACAAACTTCGTAATGACATCTACAATAATGGGTATATTCCGTGTCACCTATTAAAATCCATATTTATAGCTCTGACAAAGAAACCAGGCGCTTTAGAATGTGAAGAGTATCGCACAAGTATTATGAGTTATATAACAAAGCTGTTACTCAGAGAATAATTATGAACAGATTAAGAAACAAGATTAAACCAGAAATTAGTGATGAACAATGTGGATTTGTGGAGGGAAAGGGCACAAATAAAGCTATATATATTCTCAGGACACTATTAGAAAGAGCTATTGAAGTTAGAACAGATCTTTTCTTATGCATCATAGATTACACAAAAGCATGTGCAATGTGAAGCATGAAGATATAATACAATTACTAGAGCAACTGAACATCGATGGATCAGCCATGGACGGCTGCTGTTAGCAGTTCGTGTCAAGTCTCTGCCGTAGGACTCAAGTTAATGGCGCTGGAGCTCTGTGGCTTTAAATAGTATAAGTTCTCTGGCTCCGACCTAATCTCTGTTTATGACAGTCTCTGGGCCCCAATGGCCTGACATCACAACTAATAGGCACTGTTACCTTCATACTGTGGAGATGGTGGAGCGTATGGCTGTTACGTGCTGGTACTCGACGATCGGGTCGGCCGCTGAAGACTTGGCTGGAGGGGAACTTCTCACACCCAACTACAGGGCGCTGCTCCAACTCTGGGGAGTTTATGCTGCTGGTTACTCTGAGTTCTCACCATATTCTTTCATCTCTTGCCCGGCACAAGATCTAGTCAATCGCCAAATCGAATGTAGGTTCTTAGTTAAGAAACACCCTGAAATCTGCTCCAGTCCATACCGAGACACATTATAAGGAGCTCATAGAAAAGGCCTCTTCACTCAACCGCAGCAAACTCACAACTGGCCACTGAGGACAGTCGACCTTGGGTTCACTTGCAAGACTGAGAGATTCGCTTACCACAGGTAGTGATTTCTCTCGGGCTAAGTGTGCAGTACTTCCCTGCATTGCAATAGCGTAAAGCATTCTCAGGCGGGCTAGGAAAACCTTTTCCAGAATAGAGCGTCGATAACACTCTAGAACAGTCCAGACCGGGAAATTCGCGTCGGGTTACTTTCCGCTAGAAATAGCTGGGTGGTCTCCCATGTCAAAACTGACCGCGGGCCGAACCCGCAGGCCCATTTCATGACACCCATTAGTAAGCCTTTCCTTTTCGTGCTGATTGTGTCCTAAGAGACTTGGATGAATGACCTGTGGCGATTCAGATGATTACATGTGGATTGTATGGTTACCATTATGTAGCTGCATTATGGCTTAATCCACAATTAGACATGGCTCTGAATATGATGAAGGTGGTGGTGAATATTCACGACCATCCGCAGAGATGCAGCGATATAGATGCCATACTGGATGCTGCATTTGTGGGCTTTGCCTCGTGGATATCACATGATGATGTTGGTGATTACAATGACTGCGGAGGATATTTTGATGTATTTCAATTGTGGCTTCACTAAGAAAGCACTCAGAGATGTGGGTATCTGCGACTGGGGTTAGTGAAGAAGTACGGGGTGCCAGGGGATGTGGGACATGTCAAGTATGTTATATTATATTTTATGTATTAAATAGTTTATTTTGACACAGTAGTGCTAAACCTATGTGTACAGAGTGGTGCAGAGAGGAACTGTGAAAGTAATAGATATGTGGATGGAACCATGGGGAGAAGTGTGGTGCAGAGAGGAACTGTGGAAGTAATAGATATGTGGATGGAACCATGGGGAGAAGTGTGGTGCAGAGAGGAACTGTGGAAGTAATAGATATGTGGATGGAACCATGGGGAGAAGTGTGGTGCAGAGAGGAACTGTAAAAGTAATAGATATGTGGATGGAACCATGGGGAGAAGTGTGGTGCAGAGAGGAACTGTGAAAGTAATAGATATGTGGATGGAACCATGGGGAGAAGTGTGGTGCAGAGAGGAACTGTGAAAGTAATAGATATGTGGATGGAACCATGGGGAGAAGTGTGGTGCAGAGAGGAACTGGAAGTAATAGATATGTGTATGGAACCATGGGGAGAAGTGTGGTGCAGAGAGGAACTGGAAGTAATAGATATGTGTATGGAACCATGGGGAGAAGAAGGGAACTGTACCTCAACGGTAATGAATCAGAGCACCTCAATTACCACTGGAAAGCAATAGTGGGTGTTGTGTGTGACAGCAGATAGGAAAAGGTAAAGTTTTAGGTTATAGGATGGTGAGTTGTGTTTGATGCCAGACACTGAGACAGTAGTAGTGGCCTATAGCCATGTTGTACCTGATTGGAGTTAATACAGACTGAAATATGTAGGAAACCTACTAGGGATGCTGTGCTGAGCAGTAAATGCTCTGTAGCTCTGAATATGTGGCCTGAACATAGGCAAAGAATAAATGATGGTTAACAGACATGTCTGATGGTAGCAGAGAGTTTATAATTTTGTGTGTTTTTATTTACAGAATGTGTCACGGGTTAATCTGGGTTCTTAGTCCATTCACAAATAATATTTTTATGAAGCATGTTTTTCTTAGTCCATCTATAAATATTCTTTTATAAAGATTATTTATTCTTTTTGCTGGCATGATGCCTGTATGTCACTTGAAATGTTTCCTCAAAAAGTACATGACTAAACTGATGTCATTATTGTTTTTGATTTGTTGTCTATTCATTGAGTCCATTTACACTTTATTGCATGCTTTCACTGTGGCTGACACAGTCCTGTTAGTAGTCTTCTGTAAGGGAGTGTATTTAATACAATCCCCTGCCTGAAAGAACACTGGAATTTTATTACTCTATACATTTTTCTTGCTATTACGGAGCACAGTGCTAGGGTTCCTCTTCCTTTCTTTTCATCCTGTTCTTCTTTGGCCATAAAACAGTTAGTGTTGCACTCATCTGCCCTTATTCACCGTGGCAAAAGAAGTTGCTCTTCAATTTGTCTTTAGTTCTGTTGCATATACAGTAAGAAAGAGACAGTTTTCTGTGGCAGATGAGAGGCTTTATAGAACATCATGGCAACTGGAAAAATCAATGGGAAAAAAGGCAGATCTAGACCAAGACAAATTATGCTGAGACAGTGGCATGGAGGAATATCAACAGAGATGATCCAGTGCAGCAAAGCCCAAGATCTGTGGAGACACATGAACGCCTATGCCAACTGACACATGATGATGATAGTGAAACAACCCTATGTGCCTTTGAATATACAAGCTACAGAAGTGGGTGGGTTAAGCAATCATAGGATGGAAAAATGAAAAGGCATATCTTTCTAACAAGGACTAAACATTGGAGAATATTGGTTAAGACAAACAAGTCTGAGGGAAATGAAATAGTTCTGACATAGTCTATGGACTGCTGCTCTTAGGTCTGCAAGATCTGCACTGTTTTTGCTCTTTGGTATTGAGAATGTGATCAACGTCGAATAATTAGCATAATGAGCCACATCACTAAGATTTTGATAAGAATTATCATGCGAGTTATGAAGAAAATACAACCTGAAATAGCGGCAGAACAGTGTGGGTCCGTATAAGGCAAAGGCACAGTAAATGCTGTGTACTTGCTGAGAACGTCAATCAAGCCTTCGATAGAGGCAAACAGAGACCTACATTTTTTCTTCATTGACAACACAAAGGCTTTTGATAAAGTAAGACATGTTAACATGATGAAGATGCTTGCAGATCTACAAATTGATGGGGAAAACCTAGACTTGTAAAAAATATATCGGAAACAATAAACTGCCATTAGGATTGATTATGAAGTAGTCAGTATCAGCATTTTAAGACATTTGGCGATATATTATCCCTTGGCACTGAATCAGGTAAATTGGATATTCTTCACAGTGAACAACTAGGGTTAGAGTGAAATTGTTATAAGAGAGATTATTGTTGTCTCTAAGAAGAAAGAAACAACACAATGTCATATAAGGATAAATGGGAATATTCTTAAACAAGTGAATCAGTACAACTATCTCGGAACAATCATAACATTTGATAGGAGATGCCTTGAAGATATTAAATTAAACAAGTGAATCAGTACAACTATCTCGGAACAATCATAACATTTGATAGGAGATGCCTTGAAGATATTAAACAAGAATCGCTATGGAACAGGTAGCCTTTTGCAAAATGGGAAACAATACTGACTAATAAAAAGGTATCAGTTGCAATGAGACAAGTGTTCATGTGCTACACAGAACCTGCACGTTTGTATGGATGTGAAACTTGGATGATGAGCAGACAAGCTGAAAAACACCTAATGGCATTGGAAAATGTGGTTTATGGGGGAAATGTAAAGAATAACATGGAAACACAGAAAAACCAATGAGCAAGTCATAACAAAGACAAATGAAAACCTAAAACTGATGAAAGAAATTAGATGTAGGCATTCAAGTTTTGTTGGACACGTTAGTAGAAGAAATAAACTAAAGAGCTTGGTGACAGCTGGCAAGATTGAGGGGAAAAGAACAAGGGGTGGCAGAGAAGTAAATACATGGCATGGTTGGGACATGACCACAGAACTGATCTAAGACTCTAGTGATCATGTAAGATGGCGAAACGTGACCGCCCACACTTACCGGCATGGCACATGATGATGATTGAGACATTGTAAACAGAGCTATGTTTCTTTCCTTGTTTTTCTGCTACAAGGCCTCTAACTCTGCTCTGAAATTTATTGTGAATTTTCCAGTTACCACTGACTGGGTTTTTCTTGCTCCATTTGTTTAGATTCAAGAGAATTCCTTCTGTTTGTTTTCTTGTTTAGTTGAGCTAAGAACCGACATGACTGCACTCAGAACATTCCGCCCCCTCGTTTAACAGCCTGCCAAGAGTGACACTACTAATCGTTCCCACCACTATCTGATTGAAAGTTCTCCTGGTCTCCCCTCTCAGTTTTGAGATTCTTCCAGAACCCTTGTCAATCCCCTGCAATCATCCTTTCCACAAACGAGTTCTCAATCTGTTCCTCCACCTTCTCCACCTGGTCCCACAGGTGCATGACCACCTCTCCCTTGTCCATAGATAATCGACCGCCAAGAGGTGCATTCCCTGCCAGCCTATCAGCCTGTTCATTCCTCTCGCACTACCACATTGCCAGGACAAAAAATCCATACAATTCTTACATGTGATCTCTGCAGCTAGATGAGCCATTCCACATGAAACATTCCTTTCTCCACTTTACTAATCATACTCATTGAGTCCATGATGAAGACAATGTGTGTTGCAGTGGTCTTTTTTAACCAATGGAATGCCATTGTTACTGCTTCCACCTCCATTCTCATGCTGGAGGTTGTAGCCTCATATGCTATACTCTCATTTTTCAAGAAATGTCCATTAGCCTTTGCAATGAAACCCCAGCTACTACGTCTGTCTCACTACTGACCCATCAGTATAGATGACTATGTCACCTTGATGTGTGTTAGTCTGGATCAGTTGTTGCACCTCAAACTCTGTCCGGCCCGCTGCCTATACGCTGCCTGGGTAATGTTCTTGTATGTAGTTTAGGTATATTTTCCTTTCTTTCTATGTATTCTGAGTTGTTTTTCTTTTCTCAGTACCAGGAATGTTTTGTCATCTCAGGCAGCTGCTGCTGTCTACAAGCTGGTGGGCCTGTGAGCATTGTAAATAGGTTTGGCTGTTGTTAATTTCTATTTTAACTGATAAATTTCTTCGATTTAGTCTTCTCTTTCCACGATTATGTAATCTCTCATACACAGGATCGTCCATCAATCTTCTAAATTTATCTGCTTGTTGTTGGGCTCTACAATCTATTCTATCTTGCATTGGTTGTAGACGTGTGATCTTTTGTATTCTCTAGTTCGTTAATATGCTTTGTGCTCAGGCCTCCAGTTATGATCCACAGTCCTTGATTTCGCACTTTTCTCAAACTGTTGAAGTTTGGATTGGCTGATGTTGCCCAAGCTGCAATATCTGATTCCAGTACTGGCCTCACCTGTTCAGTATACAGCATCTTGAAAACTTGCTCATCTGCTCCCCACGTTTCAGCAAGCTTGTGCATGATTGTCAGTCTCTGCCTTGTACCTTGATGTCAGCTTTAATGGCATGGAAGACATGTTCAGCATTGCCGTAAGTCATGGTGTAAAGCTGGTCGTAATCCAGGATAAAGCTCTGTCATAACCGATGTTGGGCCCATGGCAGTGTGAGAACATGCAATGACTGAAAAGTGCCCAATTTAAGCATGGTTCACTCAGGCAGCAAGAATCTGGGTCCAGTCTTTCAATGACGCCCAACAGGCGTGGAGCAGATCAACTTGACCTGAGTTCTGGCGAGAGACGTCTCACGATCTCCTGACTTGAACATCTATAACAGTGGTTCTCAACCGGTGGAGAATTTCTTTCTCCTCCCCCCTCCTGTGTTTTATGTAGACGTCTAGGCTTGTTCTAGTATGTGTTATTAAATTTAGCTTCCATTTTTACTTATACTGTGTAGAGGCAGGGAGGAAATATGCAATGGGGTGAGGAACGACATTCTGAACATATGGTGTAGTAGGGGTGCGTAGGCCAAAAAAGGTTGAGAACCACTGGTCTATAACCAATATTTATAATCAAGATAGAATTAAGTATTTAAGATTGTGATAGTGGAGTAGCGGACACAAGAATTGTGAAGATTGTATTATTCATTCAGACAAGAACTATTAGAAATCACCCTCAAGTCTGTTGTGACTCGTGTGGGAGTGTTCTGCACTTCTTATGTGTTTTTTGTTTTTCTGTAGCATATTAATAAAAGAACATCACGTTTGTATGCAAATCTGACATGCAGGGATACCCTAGTGTCCACAGTCACGCTATATTTGTACATGTCAGATTTTGGAACAGAAGTCTGTCTGTCTGATTGCATGTATGTTTCTATTTTTGTATGTATTTATGTTGCTATGTCTGTATGTATTTATGTGTGTGTGTGTCTGCATATCTGTCTTATAACGTCCAAATATGAATTCTTTGTTGTGTTTATATTCACAGCATTCACTTTACAATGTTTGATTATCATTTTTTCAATGTAAATGTAGACAATGGATACCCAGACACCAGAAGAAGAGATTCTAACCTGCAGCATCTGTCTAGAAACTTTACACGAGCCAAAAGTGCTCTCCTGTCAGCATCGGTAAGTAGCACTTACCTGGCTCTCTGCTAGCATGTGTCTTACGGTTCACAGATTAAATATGATTGATATGAATTATGTTCGTTGTGCAATTATTCTACTTCATTTCTTCTTCTTCTTCTTCTTCTTCTTCTTCTTCTTCTTCTTCTTCTTCTTCTTCTTCTTCTTCTTCTTCTTCTTCCTCTTCTTCTTCTTCCTCTTCTTCTTCACTTATCGTCCCGTGTTTCCTCGTCCTTGTCCTTCATTTTCTCCTCTTCTATTATCATCTTCATCAGCTTATTCTCCAGCTTCTTAAGAGAGATGTGTACACTGTTACATGAATGGTTGTTTCTTGTTGATTATTATAGATGTTTGGATAATTACATGGAGAGTTGTTTCTTGTAGATTATGAGAGATGTTTACATGATTTCATAAATGGTTGTTTCTTGTAGATTATAAAAAAATTTTTGAATAATAACATGAATGGTTGTTTCTTGAAGGTTAAGATGTTTGAATAATTAAATAAATGTGTTTGTAGTTTACTATGTGAGAGATGTTTGAATAATTGCATGAGTGGCTGTTTCTTGTAGACTGAGAGATATTTAGATAATTATATGAATGGTTGTTTCTTGCAGACTGAGAAATGTTTGAATAATTGCATGAATGGTTGTTTCTTGCAGACTGTGTGAGAGATATTTGGATAATTATATGAATGGTTGTTTCTTGCATACTGTGAGAAATGTATGAATAATTGCATGAATGGTTGTTTCTTGCAGACTGTGTGAGAGATATTTGGATAATTATATGAATGGTTGTTTCTTGCAGACTGAGAAATGTTTGAATAATTGCATGAATGGTTGTTTCTTGTAGACAGAGATGTGAGAATAATTACATGAATGGTTGTATGTTGCAGACTGGGTAAGAGGTGTTTGAATAATTACATAAAAGTTTTTTGTTTTTTTTAGGTTCTGTGAGAGCTGTTTGAAATCTCACATCATCAGTTCAGCTGCGAAATCTTTTGCCCCATCATCATGTTTCTCATGCCCTGACTGTAGAAAAAAGATTGTGGCTCCAAACCCAACAGCTCCACCGTCTGCCTGGGCTGCTCTGTTCATAACAGACTTTATCACGAAAGGCCTGATTGAGGCCCGTAAATATAGGCAAGAAGCTCGGAGGAACAAAGAACCGAAGGTTCGCCACCCTTGTCCGGAACATGGACAAGTAGAAGTTAATCTCTACTGTGTTGACTGTTCTAGTTGTGCCTGCCATATTTGTGTAGCTACCACACATCAGAATTGCCATCATTTGGTTACTGTCAAGAAAGCTGCAAGCGATCGTCGAACTAGAATACAGGAGCAGCTAGATCAGATTAGGTTAATACTAAGCAAAGCTTCAGTGCATAAGCCAGTACAAGAAAGATCCTTGAGCGAAGTAGAAAAGAATGTCATGCTTCTTTCCAAGGATATTCGTAAATTATCTAAGAAGACAGATAAACTTGCGTGTTTCCATCATGAGGCAGAGGTTATGTTGGCGTCTTTCTCAGATGTAGAATCGCTGGTAGATACAAAGTTTAGTGCCGACATTGACTCGTACTGCGAACAGGGGATGTCAATAGATCAACGATATGAGAGTCTGAGCGAGGCATTTTCTCTTGTCACAAGTATATTAGAGGCCAGAAGTTCTCTGAGTACTAGTCTTGGCAACAGTCGGAGTCTTTCTGATATTAACCACCTTAATGATGCCGGTGTCTCGCCACCTTCGAGTTCAAAAACTTCAAGGTCTACACAGTCGTGCATGCCAACAACTCAAACTGCAAGTGCCAATCATGCCCAGTCTTCCAAGCGTAGCCGTATCAGAGTGTTAGATGAACAGTGTGGCGAATTCGATCCCCATGTGAATAAGAAAAAGAAAAGTTAAGTATGGCTCTCTACATGGAAATAGCTCCATCAAGTGACATGCTTTGAATTAATGACGACTGAATAGAATGTCTGTACAAGTTAATTAGCTTTTGAAAGTAGCATTTCGGAAAAATAAGGACGATATATTTCTACAATAACATTATCCATTTTGTTAAATTCTCAAGTGCGCATAAATGGCTGAGCAAATTTCACATACATTTTCTTCTGCGAACATCTTTTGCTTTGTGTCTGTCGTGTGTGACATGTGAGTTCGAGGCGAGCATTCCTCCGCGTGTCAATCTCAGGAACATTCTGTTTCAATCCGATATCACTGATGCTAATGTTTCCGATGAGCTGGGCATGTCAAGAAAGCGGACTACATGTGCCAATATTGCACAATGTCCAAAATGTAGCCGTCTCAGATTGTTTGATGAGCCTTGTGCTGAATGGGGTCTCCATATGAATAAGAAAAAGAACAAATGCAGAGCGAACGAAAGGAGAAGAAGAAGCAGAAAAAGGTTACGTATGGCTCTGCACTTGTAAATGGTTCCAGCAAACAAAAAAAAAAAAAAACAGGTATGCTTTGAATTAATAAATGAAGCCACCACTGATTCATCATCATGATGTGCCAAGCCGATAAGCGTGGGCGATTAGGTCAAGCTATCCAGGTATTTACATCTCTGCCCTCTCCTTGTTCTTTTCCCCTCAAGTTTGCCTCTTGGTGCGCTGATTGCAGGGTGGGGATTTAAAAACATAAATAAGCATTTACGTTGGATTTAAATCATTTCCTCTAGTTCATTGAGCAACGGCAAACTACTGAATATAACATTACCTTAACAAACGACATGGGAGTTTATCGCAATATTCTGCAAATGAATTGAAACAGATTAATTCTACAAAAGTTTCTAAATGATAGCATTTCTGTCTCCACTTTATCATGCCTGATAGATCAGTGGAGAAAAAAACCCTTTGCATTACAGTGTATATATGTGTGCACACAGCTCATGATGATAGTGGAACTCCTTCAGGTGGCACAGCGCAAGAAATAGTGGGACACAAGGGGAGGTGATTCCAGCCACACTATAAAAAGACAGACCAGGCATTTTTGGTCTTGTTTTCATCGCCACGACTGGTGGGGAAGATAAGCTTCTGTGCCTGTAGGTGGATGCCATATGATCCAGATCTGTTAGATGGATTGCATTGCATCTGATCCAGATCAGTGTTGAACTTAGTGTTGAGCAGTCATTGTGAGCTGTTGTGTTGGAGAAGCCAATATGTGGATGTTAGGTTTTTCCAGAATTTCGCTGTACCATGCATTTTTGTTGTACCATACATGTTTGCTGCATCGTAGATTTTTTGTTGAGTATAGATTTACTTATTTTTGCTGTCACGTACATTTGTTATCACACCATAAATTATTGTTCTGCTGCAGATGTTTGGTTTGCTGTAGAGGCTGGTAGTCTCAGCTTAGAGTTATGGTATAGTTTCCTGTTGCATTAGAAGTATTCGATTTAGCCCGTCACTGTATGTTAGTGTTTACATTAGGAAGACTTGTAGAACTTAATAAAGATCACTCTATTTTGCTTCTAGTTTGCTAGTTTAGCTTTAATTAATTTAGTATATACATCCATTGTTGCTGCTGCAGCCTGGTGTTTACATCCATTGCTTTGGTTGAGGGACGTCCATTCTTGATTTCTGGAGATCCGTGGCTATCTTCTTTGTATTTACTGTCTCTGTTCTTGAAACTGGGGGATATGATGACGTGAGGCAAAGAGAGCGCAACGCTGACTGAGTTTGGGTCAGAGAGAAGAGGGCCGATCAGAACTAGAGAAGAAAGAGGCATGGCGTATAGAAACCTTGCACTGTCCCCTGTCAGTAGAACTTTGTCTGATCTCCTCAGGCTGCTGGAGGCAAATCAGAAAAAAAAAAGATGGTGTCGTCATCTGGTCCTGCTGGTATATAACTGATGCCACATTTATCTTCATCTACGGGTTACTCTTAATCTCATCTCATCTCATCATGTTCCTCTTGTACCCTGTGGTGTCGAGGTGAAGTATAAACAGTGGGAGAGTGCCCGCATATGGGCTTCATGTATCGATATTCCCATGGACTCTGTTATTCCCTGTGTCCATCGTTTACGTGGTTGGCCTCTTCCTCTGCTTCACTCTGGTTTGTAGGTTTATACATCATTGCTTGTTGTGGTACACTGCTATTTGGTAACCTACTTGCATGGCCAAACCATTTGACTTGCTGCTTTCTAATAAAATCTAGTGCGGCTATAACCCCCACTTTAGTCCTCATTTCTTCATTTCTGATCTTATCTCTTCTTGATACATTGAGTATTCTTCTCAGGAATTTCATTTCTGGTGTTGTGATTTTTATTTTCTCTTTTTCTCTCATTGTCCAGGTTTGGCATTGGTAACATAGAGTTGGTAGGAAGATTGTGTTGTAAAGTGCTTTCTTAGTAGTTACTGATACATGTTTGTTCTTTAGTATTGGTGCCATTTGTCCAATGAGTTGGTTTGCCTTATTGCATATATTTTCAATCTTGTCTTCTGATTTGCCATTTGATGATGAAATACTTCCTGGGTACTTGAAACTCTTTATTTGTTTTAAGGGATGTTCGTTTAGGTGAATCGTTGATGCTTTTCCTTCTTTAGTTATAGTCAATACCTCTGTTTTACTTGTGCTAATTTTCATGTTATGTTCCTACATATTTTGTTTAGACTATTCACATGTTCTTGTAATTCAGCTTCTGATTTTGCTATTAGTGCTTGGTCGTCCGCAAACAGTTCTCTAATGGTTAGATTTGCAGATGGTTCTTCTGCGGTTTCGTCATGTGGTGTTCTTGTAGTCTCTGTTTGGCTGGTTTCTTTACATATGTTATCTATAAATGTTATAAACAAGAGAGGGGACAGGACATAACCTTGTCGTACTCCAGATCTTATGGTGAAGGGTTCTGAGTGCCCTCCAGTTGCTCTCACTATGCATTCACTGTTGTTGTATAAGCTTGTACATAGGTTTGTTAGATGTGTACTCACTCCATATTGTTTAAGGATTTCCCACAGCTTGTTTCTTTGTACTCTATCAAATGCCTTTTCTTGGTCGACAAAGGTTAAGTAGTGTTTCATTGAATTCGATTGATTTTTCTATAAGTTGTCTAAGAGCTAAAATGGCATCTGTGCATCCTTTGTTTTTCCTAAATCCAAGTTGTGTTTCGCTTAGCTGGGGTTCTATAATAGTTTGTAATCTTTTCTCAAGAATTTTGCAGAATATTTTCCTAGTATGACTCAATAATGAAATGCCTCTGTATTGTGTGCAGTCTCTTTTGCTGCCTTTGTTTTTCCAATTGGGACAATTATGGCGTTTCCCCAGTCTCATGGTGTCTGTTGTTCTACCCAAACATGGTTGAATAGTCTATGTAGCCAAGCTGTTCCTACTTCTCTTGCTGCTTTAATTAGTAGTTCATTTGGTATTTCATCCTGTCCCGGTGATTTGTTCAATGGGGCTAATCTGATGGCTTCTATAATTTCTTCTTTTAGTATGTCTGGTTCTAGTTCTTCGGTGGCATCTGTGTCGGTTTCTTGAATTCCTGTGACATCTGATGGGATGTTGAGAAGTTGTTCGAAGTACTGTTTCCATCTTATTAGGATTTGTTTTTGCTCACTTATTGGTTCTCAATTTTCACTGTTAATTATTTCAGTTGGGTCAAAGGGTTCTCCTCTGGTTCTTATTGCACTTATCTTTTTATTGAAGTTTCTAGTTGCTTCCTTGTAGTTTTTATTTAAAGTTTCTCCATACTCCTCCCAGTCTTTTTGTTTTTTTCTCTTTACTAGTCTATTCACATGCCTTCTCGCTAT
This sequence comes from Cepaea hortensis, assembly GCA_963921405.1. Classification (NCBI taxonomy): domain Eukaryota; kingdom Metazoa; phylum Mollusca; class Gastropoda; order Stylommatophora; family Helicidae; genus Cepaea; species Cepaea hortensis. The sequence goes on from OY992877.1 coordinate 11,971,800, forward strand.
TCTATATTCTATATAATCGCATTCCTGTTTGCTCTTCGACCACTTTTTATATTCTGTCTTTTACAGGTTTCTTTACTTCTGCGTTCCACCAACCTGCTATTTTCTTTATCCACATTTTATGTTTTTTCGTGGTTCTACGTGTTATCTTTTCAGGATTTAAAATGCTTGATTTGAACATCTCCCATTCTTCTTCCACTGTCTTTTTTTTCTATAGGTAATTTTACAAAGATTTCAGTTAGCTCTTTTTCATAATTTTCCCTCACTGCCTCGTCTTTGAGATTATTTAAGTTTACTGATTCACATGGCATGTATTTTCCTGGTCTTTGCTTCCTTCTACTGATGGTTCTTATTGTGGCAATGACTGCTTTGTGGTCTGTGTTTATACCTAAGTTTGGCACTGCCCTTGCATCTAATATATTTATCTTTCTGTTTCTTATTAATATAAAATCAATTTGGTTTTTAGTATCCAAATAATTCCATTTATACAAGGTGTATATTTGTGAGTCTTTGTGTTTACAGAATGTATTTGTTATATAGAGGTCATGTAGGCTGCATAGCTCTATCAGTCTACTTCCATTTCATTTCTTTTATTATGTTGGTCTCCAAATGCTCCAAGCTATTCTCAATACCACCTATTATTTGGAAGAGAGCTCGAAGTTCCAACAGATTCCATGCTTGGTACTACTGCCGAGGATGGTGGAACAGCTGTCAAGAGTTGGGTGACAGAGTACCTTTCCCATTCGCATAATGCCAATATTAGAACAGGCGAGGTGTTATGAAATTTAGCCAGAGTGAGGAGAGTCAGATGTTACAGAATGTCACCTTCTAAACTACTAAGTGTAGGAAAGGTAGTTAGACAAACGACCCACTATACAGATAAATGTAAGGTTACAGAACAGTGGTTTACAGAAAAGTATGTAGTGGTACCTACTCCAGCAGCATCAATAGCCTTTATTTTAGCACAAGAGTTTGAGCATGAAATGAAATGAGCATGAAAGACCTTGGAGTAAGAATTGGCACAGCCAGACGCGAGAGGTACATCGGGAAAACAAAGCGCCTCGTCAACCAACACAGAACTGGCACTATTAGCCACCTGACGCTGATGCATATGCTGGGGGGAGGATCTGAGCACCTATGGACATGTCCGGAGTGCAATGAAGAAACCCCAACTGATAACTGACAAGAGTTTGAGCGAATGGGTCCGATATTAGGGCATATATAGAGGGTATGAGTTAAAGTGTGATGAAGATGATGTCATGGAGGATGTACCTGAGGCAACAATAGCATTACCACAATTGCCGGGTGGGCATAGGTATAAGAGCCACAAGATAAAATGACTGGCACATGTTTGAACCAGGAGACTGCAAGTGAGGCACTCAGAAAGAATCCATCTCAGAAAAAGCAAAATTCCGATTAATCTGATTAATGCTGATTCCATTTATATCCTCTACATTTCTGAAAATATTTTCGCTGTATAGGGAAAAAAGATCTGGAGACATCACACATCCCTGCCTAACACCTCTTAATTGGCTGATACTGTCCCACTTCATTATCAATCCTTAATGCAGCTTGTTGTTTCCAATATATGTTTTTTATAAGTCTAATGTCTTTCCCATAAATTTGTAGATCTGCAAGCATATCCACCATGTTGACATGTCTAACTCTATCAAAAGCCTTTGTATAGTCAATAAAGCAAAGATGTATATCCTTGTTTACTTCTATAGCACGTTCAATAACTGTTCGCAGCATATACACAGCATTTACTGTACCCTTTCCTTCTACAAACCCACATTGTTCTTCCCCTATTTAAGGTTGTATCTTCTACCTCACTCTTTGCATGATAATTCTTAGCAAAATCTTTATGATGTGACTCATTATACTAATTGTTCTATGTTGATCACATTCCAAGGTTCCTGATTTCTTTGGGATTGCAATAAATACAGAGTTACATAATTCAGGAGGTATATCTCCAGTATCATATAATGTGTTCATCAGTCTGGTGACTTGCTCTAGTCCAAATTCTTCTAAAGCTTTGATCATTTCTGTTGTGATGTTATCTGCACCGGGGGACTTGCCAGCTTTCATATGCTTAAGAACATTTCGAACCTCCATCTCCAAAATTGGCAGTCCTTCATTATTAAATCTAATATCATACTGTTCGTCTCTGTTATCATCATAAAGGTGTTTCACATAATCTGTCCATACATGTAGAATCTGGTCTTTTTCTATTATGATTTTGCCATCTTCAGTTTTTAGACACCCTGTTGATGTACTTGTTCTTTTATTAGTAAGTTCCTGAATTCTTTATATATATATATATATATATATAGTCACCAGACTATAGACGCCAGGTTCTTTAAAATCGGCAACAATAGACCTTCATGGTCAAACTATATATATATATATATATTGCCTCTCCATAGCACAAAGCCTGGGCTAAAATATAGAGACTATTTGTTGCCCATGCAGCATGATCCCTCTCTCGGCCTACCTAGTTCACTCCAGAGGAAGGGTAACACCTATACATCTGAAACAAGACAAGCTGCAGAAGATGCCAGATCAGCAAAGCGATGCTCTAACTGTCCGTCGGAGCTTTGATCCTAGACCAGCTGCCAACCAAGGCTTAGGGCGTCGTCTGCCCTGCTATGACAGTTTGTCTTTAGGTTGCATTTCCTCACACCAGGATAAGGCTTGTACCCTCCCCCTCTCTTCCCCCCGAAGCCGTTGATACAATGTGGAGTGTCGGGTTTGGTAAGCATCGCCCAACATTCGGCGCTAACAGAAAGCAGGTAGTACCGTCTACTGTCGTAGGGTAGCTCAGTCATATCTGACTAAGACCTGTATAACAATAATAAGAAAGAGACAGATTTCTTTGGTCATGTGATATTGGAGAACATCGTGACAACTGAAGAGATCGAGGGGAAGACAGACAGACCAAGAGAAATGATTCTGGATGAATTGAGACGGTGGCACATGGAGGAATGTCATCAGCAGAGTTGATCCAGAGCACCAAAGACTGAGATCTGTGGAGAGCCATGAACGCCTACGCCAGCTGGCAAGGCACTTGATATATATATATATATATATATATATATATATATATATATATATATATATATATATAAAACAGAAAATATGTACGTATGTGGGTAGGGATGTATTGGATGCGTTCGATAACGGTCCATCCGATTGAGATGAAATTTTCTATATGTTTTCTTTTCATTCCCGTACAGCCAACTGTCATAGTTTGGTAGTGTACAATCAGCCATTTACTTGTAATTACATGACCTAACATAAGAAAAGTTATATAAAGGGACATAACTTTTAGAAGCACTGCTATATATTAGGTTAAGTCCCCTGGCTATAGATAGATCTGACCCGATAGATAGAGAGGGTGGGATAAACGGAGGGAGAGACGGACGGGCAGGCAGGCAGACAGCCGGGCCGGGTTGTCAGACAGACAGATAGATAGATATAGTCGGGAACGGGAGCTTATATGACTACTTATATGAATTAAATGAGATGCTCCCCACCAGGGACTGGGTGAAGCCGGGCCGGGTCAGCAGACAGATAGTCGGGAACGGGAGCTTATATGACTACTTATATGAATTACATGAGATGCTCCCCACCAGGAGCTGGGCCGGGTCAGACAGACAGACAAACAGAGAGATAGATAGATAGATCCCCGCCAGGACCTGGGCGAAGCCGGGCTGGGTCAGCTAGTATATATATATATATATATATATATATATATATATATATATATATATATATATAGAGAGAGAGAGAGAGAGAGAGAGAGAAGAAAGGCAGACAGGCATAAACAGAAAGATAGAGACTGGGTAAATAAATGTCCTTTGAAATCAAAAATAAAATATATATTATATATTGCTGGAAGTAGGTACGAAAATAAAGAGACAGAATGAATACATAAGAGACTTATGTTACAGAGAAAAAAACAGAATTAAAACTAGAAAGATAATGAGAAGGTCTACCTATATTAACAGTAGACGCCATTGATGCTATCCAGCAAATGAAGAAAGGAAAACCAGTCCGGCCATATGGGATCATTTTAGAGGTAATAGAGGTACCAGAGTGGAAATATGAGCTAAGATATTGAATGGTATTTACAACAGTGGACATATGCCTAGTGATATGCCAAAGTCTGTATTTATATTCTCTTCCAAAAGAACCAGGGGCAAATGAATGCGAATAATTTCGTACATGTAACCTCATATACCATGTCAGCAAACTTCTAATCAGAGTTATAATATAATGAGCAGAACAAGAAAGAATGTCAAATTAGGCGAACAATGCAAGTCAATAGTGTGAGGGAGTTAAGGCCCCGTTCTGGGGTCATATCACAGAGTTCGGAGGTATGGTATAGAGTAGAGGTTCCCAAACGACGGCCCGCGGGCCACTTGTGGCCCGCCAGCTGTCCGAAATTTGCACGCGAGGCCTCGTTATTTAATATAATATATTTTAATAATTTCAATAATGCACTCACAGCGCCCCGTCAACGTTTCGCAACGAAAAGTTATGAAGTTCCCATATCCCAGGCTTGTCGACCAATGAGAGTGCCCAAGGCGCCATGTTGTCGTCTGTCATAACTGTTTAGCAGAGTCTGCAGTATTGTGTTGAAATTAGATGTTTTCAAATAGAAATTTGCCGTTAAAGCCTATAAACATGAGTGTGGAAAATCTAAAATCAAACAATTGTAAAAAGCGAAAATGTGAAGACGTTGCTTGTCGTGAATTCAACGAAGATTAGATGGAGAAATTTATGATTATGCCCATCCGTAGTGTTAAACCAGTTTGCTTAATCTGCGGATTTTGTATTTCTGTTACCAAAAAAAAAAAAAAATCTAGAACGACACTTCACGACCACACATTCAGACATAAATGCTCAATATCCGATCAATTCAGAGTTAAGAAAAGATTGCATAGCTAAAAAAGAAAGTTCTCTGGAACTACGAAGAACGGTTACAATTGTAGTTTAATTACATTAATAGCGATTTTCGAAACTGATTTAAAATGTATTGTTAAATGAACTTTTGATTTTAAACCTAAACAATGACCGCAGTGTAGTACTGACACTGACTGCTTTTAAAGTATTAGAATTTTGTTGACGAAAGGTAAGAATGATATTGCACGACTTTTATAATTGTATAACGCTGTGGCCCGCTTAACTACCGAAAAGAGTAGAAATGGCCCTCTGCTTGAAAAGATTGGGAAGTACTGGTGCAGAGGTACCTGTCCCACATCACTATACTGCCTCCCCCCAATGACCATCAACTGTGATGGTCCAGAGCCGCTTATCGGATATTCGCGGCTAACCTATATATCTAAATACCTCTTCACCCTTTCAAGGCAAGCACTAGAAGTAAGACTAACTCCTACCCGAAGTTTTTCTGTTGTAGATTTACGTTCCTGTTGTCATTTCGTCAAATGCAACTTCCGCCTTTTGCTGATTAACATGGCCATTTGCTTATCGGGTACATACTCCGCCCAGGAGCAAGCACGACAGGTGGCTTCACATTCATCAGAAGCTTGCCCACTGAACAAAGATTTCGGCCCTGTTACCTAATGGTCACTCTCATTTGGCGGGCCCGCCTGGGTCATAACTCCGAATTGTTCGTCTCTTGTGGACTCGCATATCCACCTTCGAGATGTTTACTGTAACCCAGTCGTTACTACGAGTACATACATGTTCTCATTCTCATAAGTCACCCTTAAATAAGCAACGCGTCGTGCGTTCATTTGTTACTCCAAAACATGACCGTACACCATTACAATAACCGGGTCTCCGTCTTACACACTGTGGCATCTGTTTGAATCTTCTGTGAGGCTCGGAAGTTTTAAATCTCTCGAAGGCTAAATAAACACCCTAGATAGGCTAATAACCGTTATTCTTTTTCCTCAACCTTTTCCTCGGATGCCGGTCTAGCTACTAGAGATCCTAACTCCACATTCGCCTGCCACCTGGTACAGTAAATAAATGTTTTGCATATCCTTTACAGGACATCGCTGTCAACATCAGCATCTTTCAGCTGTATGTTGATTTCTTGGCAAGATTACGTTCAGTAGTTTGCCATTGCTTTCTGAGCGGCCGGCTCAGTTATCCCGCAAGTCACCAGCGGGGGTCGAACCGCTCCCAGCTCTCGCCCTGCTACGAGACTGCGTGATAAACGGGATTACGGAGAAAGTGTTGTAACCCCTCGGCCAGAGAGACCGGCCCTGATATAGTATAGAGTTAATATTGATTCTGCTTATATTTCTGTTTGTTGCCTGGCTATTGAAGATTGCCACAAGCATCGTTCTCTGCTTCTTCTGTCTCTCCTGTCCAGTATTTGTCCAGACGCATTTATCTATTCCATTTTTTTAAGTTCACATACTTCATACATTTCATTTCTGTGTACTCCTTCAAGACGCCAAGGGGAATAACTCGCTGAGTTGAGCCACATTAAGTTGAGTCATTGAATTCGGGGCGTTCCCATACGTTCTCCGTCCTCATCTGCAACAGCCAGCGAAAAGTCCCAACACCAATGGTACCAGTAGCGTTCTGATTATGTGTCCGTCTCCTTTCCTCAGAGCCCTGAGTGTCGGCCAGATCCGCTGTAGGAACCAACCCTTTCCTCAGAGCCCTGAGTGTCGGCCAGATCCGCTGTAGGAACCAACATTCTCTCTGGCCAGATCTGCTGCAGCAACCAACATTCTCTCTGGCCAGATCCGCTGCAGAAGCCAACATTCTCTATGGTCCGTGATCTATCTGTTCCTCTGCACTATACACACGACCCCAAAGGGTGTTGACCACGTCTGCCTTGTAATGTACCAATACACCACCCAGCGGTGCAGGATCCGTGTTTGCACAGTCTCACACCTTCCTTTACCACCACACCAGCATGTCGTGGGGAAGAGAGGATTTAACTGATGCTCTATATTTTTTATTGCCTGCCACTCAGTCTGAAGCATACCCGTCATCTTCTTGTTTGATTGCGGGATGGGTGGATGGAGGATGTGTGGATGGGTAGAGGATATTTGGGTGGGTGAGTGTGTGTAGGTTAGGAGATGGTGGGGGATGTTTGTAGGGGTGGGCTCGGGATCTGAGAGTGGGCTGGGGGAGATGGTAGATTATGTGGGTGGGTGCGGGATATGTGAGATGGTTGGGAGATGTGTGTGCGCGTGGGGGATGTGTGTTTGGCTGGGTAGGTGGAGGAGGATATGTGGGTGGGTGATTGTTGGTGGGTAATGGGACGGGTGGAGGGTATGTGAGTGGGTGGGGAGATGTGTGTGGATGGGGGATGTGTGGGTTGGGGAATGTATGTGTGCTTGAGGTGTGGGTGGATGGGATGTGTGGTTGGTGGGAGTGTGTATGGGTGGGGAGATGTGTAGGTGTGGGGTATGTATGAGTGCCTGGGGTGTGTGTGCGTGTGGTTGGGTGGGGGATGTGTGGGTGGGTGGTAGATGTGTATCATAACATGGTAATACGCATTGTTTAGGTTTACAAAATTCATTTGACAATGTTTTTCCTATGCACTATTGATGAACGAAAGATGAGTGATTGGAAGGGCCGAATGTAAGACGGGCCTGCGTGCCCAATTTGTTACCTTTTGAAAATAAAGTCCGTTCGTTCGTTCTTATTATACTCTTCTCCCAGTGTTCTCAAGCATACACACTTCTCCGATTGTGTTCTCTGCCTGAGACATCCATTATTTTCCCGTGTTCAATCTAGGCCCTTAACTGTGTCCAGGGCTTCATTTAGGGTGTGTTCTTTTTCTGCGCCCACCCAGAGATATGATCTTCTTCTTCTTTTTTCGTTCGCTTGAAATAATGTCTATAACTGCAATGTTGTCTCTTGTATGAATTTAACTGTCTGATTTAGTTCACACAGCGGTCCATAAAGTTTATCTTCCACTGTCGTCTCTCTAGGCCAAACGGTTTGCCTAGATATGTTGTATTTTGGGCAGTCTTGGAGTATGTCTGCGACACCAATCCACATGTGCACATGGCTGTTTTACCAATCTTGAATTTTGTATACACGTGGTTGCGTAATCTATTGTGTACTGTTCTGAGGCGCAGAATAATGACTCTCTGCCTCTGCATGCCTGCCTCTACCTGCCTGCCTGCGTGCGTCTTTGCCTGCCTCTGCCTGCCTGCCTCTGTCTCTGCCTGCCTGCCTGCCTCTGTCTCTGCCTGCCTGCCTCTACCTGCCTGCCTGCCTCTGTCTCTGCCTGCATGCCTGCCTCTGTCTTCCTGCCTGGGTCTCTGCCTGCGTCTGTCTCTGCCTGCCTGCGTCTGCCTGCCTTCCTCTGTCTCTGCCTGCCTCTGCCTCTGCCTGCCTGGCTGCCTGCCTCTGTCTTCCTGTCTCTACCTGCCTGCCTCTGTCTGCCTGCCTCTGTCTCTGCCTGCCTGCCTGCCTGCCTGCCTCTGCCTGCCTCTGTCTTCCTGTCTCTACCTGCCTGCCTCTGCCTGCCTGCCTCTGTCTGCCTGCCTCTTTCTCTGCCTGACTGCCTGCCTCTGTCTGTCTGCCTCTGTTTGCCTGCCTCTGTCTCTGCCTGCCTGCCTCTGTCTCTGCCTGCCTGCCTCTGTCAGCCTGCCTCTGTCTCTGCCTGCCTGCTTCTGCCTGCCTGCCTCTGTCTCTGCCTGCCTGCCTCTGTCTCTGCCTGCCTGCCTCTGTCTCTGCCTGCCTGCCTCTGTCTCTGCCTGCCTGCCTCTGACTCTGCCTGCCTGCCCGCCTCTGTCTCTGCCTGCCTGCCTCTGTCAGCCTGCCTCTGTCTCTGCCTGCCTCTGACTCTGCCTGCCTGCCCGCCTCTGTCTCTGCCTGCCTGCCTCTGTCAGCCTGCCTCTGTCTCTGCCTGCCTGCTTCTGCCTGCCTGCCTCTGTCTCTGCCTGCCTGCCTCTGTCTCTGCCTGCCTGCCTCTGTCTCTGCCTGTCAGCCTGCCTCTGTCTCTGCCTGCCTGCCTCTGTCTTTGCCTGCCTGCCTGCCTCTGTCTCTGCCTGCCTGCCTCTGTCTCTGCCTGCCTGCCTCTGTCAGCCTGCCTCTGTCTCTGCCTGCCTGCCTCTGTCTCTGCCTGTCAGCCTGCCTCTGTCTCTGCCTGCCTGCCTCTGACTCTGCCTGCCTGCCTGCCTCTGTCTCTGCCTGCCTGCCTCTGTCTCTGCCTGCCTGCCTCTGACTCTGCCTGCCTGCCTGCCTCTGTCTCTGTCTGCCTCTGTCTCTGCCTGCCTGCTTCTGCCTGCCTGCCTCTGTCTCTGCCTGCCTGCCTCTGACTCTGCCTGCCTGCCCGCCTCTGTCTCTGTCTGCCTCTGTCTCTGCCTGCCTCTGCCTGCCTGCTTCTGCCTGCCTGCTTCTACCTGCCTGCCTCTGTCTCTGCCTGCCTCTGCCTGCCTGCTTCTGCCTGCCTGCTTCTACCTGCCTGTCTCTGTCTCTGCCTGCCTGCCTATGCCTGTCTGCCTCTGTCTCTGTCTGCCTGCCTCTGCCTACCTGCCACTGTCTCTGCCTCTGTCTGTCTCTGAATGTCTGCCTCTGTCTGTCTCTGCCTGCCTGCCTCTGTCTCTGTCTGTCTGTCTCTGTCTGTTTGTCTATCTGTCTCTGCCTGTCTGCCTCTGTCTCTGCCTGCCTGCCTCTGCCTGTCTGTCTCAGACTACCTCTGTCTCTGCCTGTCTGCCTCTGTCTCTGCCTTTCTGCCTCTCCTGACTGGAGAAGAAGGGCTGAATGTCAGACGGGCCTGCGTGCCCAATTCTTAACCCTTTGAAAATAAAGATTCCTTCGTTCGTTCGTTCGTTCGTTCTGCCTCTGTCTGTTTGCCGCTGTCTCTGCCTATCTGTCTACGCCTATATGTCTCTCTGTCTGCCTCTGTCTCTGCCTGTCTGCCCCTGTCTCTGCCTTTCTGACTGTCAATGTCTCTGAATTTCTGCCTCTGTCTGTCTATCTGTCTGTCTGTCTGTCTGTCTGTCTGTCTGTCTGTCTGTCTGTCTGTCTGTCTGTCTGTCTGTCTGTCTGTCTGCCTGTCTGTCTCAGCCTGCCTGACTCTGTCTCTGCCTGCCTGCCTTTCTCTGTCTGTCTGTCTCTGTCTGTCTGTCTCTTAATTTCTGTCTCTTCCTCTCTGTCTCTGTCTCTGCCTCACAGCATCTGTCTCTGCCTGCCTGCCTTTGTCTGCCTCTATCGCTGCCTGTCTTCCTCTGTCTGTCTGTCTGCCTCAGTCTGTCTCTATGTGATATTTTTTTAAAAATTGTCCCCTAACTGCCACTTGGGACCAGTGGAGAACTAGAATATTCTCAGAGGAGATATTCTCTAGCACAGTGGTTCTCAACCTTTTTTGGCCCGTGCCCCCCTTCACCATATTTTCAGAACGTCATTCCCCCCTTCCTATCAAAAATTTGGCCCTTGCCCCCCTTCACCGTACTTTCAGAACGTCATCCCCCCCCCCCTTCATATTTCCTATCTAAAAATCCCCCACCCCTCCACAGTATACGAAAAAATGGAAGGTAAATTTAATAGCATATACTAAAACAAGTCTAGACATCCACATAAAACATGATTTGTGGGTCTACTTACTTTATAAAATGAATTTTAGAAGGATGAGACGTACATAACTGTAAAGTATGAAGGGAAAAACAATATGAAGTAATCGGTTCTTGTATTAACGCGATCTTGAAATGGTCTTCATCCCCCCCCCCCCCTGGAAACCCTAAAATTCCCCCGGGGGGGGGGATTCCCTACTGGTTGAGAACCACTGCTCTAGCACAACACATTTCCACTACATAATGTAACAACGAGTTATTATTTTAGTCAGAACAAACACAGAACGTCCACTTATTGTTAGTTTTAGCCAGGTGACCTATGACCCAATAGCAGACATTGCAGGGTTGAGAATATATGGAGCAGACAAGTTAATTAATGCCCACAAGCCTTCACCAAGTGTAGTATTTTCATTACTCAAAGGGAATGTGTGAAAGCACCTAAACAACAGGATGTGGTAATTGACTTAATTTATAGTCTAAACATAACTATGCACGAAATCTGTTTATGCTACCTTTAAAGTTTAGATGGAAAGAGTATAGAGAGAGGGATCACCCTACTTGGTTAAAATACCAGAACAAGACTCTGTCCCTGGCAGTCAACATGTAATTTCTAACAGACAGGAGTGTTTATGATTTCGGGTGGATTTAGTTACCTTTATGTCGATCTGCTAACGGAAGGTAAGAATGAATACCTACAATTCCCTAGTATATGTATATAGATAATAAAGTATATTCTGTCTCATATAGATATTCGTGAGTTCAGTCACATGAACTAACCTAATCTAGAGGGATAATGATAAGTTCCCTTGAATAATAAAGTATCCCTGGATTGTCTTCCATTGTTTATCCTAAACCTAGGGTCGATAAGAATAATAGCCCAGAAAAATCATTCTTTGATATTACTGTACAATCTTTTCTATAGATATATATTCTTCCATATATTGATATGGATGCCTTTTATTTGACGAATGTGACCCCCTATCCTGAGGAACGGACATATGCCCAAAGACCAGAGTGAGATGTCTCTCTTAATCGGAGTCCGACCAGTAGAAATTGACGAGGATGAAGCTAAGTTGCATTACCACCCCATGTGCCCTCCTTTACGTCCAGCGGCCAAAAACTAAACAACACCAGCTAGTCAATCATAGAATTTACTCAGAGATCCAGTTTCCCTTCAAGAACAGAACATGTTACCGCCATATTCTAGAGACCTGGATGAACCAGTCTTACCAAATCGACCCAGAAAAGGAACTATACTATCGGTGCTTTACGTGTACTTACCCAGAGACACACTAACAATAATTATTAATTAATTGTGCTAGAATTGTGTCTGATGTTATTGCATTTTTTTTTTCAACGATCGGACAAATGGGACAGTAATATTTGTTAGATAATTAGACATAATTAGCCATAATTTAAAAAAAAATTAGACATAAAGATATCAAGTGTGTAATATTTATGTAAATTGTATTAGGGCATACCCCCAACCCCTTTCTTTTATTACATTAATGTAAACATCTCCTACAGTGTTCTGTAATTTCATTAGTGTCGTATGTGAATTCCCGTGGTTAATAATATTAAAGTGATAGGTTTCCTTCACTTGAATACAAGATCCAAAATGAGAGAGCTGGTGGCAGGGATACAACTCGCTTGCCCTCTAATCAGAGTGATCGTATTTTCTCTCTAAAGCAGTGACTTCCCTGGGCTCTCTTGGCCTCCTATTAGAAAACCGTGTTTTTTTTCTCACTAGGGTATCGTACGAGCCAATTCCTGGTTTTTCTATAATAGTGGTCAACTGATAATTGGGGACATCAATCACCCATTTCTATTATTTTACATACCATACTGTGTCTACCTTTGTCTGTCTCTGTCTCTGCCTATCTTACTCTGTCTTTCTTTGGCTCTGCCTGTTTGCCTCTGTCTCTGCCTGTCTGCTTCTGCCTCTGACTGTCTATCTCTGTCTCTACCTTTCTTCCTTTGTCTCCGCCTGTCTGCCTCTGGATGTCTGCCACTGTTTGCCTCTGCCTGTCTGTCTGTCTGTCTGTCTGTCTGTCTGTCTCTCTCTCTCTCTCTCTCTCTCTCTCTCTCTCTCTCTCTCTCTCTGCCTGTATACTTTGTCTCTGCCTGTCTGCTTCTGTCTCTGCCTCTCTGCTTCTGCCTCTGCCTGTCTGCTTTTTTCTCTGCCTGTATACCTTTGTCTCTGCCTGTCTGCCTCTCTCTCTCTCTCTCTCTCTCTCTCTCTCATTCTCTCTGTCTGTCTCTGTCTGTCTGTTTGACTCTCTCTGCCTCTGTGTCTGTCTCTCTGTGTCTGAGAGAGAGAGATAGAGAGAGAGAGAGAGAGAGAGAGAGAGAGAGAGAGAGTATGCATGCATGTATAAGTAAACTTTAGTTAGTGAGTTTGTGATTGTGAGTGAGTGTATGTGTATGTGAGGGAATGCGTATTTGTGTGTTGTTGGGTGGGTGCAAGCGTGTGAGGGTTTGTGTAAATGATGTAAGTATATATGCAGGTATATATGTGTGTGATTATGCGAGTGAGTGTACGTGTGTCTGCCTGTCTGTCTCATAAAATCGCAATATGCATTGTCCATGTTTACAACATCCATTTGACAATCTTTATTTTTCCCTATGTGAATGTAATATGCACAATAGATAATTGATAAATGAAAGATGAGTGATTGGAAAGGCCGAATGTAAGACGGGCCAGCGTGCCGAATTTGTGACCGTTTGAAAATAAAGTTTGCTCGTTCGTTTGGTCTGATCCTTTCGATGTTTGTCTGCATTTCACATCGCCTGATTATTTCATCAACTTCTCGTGACTATAGATTGCCTACAAGAAAGCCTCAAGCGTCCTTACTGGGCCTGAAGTTGAAAATGGATACCCAGACACCAGAAGAAGAGATTCTGACCTGCAGCATCTGCTTAGAAACTTTCAAGGAGCCAAAAGTGCTCTCCTGTCTGCATCGGTGAGTAATACCTACCTGGGTCTTTGCTAGCATGTGTCTGCATCGGTGAGTAACACCTACCTGGGTCTCTGCTATAGCATGTGTCTCACTTTAAACGGAGTAAATATGGTTGATATGAATTATGTTCATTATGCAATTCTTCTTCTTCTTCTTCTTCTTCTTCTTCTTCTTCTTCTTCTTCTTCTTCTTCTTCTTCTTTACTTATCATCGTCCTCTGTCTCCTCCTCCTCCTGCTCCTGATCCTCCTCCATTTTCTCCTCTTCTATTATCAACATCGTCATCAGCTTATTCTCCGGCTTTTTAAGAGAGATATGTGCACTGTTACATGAATGGTTGTTTCTTGTTGATTATAATATATGTTTGAATAATTACAGCAATGGTTGTTTCTTGTAGACGGTATGAGAGACGTTGGAATAATTACATGAAATGTTGTTTCTTGTTATTATAGATGTTTAGATAATTACACGGAAGGTTGTTTCTTGTAGATTATGAGAGATGTTTACATGATTAGATTTGATAAATGGTTGTTTCTTGTAGATTATTAAAAAAAAATGTTTGAAAAATAACATGGAAGGCTGTTTCTTGAAGATTAAGATAGATGTTTGAATAATTAAATAAATGGTTGTTTGTAGTTTACTGTGTGAGAGAAGTTTGAATAATTGCATGAATGGCTGTTTCTTGTAGACTCTGTGAGAGATACTTAGATAATTATATGAATGGTTGTTTCTTGCAGACTGTGAGAGAGATGTTTGAAAAATATACATGTGTGGGTGTTTCTTGTAGACTATGTGAGAGATGTGTGAATAATTTCATAATTAGTTGTTTTTTGTAGACCGTGTGAGAGAAATAAGGTGCCTACTTCCCTCCGCTAGCCTACGGAACACCGTTGGGCAAGGTGTAGTACCCGTTTAGCCCCCCGATCAGGGTTACGTGAATCCATATGTGCAGTTGGTGGATGAAAGCTGAAGAGCAGCCGACAGATAGGTGTAGGTTATGGTCTCCACCTTCACAACGGTAGGCAGAGGATCTCCTTTTTGAGGAGTCAATGGCTACAGTCATTGACCAGTATGGTCACTGCTAAGAAGGACATCAATGGCAAACTACCTTCTTTACAGATGCCAAGAAAATTATGTTGTGCGGTCTCGTAGAATAAATATCTGAATGGGTGATTTCAACGCAAAAGTAGGAAATCAAGGCGATGGATGCAGTGTATGCAACCATGGTTTGGGAGAGCGAAATAAAAAATGATACAGACTTGGCAAAGAGCAAGAAGTGGTTGTAGGAAACACCTGGTTTAAACAGCATCCTAGAAGATTATGGACATGGAGGAGTCCAGACAGCAGGATTAAAACCCAGACTGATTAAAACCTGATTAGCAGAAGGTTTCGAATTGCGTTAACAGTCGTAAAAACAGTTACAACAAATGCAGACTGTTACAGTGATCACAGATTAATTACAGGCACATTGGGGGTAAAGTTAAAGAAAGTCAATATACAACAGGAAATCCTAAATACGACTTTTGTGCAAAGTGAAAACTGACAAAGATATACAAGATAATTTTAACATAGAAGTAAATATAATAGGAGGGTAGTAAAATAGGAGGGTAGTTACGAACAGATAAAGCTAGGAGTACGACAGGGGTGTGTCTTGTCACCCGATCTCTTCTCCCTATATAGCGAAGTAATAATGAGAGAGATCAAAGAGAAGCCAGGAATACTAATCGGAGGATATGATATAAACAATATACGCTATGCAGATGACACAGTATTGGTGGTGGATAATGCAACAGACCTACAACAATTGTTGGACAGTGTAGTAACAGAGAGTGCACAGAAAGGACTCTGCTTGAATATCAAGAAAACAGTAACAATGGTGATATCAAAGGAAATGGGGACACCAAAATGTGACATAGAAATAGAAGGGTAAATTCTCAACCAAATGGATAATTTTAAATACCTAGTAGCACTTATAACATCAGATGGGAGATGTACAATAGAGATTAAGAACAGAACAGGACAGGCAAAAGCCGCATTTCAGAAAATGAAGAGTATCTTATGCAATATCTACCGCAGAAGAATGTCTCGGTGTGTTAACCACGCATAAAAAGAACAGATGGTTCAATCACAAATGTGAAGAAGCAGTCATTAGGAAGAAGAATGCCAGACATGTATGGTTAAATGACATCAATAACATCCAAAAGGAAGAGCATTATAGAAATGAATGTAAAGAGGCTACAAAAATAGTCAGACAGCAGAAGCGAGAATATATGAGTAATATAATCAAAGATATGGAAACTAATCACCAGAAAAATTAATCCAGAAATTTTTTTAAAGAACTGAAGTCAATGAAACGAGGGCACCAACAAAACACATATGGTTTAAAAGACAAAAATGGGAATATGATAAATACCAATGAGGAAATGTGCAACACATGGAAAGAATATTTTATTGAATTACTAAATTGTGAAGCTCCAAGTAACATTTTCCCACAGGAAGAGGTTCTAACATGCGAACCACAAATTGAAGAACCTACATTTGAAGAAATCCTATATGTAATCACACGACTTAAAAACAATAAGGCAACTGGGACTGATGGAATTGCTGCTGAATTTATAAAGGCAGGTGGCCATGCATTACATCTAAAGCTATACGAACTAATAATAAAAATCTGGAGGACAGAAGAATTACCCCATGACTGGAAAGAGTCATTATTGATACCTATCTTTAAGAAAGGAGACAAGTTCCAATGTGGAAATTATAGAGGAATATCACTACTGTCCACAAGCTATAAGATACTATCCGCAGTATTACTAAATAGACTAAAACCATATTCAGAAGACATATTAGGTGACTACCAGGCAGGTTTTAGACAAAACAGATCTACAATAGATCAGATATTTATCTTACGACAAATAGCCGAGAAACATTGGGAATATAAAAGAGATCTCCATAACATTTTTGTGGATTTTAAAAAGGCTTATGATAGTGTCTATAGGAATAGTCTATGGAATGCTATGCAGGAATTTGGAATACCAAGGAAGTTAATCAACATGACCAGACTATGCATGGAAGATACTTATAATATAGTAACATACAAAGGCAGGAAATCAGACCCCTTCCAAATAACATCTGGCTTGAAACAGGGTGATGCACTATCGCCGCTACTCTTCAATCTGGTTCTAGAGAAAGTTGTAAGGAAGGTAAAGGAGGAATGTGATATTGGAGGAACATCCAAGCTGCTTGGTTATGCAGATGATATAGATATTATAGGGCAAAGTGAACAAAAGACATTGGAAATATTGACTCACTTAAAGGAAAAAGCCCAACAGATGGGGCTGGTTATCAACCAAGATAAGACAGAATATATGGTAATTTCAAGAGACGGAATGGCTAAAAACTCTGGCCACATACAAATAGATAATATGACCATTAAAAGAACGGAAACATACAAATACCTGGGTACAATCTTCAACTGCTCCAACATCATAAGGGAAGAAATACAAACTAGAATCAACTCTGGAAATAAGATATACTATGCACTACAACATCTACTAAAATCAAAGGCGCTATCTCGTAACACCAAAATCACAATATACAAAACACTGATCAGACCAGTTGTGCTGTATGGCTCTGAAACCTGGAGTACAACGAAAAGAGACGAAGCCTTGTTACAAACCTTTGAGAACAAAATTTTAAGACGCATCTTTGGACCCATTAGGGATACACATAGTGGAGAGTGGAAAAGAAGAAGTAACAAAGACATTTATGATCTGTTTAAGTCCCCGCTAATCACTGGTATCATGAAGGCTAATAGACTACAATGGCTGGGGCATATAGAAAGAATGGAAGATAATAGGGAAACAAAACTCGCTTACACTCAGGAAATAAATGACCGCAGACCCCGAGTTAGACCAAGAAGGCGGTGGAGAGATAATATATATACAGACCTACAAGCACTTGGAATCAACGACTGGCAAGAGAAGGTCCACCAGAGAGACGAATGGAGACGGATTTTATTTGCAGCAAAGAACCTCAATGGCTCGGAACGCTGAAGAAGAAGAAGAAGAAGAAGATCTTATGCAATAAGTCGTTATCAATGAATGTAAGAGAGTGCTAAAATGCTATATAGAATCAGTTTTGCTGTATGGCAGCGAATCTTGGAATGTAAATGAACAAATTAGGAAGAAATTAGAAGCAACAGAGATGTGGTTTTTAAGACGAATGTTGCGAATTCCTTGGACTGCCAGAGTAACTAACAACGATTGCCTGAAAGAGGCTAATGAAACTAGAACACTATATACAACAATAAGAAAGAGACAAACAGCTTTCTTTGGTCATGTGATGAGAAGAGAGGCATTGAAGAACATTGTGACAACTAGAAAGATAGAGGGGAAGCGAGGCAGAGGCAGACCACGAGAAATGACGCAGGACGGACTGAGACAGTGGCATGGAGGAATATCATCAGCAGAGTTGATCCAGAACATCAAAGACCGAGCTCTGTGGGGAGTCATGAACGCCTACGCCTGCCGGCACGGCACTTGATGATGATGAAAAGTAAATAACAAATTTGATACATTGTCTTATCTCCTAGATGTGGATGATCAATGGGAAATGTTGAAGAATTCAATCAGTTGTGCTACAGAAAAAACTATTCCAAAATTAAACAAAGTACCTATGTCGTAAGACATGGATGACTGAAGTAATTAATGGAAACAAGAAGAAAGAACAAAAATAATCCTCTCAAATATAAAGAAATTCACAGAAAAGTGAGAACATTATGTATGGAGGTAAAAGAAGCATAGGTCGAAAAAAAATTGCAGAGAAATTGAAAAACAAAAACAACAGTAAAGATATGAAACTAATGCGCAAAAGAATTCAGGAGCTTACTAATCAAAGAACACTTAGGCCTACATCAGCAGGCTGCCTAAAGACAAAATATGGAAATAATATAATAGAAAAAGATCAGATTTTACATGTATGGTCAGATTATGTGAAAGAAAAACAGTATAATATTCATAATAATAATGAAGGACAATCAATTTTGAAGATGAAGGTTCAGAATGCACTTAACTATATGAAATCTGGCAAGACCCACGGTTCAGACAGCATCACAACAGAAATGATTACTGCTTTAGAAGAATATGGAATAGATAAAGTTACCAGACTGCTGAATACAATATATGATACTGGAAATATACCTCATGAATTATGTAACCCCATATTTATTGCAATCCCAAAGAAATCAGGAGCTTTGGAATGTGATCAACATCATCATTGGCACCTTTCCGTCTTGACAGACGATAGTTTGGTACATTGTGCTTCAAAAAGGCTTAATAACTACGATCCATGGCGGTGGCGAGTGTGGCTGGTAAGGTCAATTCTTGCTGCAAATGTTTGCCCACAGTAGGTGCATGTGAAAACATGGTCATTTACACCATTTTGCACCATCTTACGTCTGTGTGTGCTTTACCTGCAATCATTTTCTCCTTTGTCGTTATTCCATTTCTGATAGTTGCCTTCCATGCAACACGTTCAGCGGCGACTTGCTCCCAATGTGCATTATCAATGTCTGTATCAGTCATGTCCCGCTTTTACACATCTTTGTATCGTAGTAGAGGCCGACCCTGAGATCTCCTACCCGTCTGTAATTCACCAAAAAAGATGTCCTTTGGTATTCTACCATCATCCATCCTCCTAACATGTCCTATCCATCTAAGTCTACGAAGACTGAGCATGGAATACACCGTCACACAACCTGATCTTTCCAATACTTCAGTATTTGTGATTTTGTCTTGCCACTTAATACCAAGTATTCTTTGCAGAGACCGCATATGAAAGCTGTTTAAACGTTTCTCTTGGCGTGAGTAAGTTGTCCAGGTTTCACTGACATAAAGAAGAGTACTAAGGACACAGGCTTGGTAGACGAGGACTCTTGTTTTGGCAGTAAGCTTCCTGTTCTCCCAGACTCTTTTTGCTAACATGTTCATTGTTGTTGCTGCCTTGCCAGTCCTGATGTTGATTTCCTGATCGAGGGATAATTTGCTATTTACCTCTGATCCTAGATATGTAAAATGGTCTACTATCTCCAGTTCGGCGTCGTCAATAAAGATTGATGGTACACCATGTGCACCTTGTGACTAATCTGTGTCTTCTTTTTGTTAATTGTTAAACCAAATTCAGAACAAGCGTTGGAGAATGCAGATAGTAGATGTTGTAATCGCAGCATCATCCGCAAAAAGCAAGTCTCTGATTAGTACCCTCCTAATTTTGGTCTTGG
The DNA here is from genome assembly GCA_963921405.1 of Cepaea hortensis. Classification (NCBI taxonomy): domain Eukaryota; kingdom Metazoa; phylum Mollusca; class Gastropoda; order Stylommatophora; family Helicidae; genus Cepaea; species Cepaea hortensis. Next base: position 11,991,559 of record OY992877.1, read on the forward strand.
CCTTCAATCTCTGAGCATTATAAAGGCCACCATCTGAGCGTGAGTGAATGTATATACCGCCATCCTGACCACGAGAGGCGTATTTCAGTAGAAGTGAAAAGTATATCCCAAACAGGGTGGGGGATAGTACACAACCTTGCTTAACTCCACTCTTGATTTCAAACTCTTCTGAAGTTGAGCCATCAAACTTGATTATACCCTTCATGCCTGTGTGGGGCGATTCCACAATGGACAGAAGGGATGGTGGGCAGCCAATCCTCTTTAGTGCTTTGAACAGACCCTCACGACTGACCAAATCGAATGCCTTTGTGAGGTCGATGAAGGCAATAAACAGTGGCTGATTTTGTTCCCGGCATTTTTCTTGCATCTGTCGCAATGAGAATATCATATCAATGGTAGACCGGTTCTGACGGAAGCCGCACTGTGATTCGGGGTAGACTTGATCTCCCAGAACTTGAAGTCTGCGCAGAACAATTCTGGCAAATACTTTCCCAACAATACACAGAAGTGAGATACCCCTATAGTTGTTACAGTCGCTCCGGTCGCCCTTGTTCTTGTACAGCGTTATGGTGGATCTGTAGAGCGAGTGTGTCTTGCCCACTCCTGATTACTTCTATTGGAATCCCATCATTACCTGGAGCCTTGCCAGACGCAAGCTCATTTATAGCACACTTAACTTCTGTTATGGTGGGAAGTGTGTCCAAGTGATCAAGAGTTGGTAGGGCCTCTATGGCGTTGAGGGCATCATCCGCTAGCTTGGTCTCACTTGAATAAAGCTCTAAATAGTGCTCAACCCATCTATCCATCTGCTGTTTCTTATCAGTGATGATATCTCCAGTCAAGGTTTTCAGCGGTACACTTCTTTTGATCATTGGACCACATGCTTTCTTTATCCCTTCATACATGCTTCTGATGTTTCCCTTATCACTCGACATGATGAGGATACTTGAATATCTATAGATTGATGGAAAAGACCTTAGACTTGTAAATAACATATATTGGAAATAACAAGCTGCCATAAGAATGGATAATGAAGTAAGTCTTCTTCTTCTTCTTCTTCTTCTTCTTCTTCTTCTTCTTCTTCTTCTTCTTCTTCTTCTTCTTCTTCTTCTTCTTCTTCTTCTTCTGCGTTCATCCGGAGTTTTTTTTCGGACGTGATTGCGTTGTGCCTGTTTACAGCAGAGCTGTGTTCTTGCGCCGTTAGGCCGACACATTCGACTTCTGAGGGCATTTGTTGACCGGGTTAACCTTCCCGGATGAAGTAAGTCAATATCAGCCTATTAAGAGAGGTGTGTGACAGGGATGCGTAATGTCTCCAGATCTTTTTTCCCTGTACAGTGAAAATATTTTCAGAAATATAGACATGGAAGGAATCAATATTGGGGAACAATGCATCAATAACATTAGATATGCAGATGATATAGTCTTGATTGCAGACAATGAACAGGACCTGCAACATTTAGTAGATGCTATTGTTGCACATAGTGAACAACTACGGTTAGAAATAAATTGTAAAAGGAGATAGATTATGGTCGTCACTAGAAAGAACGAAATACCACAATGTAATATACAAGTGAATGGAATATTCTTCAACAAGTGAATATGTACAATTATCTCGGAACAGTAATAACATTTGATAGGAGATGCCTTGAAGAAGGTAGCCTTTTTCAAGATGAAAAACATACTGACCAATAAAAAGATATCAATTGAAACGAGAAAAAGAGTGTTGAAGTGCTACATAGAACCTGTACTTTTGTGGGGGATTTAAAGAGTGGACAATGAGCAGTCAAGCTGAAAAACATCTGATGGCTGTGGACATGTGGTTTCTGAGGAAAATGCAAAGAATACCATGGACAGACAGAAAAAAACAATGAGCAAGTCTTTTAAGAAGCAAATGAAGATCGCAAACCCATTAGAGACATTAGACGTAAACAGTCAAAAATGTTTGGGCATGTTATGAGAAGAAATGAATTGGAGAACATGGTGACAACTGGCAAGATCGAAGGGAAGAGACCAAGGGGAAGACCGAGAAGTAAATACCTGGATGGCTAGGCCACGTGGCATAATCTAGACAGAAACACGGAGCTGATCCACGACTCTGGTGATCGAGTGAGAGTGCAAAACATGACCACCCACACTTATCGGCATGGCACATGATGGATGGATGGTGTGAGAGATATGTGAATAATTACATGGAGGGTTGTATCTTGCAGACTGTGAGAGAGATGTTTGAAAAATATACATGTATGGGTGTTTCTTGTAGACTGTGTGAGAGATGTGTGAATAATTACTTGAATGGTTGTATCTTGCAGGCTGGGTAAGAGGTGTTTCAATAATTACATAAAAGGTATTTTTCTTCTTATAGGTTCTGTGAGAGCTGTTTGAAATCTCACATCACAAGTTCAAGTAGGAAACCTTTTGCCCCGTTATCATGTTTCTCATGCCCTGACTGTAGAGAAACCATCGTGGCTCCAAACGTAACAGCGCCACCGTCTGCCTGGGCTGCTCTCTTCAAAACAGACTTTATCACGAAAGGCCTGATTGAGGCCCGCAAATATAAGCAAGAATCTGAGAGGAACAAAGAGCCCAAGGTTTGCCACCCTTGTCCGGAGCATGGACAAGTAGAAGTTAATCTTTACTGTGTTGACTGTTCTAGAACCGCCTGCCATATTTGTGCAACTACCACTCATCAGAATTGCAATTGTTTGGTTACTGTCAAGAAAGCTGCAGAAGATCGTCGATCTAAAATAAAGGAGCAGATCGGTCGGACTCAGCCTATCATAGAAGAAGCTTTAGTGAAAGTAAAAGAAATGCGTTTCAGAATAGTAGACTTTATGGCCGCGCTTGTGAAAAAAGAAATAACAGAATTAACTCAGAGAGTGCATAGCCTTGTGAATAACGAGATAGGAAAGCTCATAAAAGAGTTACATAAAAACCACGACGATCTCCGACGAATTGTTTTTGCGAATTTTTTCACATTATCTGAGAGTACAAATAACTTGCAGTGTCTTGTAAATAGAGCAAAGTTAAAGATGGTGTTTACCTCAGATGTGGACTTGCTGGCAGATATAGAGTTCAATGACGCCATTGATTCAAGCACCGAACAGTGTGTTTCCATAAATCAACAGTTTGACAGGCTGTCATGTACAATGTCCAAAATGTACCCGTATCAGATTGTTTGATGAGCCTTGTGCTGAATGCGATCTCCAAATGAATAAGAAAAAGAAAACAAGCTGAGGGAACAAAAGAACAATAAGAAGAAGAAGTAAGTTACTTATGGCTCTGAACATGTAAATGGTTCCAGCCAAAAAAAAAAAAAAGGTATGCTTTGAATTAATAAATGAAGCCTCCACTGATTCATCATCATGATGTGCCATGCCGATAAGTATGGGCGGTCAGGTTTACCCTCTTACACTATCATCACAGTGGTGGATCAGCTCTGTGTTCTTGTCTCGGCCATGCCATGTGATCAAGCCATCCAGGTATTTACTTCTCTGCCCTCTCCTTGTTCTTTTCCCCTCAAGTTTGCCTGTTGTCACCAAGTTCTCTAGTTTATCTTTTCTCATAAAGTGCCCATATAATTTAGACTGTCTGCGTGTAATTTCTCTAATCAGTTTACGGTTTTCATTTGCCTCTTGTTGAACGTGCTCGTTGGTTTTTCTGTCTGTCCATGATATTTTTTGCATTTTCCTCAGAAATCGCATTTCCATTGCCATTAGAGGTTTTTCAACTTTTCTGCTCATTGTCCACGTTTCATATCTATATTTTTTTTTTCATTTTGCAGTTGACATCTATTTTGTTTATTTCTGTGCATAGTTACCATTAAGTGATTGGATATATTTCTCTTGTTTAAGATAACAGCTGAACCATAACACTCTGGGGTTGTATACTGTTATTCAGTGGTGAGCAATTTACGGAGAGGAAGGCCTATCTACTTTACGGAGATTCCTGCAGACTGATTAACTCTCCTGTCCACTCTGTGGTATATGGCCGGCTACTCGATTTGAAAGAAAATTGACATCTGCCATTCTAATCTAAAGTTTAGCACTGCTCGCAAGGATGAGAACACTCGCTCTTAATCTTCCGGTGCGCTGATTGTGGGGTGGAGATTTAAATACATAAACTATCATTTAAGTTGGATTTAAATTATGTCATCTAGTTCAAAAAGCAAGGGCAAACTACTGAACGTCACGTTGCCTTAACATACGACATAGGAGCTGATCCCAAAATCCTGCAAATGAATTGAAACAGATTAAGCCTGATAGATCAGTGGAGAACAAATACCTTAGCATTACAGTGTGTGTGTGTGTGTGTGTGAGAGAGAGAGAGAGAGAGAGAGAGAGAGAGAGAGAGAGAGAGAGCCCGGCTCATGATGATAGCGGAACCTCTTCAGGTGGCACAGCGTAAGAAATAGTGGGAAGCAAGGGGAGGCGATTCCAGCCACGCTATTGAAAGACAGACCAGGTATTTTTGGTCTTGCTTTCATCACCACCACTGGTGGGAAAGATAAGCTGCTGTGCCTGTAGGTGGATTCCATATGATCCAGATCTGTGTTAGATGGATTGCATGTGATCTAGATCTGTGTTAGATGGATTCCATATGATCCAGATCAGTGTTGAACTTAGTGTTGAGCGGCGGTTGTGAGCTGTTGTGTTGGAGAAGCCAATATTTGGATGTTCGATTTTCGCTGTATCATACATTTTTGTTGTACGATACATGTTTGCCTTATTGAAAAGAGATGCAATAAGGCAAACCAACTCATTGAACAAATGACACCAATACTGAAGAACAAACATGTATCAATGGTTACTAATAAAGCACTTTACAACACAATTTTCCTACCAACTATATGCTACAAATGCCAAACCTGGACAATGACAGAAAAAGAGAAAAGAACAACAACAGAAATGAGATTCCTGAGAAGAACACGCAATGTATCAAGAAGAGATAAGATCAGAAATGAATAAATCAGGATTAAAGTGGGGGTTATAGCAGCGCTTGATTTTATTAGAAGGCAGCAAGTCAAATTGTTTGGCCATGCAAATAGGTTACCCGCTAACAGTATACCACAAGAAGCAATGATGTACAGACCAGATGGAAACAGAACGCACGAACGAAAATCTTTATTGTCAAAGGGTTAAGAATTGGGCACGCAGGCCCGTCTGACATTCTGACAGAGGAAGAGACCGACCACGTAAACGATGGACGGAGGGAATAGCAGTCTATGGGAATCTCGATGCATGAAACCCACAAGCGGGCACTCTCCCGCTGTTTATACTTCATCTCGACACCGCAAGGTACAAGAGGAACCTGATGAGATGAGATGAGATAAATGTTTGCTGCATCGTAGATTTTTGGTTGACTGTAGATTTACTCATTTTTGCTGTCGCGTAAATTTTTTATTGCACCATAACCAGATATTTGGCATGCTATAGAGGTTGATGGTCTTAGCACAGGGTTTTGGTATATTTTCCTGTTGGATTAGAAGAATTCGATTTAGCCCTTCACTGTATGTTAGTGTTTACATTAGGAAGACTTGTAGAGCTTAATAAAGATAACTCTATGTTGCTTCTAGTTTGCTAGTTTAGCTTTAATTAATTTAGTATATACATCCATCGTTGCTGCTGCAGCCTGGTGTTTACATCCATTGCTTTGGTTGAGCTCGTCTGTTCTTGACTTCTGGAGATCCCTGGCTATCTTCTTTGTATTTATTTTCTCTTTTTTTTAAGCCGCGGGGGGGGGGGGGGGGGAATAACGTCAGGCAAAGAAAGTGCAACGCTTACTGCGTTCGGGTCAAAGAGAAGAGGGCCGATCAGAAACAGAGAAGAGACATGACGTGTAGAAACCTTTCCTGTTCGCATAATGCGAATATTAGAGCAGGCGCGGCTTTATGAAAGTTAGCCAGTGTGAGGAGAGTCAGATGTGATGGAATGTCACCTTCTAAACTACTAAGTGTAGGAAAGGTAGTTAGACACACCACCCACTATACAGAGAAATGTAAGATTACAGATCAGTTCCTTATAGAAAAGTGTGTAGTGGTACCTACTCCAGCGGCATCAAGAGGCCCTTATTTTATCACAAGAGTTCTAGCGAATGGGCCCGATAGAGTATCAGGGTATGAGTTAAAGCGGGATGAAGATGATACAATGGAGAAAGCATCTGATTCAACAATCCATCCATCCATCATGTGCCATGGTTGTCACCAAGTTCTTCAAATCATTTTTTCTCATAACATGCCCAAAAAATTGTGACTGTCTACGTCTAATGTCTCTAATCAGTTTACGATCTTCATTTGTTTCTTGAAGGACTTGTTCATTGGTCTTTCTGGCTGTCCATGGTATTCTTTGCATTTTCCTCAGAAACCACATTTCTACAGCCATAAGATGTTTTTCAGCCTGAATGCTCATTGTCCAAGCTTCACATCCATATAATACTATAGGTTCTATGTAGCATCTCAATACTCTTTTTCTCGTTTCAATTGACATCTTTTTATTGGTCAGTATGTTTTTCATCTTGCTAAAGGCTACTTTTGCCATGGCGATTCTTGTTCTAATCTCTTCAAGGCATCTTCCATCAGATGTTATTAGTACTGTTCCGAGATAATTTTACCTATTCACTATTAATCTTTTGCACCTAGTAGTAGCCTGTTGGCGGTCTGGAGTCACCTGGTGCGCATGACTATCCCTACCGGGCGAGGCTGCTCCTATGGAGCACCCATTTACGCCGTTTGTCTGATTATCGATGATTCCACACAACATGATATTCTTGGCATCTGTAAAGAAGGTAGTTTGCCAATAGGTTCAACAATAGGGTTACCAAAATTGCCAGGTGGGTGGAGGTAGAAGAAGAGCCACAAGATAAACTAGCAGAAAATGGCTGGTACATGTTTGAACTAGGAGACTGCAGGTGAGGCACTGAGAGAATGCATCTAGGAATAGACAGATGGTGCGTTTCGTTTTCAAATGCAAATAAATCTATTTTAATGTTTATATTCTTAAGGCAAATGGTAACTGGTGTTAAGCTTACCAGAGTATTGTTTGCGCATTTGGATTGTTTTTATTCTTTGGTAATGATTATAGAATAATTTGTTCCTTTTGTGTTTGGAGGACTATTATTTTTGTAATGACAATATTCATTTGAAACGTGAGGTATGTCTTAAGTTTGTATGACTGGGCCCAGGGAGCAGAGGCGCGATTTCTCCTTACTGGTGTTATTATCATTTTCGTTTAGTACTAATGATTTGTACCAGTGAAAGGATAATGAAGATTTAATGTTCGTTTTATGTTTCACCTTTATAAATTGACACTATTGGTATTTTGACCTTGTATTGTACTGATGCTTTGTGTTGTATACTTCTGCTGTATCATCTTGTAGGTGATGAGGTTTTGATAGATTTGGTAGAGCAAGACTGTGTTTATCGGGGTATGCTTAAAGGAGTGATTTGGGTAATTATATGTATGTGGCGATAGTATGAGTCTGGCGTGAATTTATTCTTAATAGTGTACCCATCTAGTGTCAGATCAGGTTGTCGCAACGACAATATTTAACGTTTGTGAATATTGCACGAGGCCACTTCATGAGCTCGCAAGTTATCAGAGCGCTACTAGGGCGTGCAAACACCCCCAAAAAAAAAATGAGGTAATTCCAGCCACGCCATAGAATGCCAGGTGAAGGCATTATAAGTCTTATTCTCAGGGCCAACTCTAGCGTTTAAGAGGGCGTCTTTGTTGGTAAACGATTTGCGTATTCTCCAGGTCAGTACCATACATGTTTGCTGTATTATAGATTCTGGTTCATAATGTATTTCACTTACATTTGTTGCTGCACGACAAATTTCTTTCCTACTGCAAATTTTTGGTTTGCTATTGAGGCTAGTGGTCTTAGCATAGACCTTTGTTACAGTTTCCTGCTGTATTAGAAATATATGTTTTTGCCTTTCGCATTATGTTGGTGTTTGCTTTGGCAAGATTTTAAAAGCGGCTAATAAAGATCATTCATTTTATTAATTTAATTTGTACACCGACTGTTGTTGTTTCAGCCTAAATTGTTAATGAGTTGCCTGGGTTGAGAGATCCATTCATAAAGTCTCTCAAACCCTTGGGCCATCTGTTGTTTATTTACTCTCTCCGTTTTTGTTCTTCTCGTCCCGTCCTTATGCCTTAATGCAGTCACCGGAGGATCGTTTCTGTGACTATATGTTGATGTTTGTGTATGTATTAGTTTGCCGATGAAGGCTAGTTATCTGTCCTGTATGTTTCGTATTTCTGTTCTGTCATGCTGCATTACTTTGTGTTATTTTATGTTGTTTACACTTCCACAGCTTTACCGCAGTTCCAGCAAATTGTATTGATATTCTACTATGTTCACAACTGCAACTAAGTATACTGTCTTCTTCTGTTAAACGTTACGTAGTTATCTGGGTTTTAGATTTAATTACTTAATCTAAGTCGTTACTAGCTATCTTTTCTATTTTTCTGATTTATATCCACCATTTATACTCCCTCGCCGTTCACCGCCCCTTTAATTTCATTACCCCCATCTCTCCACAATCTCTCGTATCATTACACATACATTTGTATCCCTTCTTTCTAACATTTTTTTTTCACATTTTCATTTTCTCTTAATTGTTCTAATTTTTTCATCTTTTTATTTTTCTCGTCCTGTCTTTATACCTTAATGTAGTCACCGGAGGGTCTTCTCCGTGACTATATGTTGTGTTTTGTGTATGTGTTTGTTTAATGATGAAGGCTAGTCGCCGCAACGTCCTGTATGTTTTGTAATTCTGTTCTGTAAAGCTGCATTACTTTGTGTTATTTTATATTTTTAGTTCGGGGAACGGTGAGAGGTGTCTTCTCTTTATTCCTGTCTTTTCTATTTCTTATCGTCTTCTTCTCTTTGGCTCGAACGCAGTTAGCATTGTATTATCTCTCCCTCACACCGTCGTTTTTCTTTTTGCTTCAATGAGAGAGAGAGAGAGAGAGAGAGAGAGAGAGAGAGAGAGAGAGAGAGAGAGAGAGAGAAAGACAGACAGGCATGAGGAGAACGATAGAGTCTGAGTAATCACATTTCCTTTGAAATCAAAAATAAAATATATATTATATATTGCTGGAAGTAGGTACGAAAATAAAGAGACAATGAATTCGTAAGAGACTTATGTTACAGAGGAAAAGCAGAATTAAAACAAGAAAGATAATGAAAAGGTCCATATATATTAACAGTATACGTCATTGATGCTATCTAGCAAATGAAGAAAGGAAAACCAGTCCGGCCATATGAGATCATTTTAAAGGAAATAAAGTACCAAAGAATTTAAATTGGAAGTATGAGGTAAGATAAGAAATGGTATTTAAACATTAGACATATGCCTTGTGATATGCAAAATTCTGTATTTATATTCTCGTTCAAAAGAACCAGGGGTGAATTAATGCGAAGAATTTCGTACATGTAACCTCATAAACCATGTCAACAAAAATCTAATCAGAGTTATAATGAACAGAACAAGAATGAATGTCGAAAGATGCAAGTCAATGGTGTGAGGGGGTTAAGACTCCATTCTGTGGTCATATCGCAGAGTTCGGAGGTTAGTTAGTTAGTTAATCGAAGTTCCAACTTCACGGTAACGGGTCGTCCCCATATTGCTCCATTCCTGTGCCAGTGAATATCACAAAATGCTCCTCACTGCCCCATGTGAACAATGGAATAGACAGGAGTGTCGGCAAGCCAACAGCCCGCACAGGTACACTGTGCATAATGCCGCCGCCAGAATGCCAACACAAAAGTCCTCCACGAAAAATACAGTTCATCGTCGATGAAAACGGCAGTCACCAGAAAGACCTCATTGACCGGGGTTTGATCCCATATGGCTCGGTCTCCCTCCGCAGGGCGACCCACCGAAAGCGCAGCACAAAGCACGAGCTCCGCAGCTACAGCGACGACCCCCAGGAGTCCCCTGAAAAATGCACTCGTGAACCGAAAAGGCAAACCAGTCAATCCAGCAACAACCGGCCGTCATTGTTCCGAACATGCAGTTCACGCGAAAAACAACCGCGGACAGATGCAAAAAACATTCCATGCGAAATTCACAGCTCACAGTGTCGCGCCACGCACTCACTCAGTAGCAGGGCGACTGAACCATAGCCTCCTTAGTCGCCTCTTACGACGTGCATGGTAGGCAACAGTGTTACTATTCTTTGCTCCCCTGTATGGGCCCCGGCAACTCGGGGGTATGGTATAGAGGTACCTGCCCCACACAACTATATTGCCTCCCCTCAATGCACCACCACCTGTGATGGTCCACAGCCGCTTATTGGATATTCACGGTGAACCTTTATATCTAAAGGTCACTCCACCACCCTATCAAGGCAAGCACTAGAAGTTTTCTGATATAGATTTACGTTCGTGTTGTCATTTAATTAAATGCAATTTCCACCGTTTGATGAGCAAGCAACAGTTATTCTTTCCCCCCGTTTTCTTCGAGTGCCTGGTCTAGCCACTGCCGATTCTAATTCCACAATCCCCCTGCCGCCCTATGTACTGATAATGTTGATTTTGCTTATATTTCCGTTTATTATCTGGCTATTGAAGATTTCCACGTACATGGTTCTCTGCTTCTTCTGTCTCTCCTGTCAAGTATTGTCCCACTTAAGACGCATTTATCTGTTCCATCTTTTATGTTCATATACCTCATACATTTTATTTCTTCGTACCTCTTCAGACGCCAAGGTAAATAACTCGCCGAGTTGAGTCATTGAACACGGGATATTCCCTTACATTCTCCGTCTTCATCTTCAAAGCCAGCGACGAGTCCCAATACTAATGGTACCAGTAGCGGTCTGCTTATGTGTCTGCCTGGCCTTTCCTCAGAGTCCCGAGTGACGGCCAGATCCTCTGGTTACTTCCTGCAGCAACCAACATTCTCCCTGGTCCGTGATCTGTCTGTTCCTCTGCACTATACACGCGATCCCAAATGGTCCCGACCACATCCGCCTCTTTATGTACCAATACACCACCCAGCGGTCCAGGATCCCTGTTTGCACAGTCTCACACCTTCGTTTACCACCACACCAGCATGTCTTGGGGGGGGGGGGGGGGGGGGAAGAGATTAAACAGATGCTCTCTATTTGTGATTGTTGAATTGAAGCCTGCCACTCTGTCTGAAGCATACCAGTTATCATCTTTCTCGTTAAACTCCTCTCCTAATGTTCTCATGCATACTCACATCTCCAATTCTATCCTCTGGCTGAGACATCCATTATTTGCCCGTGTTCAATCTAGGCCCTTACCTGTGTCCAGGGCTTCATGTAGGGTGTGTTCCTTGTCTGCGGCCACACAGAGATATGATTTAGCCTGCAGCACCTTGAGCCTGTTTGCAATTATGGGTAAGGTTAGGATTATGATATACACACTACTGGCGTGTCCAGTGTGCATCCCAGTATCCCCCTCATCGCTTCATTCTGTATACACCCTAGGATCACCAGCGGACTCTTCGACACGGTGACCTGTCTCAATTCATATTTAATTACTGAGAGAATCAGATGTTGATAGAGAATTAACGCCTTGTTTGAGTTAATATCACTACCTAACTCTGTACATCAGTAGCTCACTTTGTTTACTTTCTCCTGTAACTCGTGTGCTATGTGCATCCTGTCTCCCCCTGCCTATACGCAAGGATATTGTCTGCAAGTATCGGTATCCTCCCAATGCATTATGCTTCAGTGCTTGCAATGCTGCTTGTATATACATTGAATAGCACAGGCGATATTGCAGATCCTTGTGGTAATCCTGGGGTCATAATGCACGCCTCCGAAGCCCATGAACCTAGGCGAAGAGCAGCCCAACAAGAGTGCAGGGTCGCTGCTATCCAATTCACAACCCAGAGACTACCATCAGTCTCCATAATAGATCACATCGGACTCTGTTATATGCGTCCTCAAGATCAAGTGCTGTTGCCATTGTTTCCTATCGAAGAGAAACGACAGAAACGACGAAACACGACAGTGTATATGGGTAGGGGTGTGTGGTTAAGGGATGTGTGGCTGGGGAATGGGTGGATGGAGGATGTGTGGTTGGGTGGATGATGTGTGGTTGGGTAGAGGATGTGTGGGTGGGTGATTGTATATGAGTAAGGGTGTGTGGTTAAGGATGTTTGGTTGGGGGATGGGTGGGTAGAGGATGTGTGGGTGGGTAGAGGATATGTGGGTGGGTGAGTGTGTGCAGGTTAGGAGATGGTGGGGGATGTTTGTAGGTGCGGGCTCGGGATCTGTGAGTGGGCTGGGGGAGATGGGAGATTATGTGGGTGAGTGCGGAATTTGTGTGTGGGTAGGTGCGGAATATGTGAGTTGACGGGGAGACATGTGTGTGGCTGAGGAATGTGTGTTTGGTTGGGTGGTTGGAGGTGTGTGGGTGGAGGAGGATATTGGATGAGTGATTGTTGGTGGGAAATGGGACGGGTAGAGGATATGTGAGTGGGTGGGGAGATGTGTGTAGGTGGGAAATGTGTGGGTTATTGAATGTATGTGTGCTTGAGGTGTGGGTGGATGGGATGTGTGGTGGGTGAGAGGTGTGTGTGGGTGGGGAGATGTGTAGGTGTAGGGATGTGGTGGATGGGTAGGGGAATGTATTGTATGTGTGTGTGGTTGGGTGGGGAAGTTGGAGTGAATGGGGGATGTGTGGGTGGGTGGTGGATGTGTCTCATAACATAGTAATATGCATTGTTTATGTTTACAAAATTCATGTGACAATGTTTTTTTCCTATGCACTGTTGATGAAAGAAAGATGAATGATGGGAAGGGCCGAATGTAAGACGGGCCTGCGTGCCCAATTTGTTACCCTTTGAAAATAAAGTCTGTTCGTTCGTTCGTTCGTTCGTTTCCTGTCTGTCATGGAACCCCTTCGTGCAGCGTGGCTTGCTTCGCTTCGGAAGTCATGGGTGACAAGCATCGCCTGGATCTTTTCTCCGGGGTATGCTGGTGTGCTGGGAAATGAACAGGCAGACAGATTGGCTGGCTCTGAAAAACTTGGTGGAGTATTGATGCATGATAAGGCCTTGTGGAGCACGTGTACACCTCGGATGAGCAAATGGATCATCATTATTTGGCAAGAATGAGGCAGCGAAGAGTGACGAGAGGATCTGGCCGACGCTCGACGCTCAGAGGAAAGGCGAGACGGACATATAATCAGATTGCTACTGGTACTATTGGTGTTGGAACTCTTCACTGGCTGCTGAGGATGGGGACGGAGCGCCTCTGGGAATGCCCCGAATGCTGTGATGTCGGTTCCTAGATCAATCAATGGAATCCCTCAAAAGCATCAAAAGAAAAGGTCGCTGTGTTTGACCATGTTTCTTTCCTTGGCCGGTAACATACGACCAACTAGACACTCCTTTGAGTGTCTAGTTGGTCCTGCGTCGAAGTACATTTGTTCCCGCAGCGAGGCGCCGTCGTCATTTGGAGGCGACAGGTTCGATCCCGGTCGGTAACTATTATAGCTTTCAAATTGTATGTTGTCTAATGCGTCTTCTAATCTCTATTTCCTTCTTCTTCTTCTGTGAGCGCCAAATAATACTACGTGTGTCTGTTTATGTTACAGCTCTACCAAACGACCAGGAATAATTAGATTGGAAGATTTTCGTACAATTAATCTCATATATCATGTACTCAGAATTAACTGAGAAGAACAACGAAGAAAATACAAATGGAAACTGGTGAAGAACAGTATGGGTTTGTGAAAAGAAAGGGTACAAACATTACGAACACTAATAGAAAGCTCAATAGGGACAAGATAAGAAATATATTTGTTCTTCATAGATTATACTAAGACATTTAACAAAGTAACATTCATTCGTTCGATAGTGTGCCCTTTTGCAGAACCTCACTCCCATCGGACAACGTCTCGATCATAAGCAAGATGTCCCGCGTCCGATACATCCATCTGGAGATCATCCGGGACATCCTGCTCCAATCTTCTCTTTGGCCTTCCTCTT
>OY992877.1:12005739-12113239 GCA_963921405.1 Cepaea hortensis
AGGAAGAGGGAGGAGGAGGATGGAGGAGGAAGAGGATGGAGAGGGAGGAGGGGAAGAGGAAGAGGGTAGGAGGAGGAGGGGAGAGGAGGAGGAGGAGGAGGGAGGAGGTAGTAGGATGATTGATTGCCATCCCACCAGGTTAATATGTTATCGCGGACCTCAGAGAGAAGTGTCTATGTAGAAGACCATTTCCTGGACGTACGTATTTTGGGAGGGGGAGGAGGGAGGAGGGAGGAGGAGGAAGAAGAAAAAAAAAATACGACAGTTGGCATCTCTGGAATGAAAGGAAGGCGTGTAGAAAATTTCATCTCAATCGGATGAACCGTTCGCGAGCGTATAAAGGACATACATACATACATACATACATACAGAGATACGCACATCCTAATTTATATATAAGATACACATATACTCTACAAATGAAGAATCAGATTCTCTGATCTGGTCACCTGACTCGCATGCCAGATCACAGGCTCTCTATACTATATATATATATATATATCATTCAAGGCTAACAAAGAACAGCAACAATATAAAAGATATGCATTAGAAAGGCATGGGCAAAATATATATATATATATATACACATATACTCTACAAATGAAGAATCAGATTCTCTGATCTGGTCACCTGACTCGCATGCCAGATCACAGGCTCTCTATACTAATTTTTTACGGCACGCTGCGCCGTGGTAAACGCTCCCAAGGCGGACAGAGGAAACGCTTTAAAGACTGAAGATTTCAGTATGACACCTGGGAGACTGCTGCCAAAGACCGAAATTCGTGACGTACATCATTACGCAAGGGTGTAGTCACTTGTGAAGCAAACAGGATTGCAAGAGATGTGAAATAAAAGGATGAACAGAAAAACCACTGCAGGAGATTCTTATCCTGGAACATCAAGCATTCTTTGCCCACATTGTCAAAGAACATTTCGAGCCAAAATAGGCCTTTCTTGCTGTCAGCAACTGATGTTTCAGGCATCACAGGATTACTTCTCTCGCACCACACAAGGAACTTGCAAGTCGTGTGAGAGGAAATGGATGATACATTTTATTTGCCGTTGGCTCTTTACATTTACAAAACAGTCACTATCAAATCACACACAAAGCCACAGAATTGCCTATCACTAGTTTCCTAAGCCTATTGCTAATCTCTATCTACTTGGCTACAGAAACTCCTATCGACACTAAACGGTGCGCTCGCTAAGAAGTCAGTCCCCAGTCTGATTCTTCTCCTCGCGTGGCTACACAGCACGCGGAAGGACCTTGTGCGTCCTTCGACTTTTTGCGTGCTGTCACACTCAGCACGCTTATAGCAGCCGTCTCCTATTGAGTGGCAATCCACTTCTCTGTGGCTATCACGTAGGCGTGATACTGCCGTGACCAGAGTACTAACTATCTGGTTGACGCCTCCGTGTCTCATGAGAGAACTAGTTAATAGTCCCCCTTCCTATCACCTACCCTGCCCTCATACCGGGGCACTGTGTTACCTCTGATCTGCTTGAGGTTGACCACTCTTCCCGGTGGTCTTCTATCTTGAGGCAGACCTCAGACCTCTATGCTTCAGTCTTTGACACACACCCTCCCCTCCTGTGTTGCGTCATCAACTTTGACTCCTTGGTTGTGACGCAAGAGGTTTCTAAAAAAAAATAGTGTATCTAATTTTTGTCAAAGACTGCTGATAACCTGGCTTTGGGTAATTCAATAGACTTCTACTGACTATTGTCACAATGTAGTATCACTTTACTTGGCTACTGGCAATCGCCACAAACTTGTCTGGTTGGCGTGAGCCCTCTTCTCACTCGCAATATTATATTAATTAGAGGTATGTCTGAACCGGACCATTGTCTTATAAGACCTGCCCTCAAATAGTAAATTAACTCACTACCCATACAAAGTTGACTTTCTTAGGGTCAACACATGAATTGCTTCATGTCCCCTATATAATATTAAACAACCATTACACAAGCTGTGTGCGACAGGCTTTACCTATCTCGCTTTCGCGTGTAAAGTTATCTTTCACTGTTAAGTTAGTGTTTCGTTGTCTATTGTGTCCCCTGACCCGGAGTTATCTCCCTTTGATCTATCGAAAATGTATGCAATTTACATGTTAGTTTTCCTGGATGTTTGTGTGTTTGTATCTAACTAATAGTATAATCTACCTTCTAACATGTGTGTTTATTTATAATATGTATGTAAGTTAGTTTTCAAGTGCCATAATTCGGTTAAATGTGGCCACAAACCAGTGTATAACACTAATTAGTGACTACGTTTCCGTCTTATGAGACTTAAAATACTTTCTCTAAGATCTACACTAAACTACACACAACACATTCAAGACAGCACACTCTCAACATCGAAAGCAAATATTTGACGCAGACAAAAAATAAAAAAGTCGCGTTGAGCGGCAGAAAAAAAATCCGCTGACTGATCTCACTCTCTCTTGTATATTTTACACATGCTCTCACTTTTACACTTCTGTCACACATCTTTTACCTTCACACTTATTTAAAAACCTTGGAGTGACACTGTACAAGTTTGGCTCAGTTTGAGAAAGTTGAGCTTCATGACTGTGCGTAAATTGCTGCACGAGTCATGTATTTACAACATATTTACATGTAAGAAAAAGGGTTGATGGTTTGTACCCTGGTATTATTAACCACTATATTCTACTGACATAATACTCTACATACTGAAATACTAATACTAATTCTATAAATGTGTATTTAATGTGTTACTTACTTTAATCTAATTTAAGGGAAGTAGTCTAACTATTTAAAATAAAATTGATGTGAGATGAGTTATGTAACTAACTAAAATGGGTAATATGAAATGTAATAAATTATGTCCCTTTCTAACATGGGTAATGTGAAATGTAATAAATTATGTCCCTTTCTAACATGGGTAATGTGAAATGTAACAAAATTATGAGTAATGTTTTTAAATGAAAAAAAAAATATAATTGATATTTTTACTCTAAATGGTGTAAATGATGTATGTTTATTTGTATAATTATTTTATCCTATCCGGTGTAAATTAATTATAATATTAAATGAACAAGTTTGTTAAATGGACTGGTTCATTAAGATGGCATGAACTCTAGTGAAATGAACCAAAGTGAAATGTAACAAACTAAATGGTACTATTACTATCTAAACTTTTTATCCTAGTTTATAATTAGATGTTATTACGTTTAAATTACCATCCTAATCTACTTTTAAGCTAAGTAAGTGGGTAAATTAATGATCTATCTAAACTACTAAAAAAAATGAAAATTATTATATTTCCTAAATCTAAATGTATCTTAGAGTGATCTAATCTAACTATAATTTATCACTATATTAAAACGTTATAATACATATCACAATGAGTTTATATATACATGGTATTTAAATACCTCAGTTTAGTCGTTGCCCTAATGTTTAGAAATTGCTTTCATTGGCATAGTATATATACACAATTGTCCTGGGTATATTAAATACATTCCACAGTCATACTTGTGTCCTATGGGTATTGCACCTGTAGAGTTTGCTGGTGTCGTAGACAAGTATTTTCGTGTCTATTATTTATGTACTGTTCTGACACTGTTTTTCCCTGCTTAACACAGATGAGTCACCGGAACACATATGGAGCTTAGTATGTAACGAGCTGTCTTAGTTCACACGGTGATATACTGGTTCACGGAGTACAGTTCTTCTCTTGCTGTCTACGGACACATAGTAGTTCACTGTTATTAGTACCTAGTTCAGAACATAATGTCTATGTATTCGTAATGGTATTACATATAGAATATTCTAATGTACTATTTTAACCTCTATTACTCTACACTCTCATGTGGGATATCTGGTATTTCTACCTCAGATGGTCGACTAAGGGTATCTGCCAGAATGTTGTCCTTACCCTTAATATGCTCTATATTAAAAGTATAATTTTGTAGTATTAACGACCACCTGTATATACGGTCATTCCGGTGCACACCACTTTGTATGACCGTGATTGGGGAGTTGTCTGTCTGGACAACGAAGTGAACACCCGCTAGAAATCGATGCAGCTTCCTCACCGCATAGATGACGCTTAGGGCTTCCAACTCTGATATGGCATATCTGGACTCAGCAGGTGTGATCTTGCGGCTCACGTAGCAAATCGGATGGAAGATGCCATCATAAAATTGGCCTAGTACTGCAGCGATGGAGATCCTGCTGGCATCTGTCCTAAGATAATAAACGAGCCTAGGATTAGGCAAGCGGAGGATTGGTACATTACTAAACAGGATTTTCAATTTTGACAATGCAGAAATTAATAATGCATCTTTGACATCTAATTTTACAGATGCTTTTAAAACATTTGAAAATACACTTGTAATTTCCGCTAAGTTTGGTATAAACTTGCTATAGTAATTTACTAAACCCAAAAGGCTTCTGACCTGCTTCTTTGTTGTTGGCATGGTCAGGTTCATAATTTTGGTAATAATTCTATTGTCAGTTTTTAGTTGACCTTGTGAAATGACATGCCCCAAAAAATCAATTTCTTGTAGGCCCAATTCAACTTTGCTCGGTTTGACAGTGAGACCGAAGAGTCGCAACCTATCGAAGACATGTCTTAGTTTCAGTAAGTGTGTTGTCCAGTCATCTGTATGGACACATATATCATCTATATACGTCACTGTATTCGTCACTCCATGAAGTAGATCTCTAGTTAAACGTACGAAAGTGGCAGGAGCGTTTCGAAGTCCGAAAGGAAGAAAACGCCACTCGTAAAGTCCTAAAGGTGTTGAAAAAGCAGTAAGATGAATGGATTGAGTCTGCATAGGGACCTGCCAATATCCCTTAGTAAGATCTAATTTAGAAAAAATTTTGGAGGTGGACATGTCAAGAATAAGATCTTCGCAGGAAGGAATTGGTTCTGCGTCGATCTTAGTGACGTTGTTGAGCTTTCTATAGTCCACACACAGACGAATTGTGGAGTATTTTTTCTTAACCACGACGATTGGAAGGGAGTACTCAGATGTAGATTTATGGATGATCCCACTAGCTTCTAAATTAAGAATTTCCTTATTTAGATTTTCTCTATAGCTGAGTGGGATAGAGTACGGCCTGCATTTTATAGGCTTAGAGTCCGAAAGAAGAATGGAGTGCTCGATTCTGTCCGTCCTACCTGGAATGTCAGAAAATATGTCTTTATACTCCGTCACTAATTCTATTAATTGTCGTCGTTGAACGTCTGTTAGTCCCTGTTCTATCCGTATGCTATCTAAAGTCGCAGTCTTGTCTACAATAGGAACAGGTAGTTCCATTCCGTCGTCGTCTACCTGATTCAGTACGGTAGTGGTGCTAAGTGCGTTTTCTGTATTCTCACTAAGTGTATGGACATCGTCGGATTTGCCAGTCTCGCTAACTAGTGTAGTTGCGTTGTGTACGTCTGTCGTCTCATCACTAGGTGTGGCTGCATTGTGTTCGTCTGTCTCTACTTCTGTCTCTTGTCGTGAAAAGTAGGGTTTCAACATGTTGACATGAAATATCTTTAAGTGTCCGTTTATCGATATTTCATAGTCGACATCTGAAATTTTTCGTACCACCTTGAATGGCCCTTGCCATGAGGTCAATAATAAATTTCGTTTGTCTGGAAGTAACAAAAGTATGTCTTGATCTGGTTCAAGATCAATTGTTCTCGCACCTTTGTTTGCGTATTGGCGGTAGATTTGACCCTTCCTCTCCAAAGCTGCCTTAGCAATGATACACGATTTCATGATTTTATCTCGTGTTTCTGTCACCATTTCATAAGGTGTTTTTGGGGTTGGAATTTCGATGGAATTAGTTATTACCTGATGATAAATGGTTAGGGGTCCACGTGGGTTAGCCCCGTATACTAATTCAAACGGAGAGAATCCCGTGCTTGAATGGGGAATCTCCCGATAGGCGAACAGCACTGTTGGTAACAGTGTATCCCAATCAGCTGGGTTTTCTGCTGTTACCTTAGCCAGCATATGCTTAAGATCTCCGTTAATTTTCTCTACTATACCATTGCTGGCTGGATGGTACGCTGTTGTAAAATGCTGTTTAATCCCTAACATTTTTGTAAGGGCTTGCGTTGCAGCCGATATGAATTGAGTTCCACGATCGGATAAGATGGTACGTGGAAATCCGAATCGTGAGAACAGGGGTAGAAATACATTGGCAACATCTTTGGAGGTGATGTATTTCAAAGCTACTGCCTCAACCCACCTTGAACATAGGTCGACCATCGTTAATATGAAGCGATTTCCTTTGCTGGACACCTGATTCAGGGGTCCAACAATATCTACCGCCACACTCTCAAATGGCCTAGAAGCCAGTGTAGAAGGTTGTACTTCAGCTGTAGGATGTTTACCCTTACGTACTAGTTGTTGACAGACATTACAAGAACGACAAAATAATTTTATATCATTACAAAAACCTGGCCAATAAAAATGAGCCTGATTTCTGGCCCTGGTTTTGTCGTATGCAAGGTGACCAGCAAACGGTGACTCATGTGCAATCTTTAGCACAGTTAGGCGGTGTTGTACCGGTAACACCGTTTGCTGAATCTCATGGTTACCAGTTGTATAATACCTAGTAAGAATACCATTACTAAGTCTAAAGAACCATGATGCGTTTTTTGTCACTTTGGCTTTTCCTTTCACTACTTTTAAATATGGAGACACACTAGGATCAGCTTTCTGCTGTTCTATGAATTTTTGTCTGGTGGTATCATCTGTGCTAGTTGGTGATAGCAACAGTAGTCTCTCATCTTGTAGTGTGTCTTGATGTTTCATAGTGTCTGCTCTGGTTGTTGCATTAGCTGCATTTAATCTTTCCCATGCAGCTATTTCATCGCTAGTGCATTGTTTCAATTGGGGTAAGCAACCCAAAATTAAATCAGTACAAGGGTTGTCAAGTATTGCACAAGTAAAGGTACCAGAAAGGAAAGGAGTGTTAATACGGGCTTTGGCCAAAGGGTAAATTTCAATGTTACCCGAAAAAGTTCGGCATTTGACCAAGTCACCTGTATACTCATTTGGACTCACCAGTTCCTTTCTAAGACCAATAAGGGTGCTGCCGCTGTCCAGCAAACATTGGCATGGTCTGTCGTTGACCATTTTATTGTGGAACACTAAATTGCCTCTGGAGGCTAATGCTGCATTTACACTCTCAGTTGAGAATGGTACTGTATGTCCACATTCTAATTTTCCGTCTGCATGAAATTGGTGACATCGCTCACAACTGTCAAAGCTTCATATATCGTTTACACAACACACATCTTCAGCTTGGTTAAAAGGTAATTCATTTTCAACTTCACACTCAGTCTCACTACCACTATCAGAAGATGTATCAATCAAAATAGCATTGTTGGCTTTTTAGTTTAGTAGCAGAGATCTCTGCGTGTGAGTCTACATCCATACCTTTCATCTTTAACTGTGTTTCTGATTCTACTTGTATTTGTTTTTCCTTAACTCTTGCCATTTCATCTATCTCTTTTTGCTTTAGTTCTTTCTCTTGATCTAAATGCTTTTGTTTTAACTCTAGTTCCTTCTGTTTAATTTCCTTATCATGTTCTAACTGTTGTTGCTTAATCTCCTTATCATGTTCTAACTGTTGTTGCTTAATCTCCTTTTGGTGTAGTCTTTCCTGTTCTCTTTCTTGTGCGCGTTCATCTCTCTCTCTGCATCCTCTTTTCGTATCCGTTCAGCTCTCTCAGCATCTTTTGCTTCTTTAAATTTTTGATCAGCATATTGTTCTAGCTCCTTTCCTGTGTATTGTAACTCTTTACCTGCTTTATGAAATCAGCTAAAGTAGCCATATTGTTGGGTAATTAGCTAGCGTTAACAGGCACTGGCCTCTTTAATCACTTATTTATCTTAGATATGTTATGTTTCTTAATCTCTGAGTCCTACCAATTGTACTCTTGGTTTCTAACCTGGAAAATTTTATTCTGAAAAACAGAGCACAAAAATATGCTAATACATCACACGCTGAAAAAGAGATGCATTATTAATCACATTGCATGCCAAAACGTTGAGTATACTCATCTTAATGTTCCAGAAAATCAGGGACAATCGTTTGGCAACTCAGGTCTAATCGTTTGGCACTGCGGCATACACACGAGTTACTTTTGTATTCGGCTGTTGTTCACCCTGGTTCACAAGAGCAGCAACAATTAACAAATTGCAAACGACATATTACTCTCGACAAATTGGTACAATCACAATGACATGCCCCCAGACAATTACAATGTAATTTAATTAATATTAAATGTCAATGTCCTGTCTTCGTTCTACCGTTTTATGCCTTTCGTTCCTACTCTAGTTTAATCTATGGAAGTATTGTGCAGACCAAGTCTAATTTGCATAGCCGAAAGTAGTGCCATCGCGACGGTAAACAAATAGAAAAAGTACGAAAAAAAAACTCAATAACTGCTTGGAAATAAATATAATTATAATCCATCCATCCATCATGTGCCATGCCGGTAAGCGTGGGCGGTCATGTTCTGCCATCTCACTCGATCAACAGAGTCGTGGATCAGTTCCGTGTTTCTGTCTCGACCATGCCACAAGGCCAAGCCATCCAGATACTTGTTTCTAGGTCTTCCCCTTGGTCTGTTCCCCTCGATCTTACCAGTTGTCACCAAGTTCTCCAAATCATTTCTTCTCATAACATGCCCAAAAAATTGTGACTGTCTACGTCTAATGTCTCTGATCAGTTTACGATCTTCATTTGTTTCTTGAAGGACTTGTTCATTGGTCTTTCTGGCTGTCCATGGTATTCTTTGCATTTTCCTCAGAAACCACATTTCTACAGCCATCAGATGTTTTTCAGCCTGGCTGCTCATTGTCCAAGCTTCACATCCATATAAAAGTACAGGTTCTATGTAGCATCTCAACACTCTTTTTCTCGTTTCAATTGACATCTTTTTATTGGTCAGTATGTTTTTCATCTTGCTAAAGGCTACTTTTGCCATGGCGATTCTTGTTCTAATCTCTTCAAGGCATCTCCCATCAGATGTTATTACTGTTCCGAGATAATTGTACCTGCTCACTTGTTGAAGAATATTCCCATTTACTTGTATATTACATTGTGGTATTTCGTCCTTCCTAGTGACGACCATAATCTGTGTCTTTTTACAATTTAATTCTAACCCTAGTTGTTCACTGTGTGTAACAATCGCATCTACTAAATGTTGCAGGTCCTGTTCATTGTCTGCAATCAAGACTGTATCATCTGCATATCTAATGTTATTGATACATCGTCCCCCAATGTTGATTCCTTCCATATCTTCAATATTTCTGAAAATACTTTCACTGTACAGGGAAAACAGATTTGGAGACATTACACATCCCTGTCTCACACCCCTTTTAATAGGCTGATATTGGCTTACTTCATTATCAACTCTTATGGCAGCTTGTTGTTTCCAATATATGTTTTTTACAAGTCTAAGATCTTTTCCATCAATTTGTAGATCTTCAAGCATCCTTATCATGTTGACATGTCTCACTTTATCAAAAGCCTTTGTGTAGTCAATAAAGCAAAGGTGTAGATCTTTGTT
Source organism: Cepaea hortensis (assembly GCA_963921405.1). Classification (NCBI taxonomy): domain Eukaryota; kingdom Metazoa; phylum Mollusca; class Gastropoda; order Stylommatophora; family Helicidae; genus Cepaea; species Cepaea hortensis. Next base: position 12,015,299 of record OY992877.1, read on the forward strand.
TACTTCTATAGAACGTTCGATTATGTTTCTCAGTATATACACAGCATTTACTGTACCCTTGCCTTCCACAAACCCACATTGTTCTTCTCCTATTTCAGGTTGTATTTTCCTCCTAACTCTTTGCATGATAATTCTTAGCAAAATCTTCGTGATGTGACTCATTATACTAATTGTTCGATGTTGATCACATTCCAAGGCTCCTGATTTCTTTGGGATTGCAATAAATACAGAATTACATAACTCATGAGGTATATTTCCAGTATCATATATTGTATTAAGCAGACTGGTAACTTTATCTATTCCATATTCTTCTAAAGCATTAATCATTTCTGTTGTGACGCTGTCTGGACCGGGGGTTTTGCCAGATTTCATATGATTAAGAGCATTCTGAACCTCCATCTTCAAAATTGCTGGCCCTTCATTGTTATTTTGAACAATATATTGTTCGTCTCTGCTATCGTCATAAAGGTTTTTCACGTAATCTGACCATACATGTAAAATCTGATCTTTTTCTATTATGACTCTTCCATCTTTTGTCTTTAGGCAGCCTGCTGATGTACGTGTTCTTTGATTAGTAATCTCCTGAATTCTTTTGTGCATTAGTTTCGCATTTTTACTGTTGTGTTGTTTTTCAATTTCTCTGCAATTTTTCTCAAGCCATGTTTCTTTAGCCTCCTTACATAAGGTTCTGACTTTTCTGTGAATTTCTTCATATTTGGCAGGATTATTTTTGTTCTGTCTTCTTGTTTCCATTAGTTGTAAAATTTCTTCAGTCATCCATGTCTTACGGCCAACTTTCTTTACTTTTGGAATAGTTTTTTCTGCTGCACAACTGATTGAATTCTTCAGCATTTCCCATTGATCATCTACATCTTGAAATAGGATCTCTAGATCAGACAATAAATCAAATTTGTTCTTTACTTCTATGTTAAAATTATCTTGTATTTCTTTGTCAGTTTTCAATTTGCACAAGTCATATTTAGGGTTTCCTGCTGTATACTTGACTTTCTTTAACTTTACCCTCAATGTGCCAGTAATTAATCTGTGATCACTGTAACAGTCTGCATTTGGAACTGTTTTTACAACTGTTAATGCATTTCGAAACCTTTTGCTTATCAGGATGTAATCTATCTGGTTTTTAATCCTGCTGTCTGGACTCCTCCATGTCCATAATCTTCTAGGATGTTGTTTAAACCAGGTGTTTCCTACAACCAATTCTTGTTCTTTTGCCCATTCTACAAGTCTGTAACCTCTTTCATTTCTCTCTCCCAAACCATGGTTGCCTACACTGTATCCATCGCTTTGCTTTCCTATTTTTGCGTTGAAATCACCCATTATGATATTTATTTCTGATTTTTTACAGTTCTTTAAAGCAGACTCCATGTCATTATAAAATTCCTCTATACTTTCTTCACTGCTTTCACTTGTTGGGGCATATACTTGAATTACATTTATTTTAAAAGGTCTTCCGTTTAATTTTACTAATAGAACTCTGTCTGACACAGCCCAATATCCTTTGACAGAATTTGATGTTTGCTTATCTAATATAATGGCTACACCTCTTTGCTGTTCTTCTCCCCCCGAGTAAATAATCTTACAATCCTCTCCTGTCCTTATCCCTGCTCCTCTCCATCTCGTTTCCGATATTCCTAATATGTTAATCTTCTCTCTCTCCATTTCTTTTTTGATGTCCTCCAACTTTCCATCTGCATTCATTGTTCTAACATTCCAAGTTCCTACTTTCAATGATATTAATCTTTTGCACCTAGTAGCCTGTTGACGGTTATAATAATAATGTTTAAATAAATAAATATATTCATTCATTAAATTAAATAAACAAATAATAGTTAATATAAAGCACAGATTCAGGCGGGCAGCAGCTTGGCGATTTGTAAACAATCAGATGCTGAATGCAAATGGCGTAAAACAACTGTTTGTCAGTCACAATACGTCAGAGACGCAGCGCTATTTTTAGCTTGCAAAAATCGATAATGTTGCCGGCATGTGTATCGCTCCGCCATGAATCATTTTTGCTAATTATTCATAAACAAATAAGTAATTTCATAGATAAATGAAACAAAATCATAATATCAATACTTACAACTTCGAAGAACACATGAATATAAGTACACAATATTTAATTAAACACAAATAAATATTATTTTGTCACGATAGGCACAGCTCAGCTCGCAACTTGTTCTAGTCTGCACACGTCATCAGTCACTGACACAAATTAAACTTTGTAATTCACTACTAGTAACCTTAGTCTAGAGCCGTGGGTGAGTGTAATAGCTTGAACATTTGTCCAAGCCACACTTCTGAGACCACTTTAATCCTCGCCTGTCAGCAACTGATGTTTCAGGCATCACAGGATTACTTCTCTCGCACCACACAAGGAACTTGCAAGTCGTGTGAGAGGAAATGGATGATACATTTTATTTGCCGTTGGCTCTTTACATTTACAAAACAGTCACTATCAAATCACACACAAAGCCACAGAATTGCCTATCACTAGTTTCCTAAGCCTATTGCTAATCTCTATCTACTTGGCTACAGAAACCCCTATCGACACTAAACGGTGCGCTCGCTAAGAAGTCAGTCCCCAGTCTGATTCTTCTCCTCGCGTGGCTACACAGCACGCGGAAGGACCTTGTGCGTCCTTCGACTTTTTGCGTGCTGTCACACTCAGCACGCTTATAGCAGCCGTCTCCTATTGAGTGGCAATCCACTTCTCTGTGGCTATCACGTAGGCGTGATACTGCCGTGACCAGAGTACTAACTATCTGGTTGACGCCTCCGTGTCTCATGAGAGAACTAGTTAATAGTCCCCCTTCCTATCACCTACCCTGCCCTCATACCGGGGCACTGTGTTACCTCTGATCTGCTTGAGGTTGACCACTCTTCCCGGTAGCCTTCTATCTTGAGGCAGACCTCAGACCTCTATGCTTCAGTCTTTGACACTTGCCATCTTAGAATTCACGGCTCCAAACTTTCAACTCCTACTGAATTAAATGAATAGTGATCATCATTCTTGATGGACAAACACCATAAGTTTGTATGGATGTGAAACGTGGACAATGAACAGACAAGCTGGAAAAAAAAAAACATCTAATGGCTGTTGACATGTTTTTTCTGAGGAAAATGCAAAGAATACAATGGACCTTCAGAAACGCCAAATAGCAAGTCCTACAAAAAGAGTCACATACACACACACGCACACACACACAACTACACACCTGCATGCTCGATTGCTTCGATCAGATGTGTATAAGGAAATGCTGTGACGCAGTCGCCAGTACGCTGGCATGCCGGTCCTGTGGTAAAATTGTGTACCATTGAATGTGCTGGGAAGTAAAGGCGGCAGGTGTAATACTGACCAAATCACGTGCCGAGAGCCAGTTGGTCAATAACGATGTATTGTTAATGTCAAGGACCAATCAGTGTGACTATCACGGTTGAAAGGGCAGATTGCCTTGTGCGAGAAGCACGTTTTCGACGGCGTCCAGGAGAGAGAGCTCTCTCCTAAACCGGTCACTGAGAGGACGACCGTGGTAGAAAACTGACCGGCCGATATTGAATATAGGCAATGGCAGTATTCATCCTGCAGCCAAAGACAGAGGTTTTAGGAATCAAGTGTGATAGTTCTTGAGTATTGAAGTATATTTCGTGATCATGTAAACGTATGTAAATGTGTAGAGGTGAAGTATATAAATGCTATGTATCGATCTTATATTGTTCTTGGGGTTCGTAGATACGGTGTGGCAATGAATAGTATGTAGTTCTAATATAATATTGTGGCTTAGCCCACTCATACTATTCTATGGAAAATGTGATGAATCATCGTTGTGTCCCGCCAACACGAACACGAACGGGCCATGACATTCGAGGACACACGTCTAAGCACGTATATTGGGCATGCCACTTTCAATGTTAGAGCGTTACTGCAGACATCTTAAAGTGGTGTTAACCACAGCTAACTCATTGAATAACTAGCAGATATCATTGGGACCCAAGGCATCTTATATATGATCTGTGCCAAAGACTTGGATGCTGCCGCTTGGCAACTCATTGTACACCATGGTCGACTCAATACTGTACCACGACAACAAGCGCATGTTACTCCGTGGCAGCTACCACAATATACCCAATGCGTACTAATCCGTTTAGAAGGTCATGCACTTTTTTCTTATATGCTTGTTTGAATAAAGAAAGGAGATTATCTAAGATGAAATATTCCATACCTGTGTAAACAAGGCAGTGTTTTAGGCTCATTTAATATTTCCAAACACAAGCTGCAGCTCAGACAATCTTCGTCAATCTTTCTCTTCGCCATGTCGACAACTCTTTGTTTGCAGATTCTGAACGGCTACACCCACAAACAGTTTACCCTGAAATTGACAACAATAATCTTGTCGTTATCATTTAATGTACATTTGACAAGCCTTACACACAAGAATACACCATGAACGAACAGTATCATCGTGTGCCCTGCCAAATGGTGCAGTCGCACATATCCCTCAAAAGATCTGGTGGGCCAGATCAACTCTGTAGATGGTACTCCTGCAAGCCACTGTCTCAGTCCATCCAACATCATCTGTCTTTGCCTGCCTCTGGCTCGTCTGCCATTTATATTTCCAGCTGTCACGATGTTCTCCATTGCCTCTCTTCTCAATAATTAACCAAAGAACGCTGTTTGTCTCCATCATTAGTATATCATGGTTTACTTTCATTTGCCTCTTTCAGGCAATCGTTGTTAGTCCAAGGTTTTCGTAACAGTCGTCTCAGCAACCAGATCTCCGTTTCATTGGAGCTCATCCTAATTTGTTCATTCACATTCCATGGTTCACTGCCATACAGCAAAACCAGTTCTGTATAACATTTAAGTATTCTTTCTGACTTTCAACGACAATGACTTCATGAATAAGATCTTCATTTTCTGAAATGCGGCTTTTGCTGAACAAATTATGTTCTTATTTTTTGTCAGGAATTTTCCAATTGGAATTATAATTGCTAACAGGTATTTAAATTTATCAGCTTGATTATGCAGTTTAACTTACATTGTTATATCATATTTTGGTGTTATCTTTAAAATCAGCATAGGATATTATTATATGCATTTGTAATTGTATTTAGGTAATATTTATTAAAATGTCCATAAGCCAGGTCTCAGTCTGATATGACTGAGCTACTTTATGACAGTAGACAGTATTAACTTCTGTCTGTTAGCGCCGATTGTTGGACGGCGCTCACAAAATCCGACAACCCACATTGTGGCAACGGCTTCGGGCGGAGGAGTGCAATTGGGAGGGAACAAGCCTTATCTTGGTGAAAGGAAATGCAACCCATTGACTAAATGTCATGGCGGGGCAGAGCAGGCCCTAAACTTTGATTGGCAACTGATCTAGGATCCAGGTTCCGCCAGGCTTACAGTTAGAGCATGGCTTTGCTGGTCCGGCAGCTTCTGCAGCTTATCTTGTTCCAAATGTATTGGTGTTACCTTTCCTCTGGAGTGAACTAGGCAAACCGAGAGAACAGATGGTCTCTACAATTCAGCCCAGACCGCGTGCTATGGAGAGCTATATCTCCATCCCTGGTCTTAACCGGTCTCGGAATAAAAACCGAGAGCTAGCAGTTTCGGGTTATAAATCTCTACCAATTGGTGTAGACAGGGACACCATGGCTTGCCTCTGACTTTGGGAAACACCTACGAGTGTCACTGATCAGCTACCGCCCGAATCAACCTGGGCATCCACCAGCCAGTTGGTTGCTGATCCGCCTCAGCCTATTTGTATCAAAGGATGTTTGGGGCTAGGTCAAAATCTGATTCGCAGGCTGTAAAACCAATGCACCAGGCACTAAAAAGAAAAAAAAATAGAAACCTCAAGCTACGGCTTGCTGCCTGGAACATAATAACCATGTGTCCGGGATTTTCTACTGATCTGACGAATATTGACAATGTGAGAAAAACGGCTGTGATTGATGCCGAACTCAATCGTCTTAACATTGATATTGCTGACCTGCACTAGACTCACCTCGCCAAGGAAGGGTCACTCATAAAAACACTATTACACCTTTTTGTGAAAGGGTATAGGGCGGGAAGTAAAAAGACAACATGGAGTTGGCTTTGCAATGAAGAATTCACTACTAGGAATGATTGAAATTCCAGGTGGAGGTAATGGACGACTATTATCTCTGCGCTTGGCAACCTCTTGTGGTTTTGCAACCATTATCATTGCATATGAAGGTGGAGGAACGGCTGTCCGAGTGGCTAGAACGCCGGACTCTTATTCGGGAGACCGGGGTTCGATCCCTCGGTAAGGTGTGGGATTTTTTTTTCTGTCGGGGGCAAAAAGAAGATCCTAACCTGCACAGTTCGCGGCGACTGCACTAGCCAGGTGGACTTAATTCCTCAGGCTCAAAGAACCCACCGCAAGGTACTATATTGGCAGTAAATGACAGTTTTGTCACTGCATATGCACTGTCACTTACTTTTTATGACGATATGAAGTATTCATTCTACGAGGAGTTAGACTCTGTGATCAAGGCAGTACTAAAATCCGACTACATTTATATGCTCGGTGATTTCAATGTTCGCGTGGGCAAGGACTTAAGTTCATCGGTAGTGTGCCTTGGAACATACAACATGTCGCATGAATGATAATGGACACAGGCTGTTGGATCATTGCAACAGAAAATACCTATGTATTGCAAACTCTTTGTTTAAAACAAAAGAGATGCATAAGGTCACATGGAAACACCCAATATCCGGTCATTGGCATCAGCTGGACTTCTTCATCACAGAAGAAAACAGTTGAATCGAACATCATTAACTCGAAGTTACCACAGTGCTGACTGTGATACGGATCATTCTTTGGTTGTTGCAAGGGTTAGACTGAGACCAAAGAGAATCTACACAGCTAAATACAAATATATCCCCAGAATTAATATTATCAACACCAAAGAGCACGATAAGTGCTCTGAGTTCTAACATCATCCTGAATACGCCCTCGCTGATACATCAGAAAATTGTACAGCAATTGAAATCGGGTATACTTAAGGAAACTCATTATAAAACAGCGGTAAGGGTTTATGGCACTGTGGATCATAAGAGACCAAACCATGTCATGTGTATTACCGGTGGTCTGATCTTATACAACCCAATAATACAATGCATTGGGGGATGTGATCCTACAAAACGTGGTAAAACAATCAACTCTTCTGACTCTATTACATATGTAACAGTATGACTGAAGCATCGTATTGTTAGACCTAATTCCGCATATCCCATATGGCAGGGGTGGGCAAACATTTTGTGCGTAGGGCAGCAATTACAAATGTAAAGCTATTGGTGGGCCGCACACACACACACACACACATGCACGCACGCACGCACGCACGCACGCACACACACACATATATAAATAATGACCATTTTGTTTACAGCAACCTATCACAATAAGTAATTATTAATTATTTATAGGTTATTAAGCAGTATAATAAACTAATTATTGCAATTTTATTTTACTTATACACTTATACATTATATTTGACAATATGGACAAAAACTTTTACTAATTTGTTAACAAGATTTTACAACTTGTTATTATAACAAATATTCTTTATTATCTATCAATGGCTTTAATTTAGACACAAGCCAACTACACTGTCCCAATAATTGTTGATTTCTAATGAGATGTATGTAACTGCTTGCACTTTTTGACAATATTCTTGAAATATGGGGCAAGTTTACTTGTTGAAATTCGCATGACAGCATGCAAGTTGCAGCCCGACAATAAAGACCTATTCTTAGATTTGTTGATCTTCAAGCAAGGGAATGCTTGCTCGCAAATGTATGTTGATCCAAACAATGATAACAGTTTAGCTGCAAAGTGTTTCAAGTTGGGAAATGATTCTTTTGATAAAGATCCATAGAAATCCAGCAAACCATCTGACTTGAATTTCTCCTTTATGTCATGATCTACTTGTAAGTCAAGCAGCTCCAACTGCATGTCCTCTGTGGCTGTATCAGCTTCTGCACTAAAAGGGGAACTGAGAATATTGAACTATGGCTCTAAGTTCTTGAAATCTTGGAATCTCCATCCAAATTCTTCAATCAATGCATGTAATTGGGATTTGTACTTTTCAGTCATTTCACCAGAAATGGTTTCTTGTTTCAGCAAAAGAAAATGACAAAATCTTTTATCACTTGCTTGCCTGGAGAACAGTGAGAGTTTTGCCTGAAATGGATTTAGATGTACATACAATTCATGTGCAAACACACCATTGCCTTGAAGTTTGACATTCAGTTCATTTAACTTTTCCATAATTTAAATGGCAAACATAAAGTCTAACTTCCACTCTTTATTGACAATGTTAGTATGAAAGTCACATTCAATGCCCTCCATCTCTAGGAACATCACTATTTCTTCTCCGAGTTCCGACACTCGCCTCAACACCTTGCCGAGATTCAGCTATTGAACACTGGTGTGGTGCAGGACATCGGAATGTTTTGTTTCCAAATCGTCAAGTAATGCCTTGAACTGTCTGTGATTAAGTAATCTTGATCTGATGAGGTTGATGACACTGACAACTGGGTTGATATTGATATTGCTTGATATTCAAAACATTTTTACACAGACGTTCGTGATGAATCACACAGTGAAGTGGTAATAATGTGTGGTCTGGATATTCTGCTTTAGTCTTATCACTTATCAACATTACCAGACCTACATTTTTTTGTCAGTCAAAGCACGAGCTCCGTCAGTTGTAACACTTGCCATCTTGTTCCAAACCAACCCAGTTCTTTCAATACAGTTACAGTAGTAACAGCATTGAATATATCATGGCCTGTTGTTGTGTCTTTGAGTGACTCAACACTCAGTAACTCTTCAGTGAGTTTGAAAGAAGTGTTTATTCCACGTATAAATATCAATAATTGGGCAGTATCATGTAAATCGATACTCTCATTCAATGCAATAGAGTACCACAAAAATTGTTTACTTGCATCTTGAAGTGTATGCATCAAATTGTCACTTATCCTGTCAACACGTTTGACCACAGTTCTCCTTGATAAAGTAACGTTGTCAAATCTGTGTTTTTGTTCTGGACACATAATGTTAACTGCATCTAGCAAACATTCCTTGATGAACTCGCCATCAGAAAATGGCTTTTACAATTCTGTGTGACAGCACAAGACTAGCTTCAGTTGCAGCATCTTGAATTGAAGACTGTTTAGTGAAAACAGTTTTCTATTTCTCCAAATTTTTCACCAACTCAATGCATTTCCTTTCCCTCCCTTCGTTTGTTAAATTGTATCTGTAATCGGAATGTTTTGTTTGATAATGTATTTTTAAGTTGTACTCCTTGAAGACAGCCACTGACTCACCACACAAGAAGCAAACTGATCTGCTACCAACTTTTATAAAACAGTACTTAGTTGTCCATTGATCATTAAAAAAAATCGGCATTCATCTTCAATCTTACGTGTGTTATTGACACTCATTGTTTTAATAAAATTCGAACAGTTAGAATTTTACAAAACTTTAAAACAGATATAAAACAAAACCTACTTCAGGCTGTGTGTGAAAATTAAATATTCGGAAAATAAGTAGTAAACTCAGAATAAATTTCAGAAATATATCAAGACTACTACAACAAATAAATTAATTTGAACATTGTAAATGTGGAAATAATTTATAACAGCAAAAGACTTTTAAATTTAATATTTTCTTGCAAAATAAATCATTTTATTCACTGGAGAAATATCAGTTTTTCATTAAATCATCCTTATTAAATTTTTACATGTCGGGCGCTGGAACGCAAATTATTCCTCCCCACGACGCTTGACGGCAGAAGTGCAAGATGATGATGATGATGATGATAAATATTTCTCTATATAAAACTCGATAAATTCGCATTTTAGCATTACATGGTTCCAACCTTGCATAAATACCCTAATGGCTCGTGCATTAATCACCTATGGAGCAAAAGTCCAACTCCTGGCCTTCTCGTGGCGGAATTGTTTTAACTAATAGGAGAAGGTTCGGCCGCGAGTCACTGGCGCGAGAAATATCCAGAACGCTCTAGATGTGTATGCACGTACATGCATGCGCAGACATGTGTGTGCGTGTCTACACATCTAAACTCGAGTAAGACCACAGTTTGCTCTAGCAAAGGAAAGGTGCTTAATACGGAGGCAACCAACCAGAAGGCGCACCACAGAAATCAAGATGCCACAAATCACGCATAATGAAATATGTCGACTACTGCTAAATGTTATTGTGCTCGCCCTGCTTTGGACCCCCAGGCAGGTGCAGTGCCGGGCCATAAGCCTCGAAAGTGTCCAACCACAACTACTGGAAGTCCTTCTCAGATGTCCTGTTGAGCCAGGGGACCCGAGAATAGAGCGTCTGGCTATACCAAACAAAGACTAAACCTAATGCACTGGAATGCGGAGGGATTCAGCAACAAAACAATAGAACTAGAAAACATCTTGGACCAAGAAAAGGTAAGCGTATGTTGCTTGCAAGAAACTCATCTCAACTAAAACGAAATGATGTCTTGGAAATTGCCAGTACTAAGGACACTACTTTCTGAACTTAGCAGCCAGCATAAGGTCACCATACAGTGGATACCATCCCACTGTGGAGTACCTGGAAACGAGGGAACTAATCGATTGGCTATGAAAGGAGCAAAAGGAGAACAGCTTGATGTGCCCGTTACATACCACCAAATGAAAAAAAATGATCAAATCAGTCAGAAAGCCACAAAAACCTGCTCAAGATAACTACCACGTTATGGACAGACCAGAACAAGTCATTATTATGCGCCTCAGAACAGGACACAATAGATTACGCAGCCACACGTATACAAAATTCAGACAGCAGAGCACACACTCAAAGACTGCCCAAATTACAACATGTCTATGCAAACCTTCTGGCCTAGAGAGACGACAGTGGAAGATAAACTCGATGGACTGCTGAGTGAACTAAAAATGACAGTTAAATTCATACAAGAGGCAACATTGCAGTTATAGACATATTTTAGGCGAACGAAAGAAGAAGAATGAGCATTACATTACGATGGTCAGGGATGTTTACAAAAATAGATAATTAGAAAGAAATTTTCTCAAAAATGTTAAAAAAGTCATAACGGTACATGAAATTCTTTAAAATTCAACAAAATAACTTAAAAACGAAGTAAAAAATTTTATTCCTAAAACCCCTCGCGGGCCGCATAAAATCAGTTGGCAGGCTGCATGCGGCCCGCGGGCCGTAGTTTGCCCACCCATGCCATATGGCATATCACAATGCCCCCTCTCTCCTTCCCCCTTCTATCTCTCTCTCCTTTCTCATATATTTAAAGTTAGTTGCCATATCCTTTACAGGACGTCGCAGTCAACACTAACAATTGTTGCTGTTGTGATCTCTTGGCAAATTTATGTTCAGTAATTTGCCATTGCTTTCTGAACGTCCGGCACCCACCATTTCGTTAAAAAACCAACACAAGACGGTTTGCTGCCAAATCGATTGCAGCTGTGTTTCGAACTCGAGTATTGGGATTACGAAGTGCGCCCCTAACCTTTTCGCCATGGAGCCGACTTCTCATACATGTATAAGTGTGTGTGGATGTATGTTGATGGGTGTAGATGTATGTTTGTGCGCTCGCACATATCCGTCCACCCAGACTTTAGGATGCTCTTTGTACACACATAAAGGAGCACAGAAAATGAATTTTGTTATTATCACCATCATACTCAGGTGCACACATCATTGCTCTTTAATACGTGTCCACTCTGGACAATCTTTCATTGGCACACACTCATGCATTGTGCGGACACCCATCGCGGCACTACTTCTGAGTTTTCACTCTCTGACCACCATCACATCACCATTGCTTCCAGTTTCCCGCCTCACCGTCCTCCCATTTTGTTCATGTACCACTTCCACTCATTTACGTCGGATGGGATCTTCACTGAATCTTTACCACATCCCCAACCCCAGTCCTAATGATCCACATACTCCCACGGTTGTCTTTATAAGCGTATCAAGTTAAAATTCATGTTACTATCACAGCGTAGGATTCTGAGATAAAGTACCAAACAGTATTATTTTCAAATTTTCATTTTCTCTTTTTTGTTCTAATTTTTTTTCATCTTTTTATTCTTCTCATTCCGTTTTTATGCCTTTATGTAGTCACTGGAGGATCTTCTCCGTGATCATATGTTGTGTTTTTTGTATGCATTTGTTTGCTGATGATGGCTAGTCGCTTCAACGTCCTGTATTTTTTCGTAATTTTGTTCTGTGAAGCTGCATTACTTTGTGTTGTTTTATATTGTTTACATTTCCACAGCTTTACCGCAGTTCCATTAATTTTATTCATAAGTGGCAGGACTGGTCTGCAGCAAACAGCCAGACACTACAGCCCTTGATTGATAGAAAGAAGATAGCCCTCTTAAGAAACAAGGAAAGAACAACATTAAGCATTATCAGAGAGCTGAAACAAGCTAGGAGGGATGTGCAAAAGGCTGCCAGGCAGTGTGCAAACGACTATTGGATCAAATTTGTCAAATGGATTCCCTCCTCCATACTTCTCACATACAAACACACATTGACTATCGCTCCGCAATCTGGGGTGGTTGCTCCAGTTCAACCACTAAGCACCTTTACTAATTTCAAAAACGGGTTATGGGTTTAATGTATAGTAAAAAGGTTACTGACAATTCCAGCCTATATAAACGTCTTCAGGTACTGCCACTCAGCAAGGGCTTACATTTTAATGCTGTCAAAATAATTCACATAATCTTATATCAGAGTACTCCAAATTACTCCTGGCTATTGTTTAAATATAAGGCAAGACATAGTGAGCGACTAACCATTTTGCATGTCCCAAAGCCTAGAACTAACTTATACAAAATAAGCTTAACGTACTCCGCAGCTCAGCTCTTCCACAACGAATCCCAGGCACTACTAATCCCTATACACACAATTGCAATCTATTTGAACACTATCTCAGTAAAGTCTATATGCCCCCTTAAAAATAATAATAATTTCAAAGGACAATTGGTATAATAAACATTTTTCTAACAGTGAATTCATCTCATCCTCATCATCAAGTACCCTGCCAGATTGCGTAGGCGTTCATGGCTCTCCACAGATCTCGGTTTTTGGTTTTCTGGATCAACTCTGCTGCTGATATTCCCCCGTGCCACCGTCTCAATCCATCCAGCATCATTTCTCTTGGTCTGCCTCTGCCTCTCTTCCCCTCGATCTTTCCAGTTGTCACGATGTTCTCCAATGCCTCTCTTCTCGTTACATGACTAAAGAAAGCTGTTTGTCTCTTTCTTATTGTTGTATATACTGTTCTAGTTTCATTAGCTTGTTTCAGGCAGTCGTTGTTAGTTACTCTGGCAGTCCAAGGCATTCGCAACAATCGTCTCAGGAACCACATCTCTGTTGCTTCTAATTTCTTCTTAATTTGTTCAATTACATTCCAAGATTCACTGCCATACAGCAAAACTGGTTCTACATAGCATTTCAGCACTCTCTTTCTTACACTCAGTGATAGTGACCTATTGCACAAGATACTCTTCATTTTCTGAAATGCGGCTTTTGCTTGCCCTATTCTGCTCTTAATCTCTGTTGTACATCTTCCATCTGATGTTATAAGTGCCCCTAGGTATCTAAAATTATCCACTTGGTTAAGAATGTTTCTTTCTATTTCTATGTCACATTTTGGTGTCACCATTTTCTTTGATATCACCATTGTTACTGTTTTCTTGATATTCAAGGAGAGTCGTTTCCTTTCACTCTCTGTTACTACAGTGTCCAACAATTGTTGTAGGTCTGTTGATTTATCTGCCACCAATACTGTGTCATCTGCATAGCGTATAGTATTTATATTATAACCTCCAACTAGTATTCCTGACATTTCTTTGATCTCTCTCATTATTACTTCGCTATATAGGGAGAAGAGATCTGGTGACAAGACACATCTCTTTCGTACTCCTAGCTTTATGTGTTCGAAACTACCCTCTTTATTTCCAATTTTAATTACTGCTACTTGGTTCCAGTAAATTCTTCTTCTTCTTCAGCGTTCCAAGCCATTGAGGTTCTTTGCTGCAAATACAATCCGTCTCCATTCGTCTCTCTGGTGGACCTTCTCTTGCCAGTCGTTGATTCCAAGTGCTTGTAGGTCTGTACATGTATTATCTCTCCACCGTCTTCCAGTAAATATTCTTTGTTATTCTTAAATCTTTTCCATCAATGTTGATATCTTCAAACATTTTAATCAGTTCATCATGTTTTACTTATCAAATGCCTTAGTATAATCTATGAAGCATAAATATATGTCTTTCTGTTTCTCTATTGACCTTTCTATTAGTGTCGGTACTGTATATATTGCATTGTTTGTGCCCTTTCCCTCAACAAATCCATACTGTTCTTCACTAATTTCCATTTTTATTTTCTTTCTGGTTCTTCTAATTATGATTCTGAGCAGAAGCTTAGTGATATGGTTTATGAGGTTAATTGTACGAAAATCTTCACATTCAATTGCTCCTGGTCTTTTTAGGATAGATATAAATATTTATAGAAATAAAGATTTTAGCATATCACTGGGTAAATATCCACTGCTATAAATATCATTTAACATTTTGGGTAATATATCTACTCCTAATTCTTCCAATACTTCTAATTCTTCTATTGTGATTTAATCTGGTCCAGCTGTTTTTCCTTTCTTCATATATTTCATAGCGTCAGCGACTTTTTCTTTTAGAATGGGTGGACCTTCAAAGTTACTTTCTTCTGTTAATTCTTCCCTTTCCCATCATATAATTCTCTTATATACTAATTCCACCTCTTCATTATAGCACCTTCCTCCAATAATATCTTTCCTGTTTTTTATTTCAAATACCCTGTATTTATTCTTATTTTTCTTCCCCTGAGCTCACTGATTTGTCTGTGCATATATTTTGTATCTTTAATGGCATTTAATTAATTTTTTTTTGCACTTATAATTTAACCAACTTTCTTTTACCTTCCAACATTTATCTTTTATTTCTTTATTTATCTTAGCGTATTCTTGTTTGTCATTTTTACTCTGTTTTCTTTTGTCCATCAGCATTAAGATTTCTTCATTCATCCATTCTTTCTTAGCTATTTGACTTCTCTTCGGTAATATTTCTTTGCTAGTTTGATGAATGGAGTCCCTTAACATTTCCCATTGTTCATTTATACTTTGTATTTTAGCTATTGCATTGTACCCAGTTTTCACAGTCACTATATATTGTTCTTGACTTTCTTTATCTACTTTCAGAACCTATTTATTAAGTATCATGTTCCTAACCATTTTTCCCGTCTCTTTAATCTTACTTTTATTTGTTCACATAGTAGTACATGATCACTATTACATTCGGCGCAAGGCATTTTACATTAATTAGAGCATTTCTAAATATTTCATTAATTAGTATGTAGTCAATTTGGTTGCGTATTTTCTGATCAGGGCTTTTCCATGTGTATAGCCATCTTTTATGATGTTTAAACCACGTGTTTCCAATTATCATATAATTGATATTTGCCCATTCTATTAGCTTTTCCCCTCTTTCATTTCTTGTACCTAAACCATAATTCCCCACTACATCCTCCATTTTCCCCTTTCCTACTTTTGCATTAATATCTCCAAGTATTATTTTTATTTCCTGTGATCCAATTTCAGCCATCGACATTTCTATTTCATCGTAAAAGTGTTGTATTTCTTCATCACTACTGCTTGTTATTGGTGCATATACTTGTATAATATTTATATCTATTGGTTTGCCTTTGATTTTGACCAAAACAACTCTATCTGAAATACACCAGTATCCATTAAGTGACTTGGCTGTTTTTTCGTCAAGTATTATTCCTACACCTTTTTCATGTGTATCCACTCCAGAATAAATTATTGTGTGGTTGTCAGCTATAATTTTGCCCGATCCCTTCCATCTCATCTCACTAACGCCTAGTATATTCATTTTCATGCTATACATTTCTCTTAGAACATTGTTCAACATTCCTAGCTCATTTAATGTCCTCACATTCCATGTTCCTACCCTAAATTTATTTATTGTATTTTTGATTTTGCCATCAGTAGCTGGATGACGGTCTGGTGTCACCTGTGGCTCATGACTGTCCCTACCGGACGAGGATGTCCTAAGACAGCCATTAACGTCCTTCACTAACTCTGATATATGTTTTGCCATGAAGTCTTGGGAAGATAATGTGGTGTTTTCTCCATTGACTTTTATATCCACATGGTGTTTTTTTTTTTTTTACAGGAATTACAGACGATTAAACAGTATTCGCAACATTTAAGAAGCTGACGCAATGTTACGCGCCATTGTACAGGGCCACTCTCTAGCTAGCTATGGTGCATGCTTACGATAGGAGAAGGCCAGTGGTGAAAACCAATATCGCCTGATTTCTATGCTTGAGGAAGTTCAAAAGTGACGCTTTAGAAGGCATATGTTTACCAGCAGAGCACAGGTGGAAATCCCTGCTTGATAATATTCCTGGGTTAACCATATTGTCAGACTAATGGAGCCTTCACGCTGATAACATGTCTGTCCAGCTGAGCAAAGGTGTGAAAGGTGCGGTGTGTTGGACGATAGACACGGGAAACTATCGAGACGGGCAGACGTGAGGCTGACCCGCGGCTGGAAATTACAACCTCGCATAGATGTGAACTGACACGATGCTTGATTCGGGGAAATACACTTTAGATCTAAGAATCAAAGCTACCCAGTAGAAAAGAGTAATTAACATCCGGGTATAAGTAGACGGGGCTTTGTCATTCTCGTTAGGCGGGCGCATTCGCAAAATCAGGTCTCAACAAGATCGCCAGGTTATAGATCCCGAAAACGAGGGAAGACCAGGAAGTGTCGGGACTGGACAGTAGTCTAGAAAACAGGCGGGCTGTTCATACTGGAGCGTAGAGGAATCCTATTGGAATCGATTCATATCTCAAAATAACCCAGCCGCAGATCCAGATGTGATACAGGTAACTTTAGAGTTATGTACAAGCTTTTTATCACTATATATATGTGATTGTTGTACAGCATACACCTCTACAGTTTCACTATCATCATCCGGATAACCATCATATTTTGAATGATTAATGATAGACAACAAAAGTGACTGTAGTTTGTTTCAATTCATAGTTTAATCGTTAGGCTATACATTTTATCCAAGGGAAGCAATTGCTTTACTAACCTTGGTGGGGGATTAATTACATACCAGGAAGGGGAGTTATGTCAGGAGGAAAAACCTGCACTGCCTAGTAGTCCATGTGTCGACATAAACCTAGGAATCTAACCTTCCCTTTCCCACTCCTTATGGATACAAAGAACAGCTAATTAGTAACGAGCCATTAGCAGCTGTATTCTTTGATTATCCAGGAGCATAATCGTTATTTCAGCCATATAGATTTTGTCCCGAGTTAATTTCTGACTAATTGGTTGCTTGCCCGGAATCAACAATAGTCAATTTCGGACAAACAGGGGTTGCCCGCAAGTCATAGTACATAACAAGACGGTAGGGAACCCTCACTTCTGACATAACTAGGATGCTGTCCTGTTTGTCTATTGTATTACGTGTATCGTGGATGTCTTCGAAGAACTCATCACACGCTTGATCATTGTTGTTTGTGTTATATGGTGCATGTATTTGTACATATGCAGTAATTGTCTGTTCTTTTATTCTCACTGTTATAATTCTTTCTGATATATATATTTTATTTCCAATATTCTACTTGCTAGCCCTGATTCAAAGACCATTCCTACACCACTGATTGCCCTTTCTAGTTGTTTCACTTCGGAGTAGACGAAAGTATAATTTTGGTGGATCTCCTTGCATCCTTTCCAT
Organism: Cepaea hortensis; assembly: GCA_963921405.1. NCBI lineage: Eukaryota > Metazoa > Mollusca > Gastropoda > Stylommatophora > Helicidae > Cepaea > Cepaea hortensis. The sequence goes on from OY992877.1 coordinate 12,033,196, forward strand.
TTTATTCTGGCGTCCGCTATTTCCATCAATCCAATTTTCATCTTTTCCGTTGTTGCTATCAGTTCTCCTTCTTTATTATTAAAACAGCATACGTTAAGAGTGTCTATTTGTATAATCGCTGGTCTGTTTTGTTTTCCTTCGACATTGCCTGGTCCGTTACCGTTTGGATCTATCCGTTTATGCTTATTGTGTTTTCTTCGAGCAGGAAAAGAATCCCCTGCCGGCTTGCTAGGCCAGTCACATGTTAAGGATGGAAAAATCTGATCAAGAGGAGTTCGTCCCCTCTGGTGGTCAGTGGATTTGGTAGACAGTCGTCACTCAGAGGTACTGCAAGACGGGCATATAATCAGATTGTAACGGGCACTATTAGTATTGGAACTCTCCGCTGGCTGCTGAAGATGAGAACTGAGAGTTTATGGGAATGTCCCGTGTGCAATGATGTCGGTTATTGACTCAACTCAACGCAACTCAAGTATCATAGCATGACACCCCCCCCCCCCCCCAAAAAAAAAAAAAAAAAAACTGATGATTGTCTCGTCTTAATGTGGGTAGTCAAAGGTCTGTGTGAATTATGATACTAAGATTTTCAACCCTCTGTTTCTAAGTAATAGGAGTAAAAAGTTCGTGTCTATGTGGAAAATAGGAAGGGGGAGGGGAATAAGGGACTCTCGAGGATGTTTGCTATTGTTTAGGCTCGTTTCTCACGTGAGCGCCGGTACAATGGGAGGCTGTAGCTTCTTGGTCAGTTTCTTTGTCATCCGAGAAGTGGAAAGTACAACCATGACCAAGGGGAAAATTCCTTTGACCTCTAATCCAACCCCACCAACCCCAAATAAATCCATTGTGTCTGTGATAAAATTACTACCCAATGTAGTTAACTTCAGTCTGTTTGCTCTCTCTCTCTCTCTCTCTCTCTCTCTCTCTCTCTCTCTCTCTCTCTCTCTCTCTCTCTCTCTCTCTCTCTCTCGCGTGCGCGCTCAAGCAAACATCATAAATACCTGTTCTGTAATTTACTTTGTAAAATGGGCTGCTTGTTGCGATATTTAATGTATGAACATTTTTGTAAGTGCATATAAGATGTACCACTTTCAGAAAGCAAAAGTGAATGAGAATAGTTGGAGTATAAAAGATGCAGCGATACCGTTAAACTTGTTTCAATAAAACTAAGCGTAAATGAGAATATTTGTAGTATGAAACAATGTCTATTGGAAGATTTTAGTATGCAGGAGAGCAAATGATTCCTCCACCATCACCATCCAGATATTATATGTAGGTAATTACACCATGCCATGAATGTAATATTATCACGTGTATATGAATGTGTATGATGTATTCGCAAATGTAACAAACACATACACATACACAACACATCTTTTAAATACATATTGTTTTGTACGAAATAAACTTTCATTAAAAAATAAAATCTTTAATAATTGTCAATTTTTATTCATTACCCTTGGTCCATGTTTCATCATGACCTCTTCGCAACCAGTGTTATCCGATCCTATTTTGGCATTTTGGTAACCTAACAAAATTGTGATATTGCAGTCTATTAGATTGCCAATTGTGTATTGACGTTTTTTGTAACATTCTTTCTTAACTGATTCAACTTTATCATTTGTTGGTTGGCTGAGTGGTCTCGAGGTATGGTGTCCGCCTCGAGTGCTGGAGGCCCCGGGTTCAGGCCCTGGTGAGGGCCGGGATTTATTTTAAAAATCCTCCTGGACCTCCAGTAATAAAATTTTCCCTGGTCTCTGGGTAGTGAGATGATGAGATCGGACGCCCGTGTGTATTGTTGCGCACGTAAAAAATCCCTTGGCAGTTGGAAATCGAAAAAGAGTAGCCTAACGGCGCTACCCGGGCAAAATTTCGAGTTAAAAATCTACCCAAAGTATTTCAGGATCCTCGCCGGTGCTACGGAGTTCGTGCACTGAGCTGAGTTTCTCCGGACTCAGGTTTGAGTTAGGAGGAGAACGGAGCACTTATGGGTTGCACCCGTGTGCCGTGATGTTGATCCATTGACTAAACTAAAATAAACTAAACCATCGAGTGGATGTTTCTGTGTTCCAATGTGGGCAGGCATCTGATCGACAGCAAACAGTGTAGACGGGTGAGCAGTTTGATTACTCAATGAATGTATCAACATGGCTGTCAGGTAATGTATAAATTCACAAGGCCATGATGGAAGTATTCTGATGTGAGTACTATTGACAGATTGTGTTAACTACATGTGACCAGTCGACGCAATGGCGTAGATGGATCTTGACTAGATGTCATTGCGCAACCACATGTATACAAAATTCAAGACTGGTGACTCAGCCATGTGCACATGTGGTTTGGCGTCGCAGACAGCAGAGCACATACTTCAGGATTGCCTAAACTACAACATATCCAGGCGAACATTCTGGCCTAGAGAGACAGCAGTGGAAGATAAACTCTATGGACCGCTGAGTGAACTAAAAAAGACTGTTAGATTCATACAGAAGACAACATTGCAGTTATAAACATATTTCAGGCGAACGAAAGAAGAAGAGATGTCATTGAGTGCTTACTTCCAGAGGGGCATTGAGTCAATCATCCTGAGACCTATGTGATGTGCCAGAGAGCACGAATTGGTTGTCGCTGAAGGAAGAAAGAGTAAAAAGAAAGTGCTAACTGTATCAATATGCAGACAGTTGTGGTCTGTTTTTGGGAAGTCAATAGCCAGTTACTATGATACATATGTCTATGATTGCGATAGTGCGATCCGTCACGCCTATCTGCATGTCACATAGTGATGATGATGTTATCGTAAAACATGTTCATAAGTAATGTACATTTGCCTCCCCTGGCATACACCACTGTAGACAGTAAATACATGTTTTTAATACTATTGATAGGCATTTACAATTACTGTATAGTCATGAAAGAAGAGAACTGATTTTAAACTCTTATAGAGGTAACATACTGTGATAAACCTTCTTGTTCTTGTTACAATTGTGATTGTACAATAAAGTTAGTTAGTTCGTTCGTTCGTTCGTTCGTTCTTGTTCTTCTTCTTCTTCTCTTCTTCTTCTTCTTTGTCTTTGTACACCTAGAAACATCAACAAGAATGAAAGCAAACAAAGTAGCCGTCAACTTGAGCTTTTTGACATATCTATGGTGTTTGTCCTCAATTGGAGCGGGTGTAGGACAACATAGTTTTGTGTTCTTCATATCTAGGAAGCTGCCTTACAGCCAGGGGTAAATAAACACGTAACAAACCGACTAGGTACACCGTACGTGTGACATTTCCAGAAAAACAGCTCTCAAACCATGTTTGCGACTGGCTCCACATCAGAGGTTTACTGTATGTATAACCTATTACTCATCTTCATCATCATCATCATCATCATCATCATCATCATCATCATCATCATCATCATCATCATCCACTTTTACCGTCAAGCTCCGTGGGGATTAATAACTGGCCCTACAGCACCCGGTGGGTGGCATTGGATAGTGTCATTCCGTGTGACTGTACAATGTCTTTGATTGATGTCGTCTATCCATTTTCTTTTCGGGCGTCCTCTTGCTCTCGCAGCAGATCTTCTTTGATGTAACACCAGTGCTGATTGTTGATGGTGTTGCATTCTAAAGAGATGACCATACCATTTCATCTTCTGTCTTTCAATAAATGTGGCACAAGTTGTTGATCCCACTGTCTGTCTGATAACAGTATTTCTTACTCGGTGTCTGATGGATATGTTGACAGTTTTCCTCAAACATCTCATCTCAAAGGTGTTGAACCAATAACTTATGTAAATGAAACCCTGGACCTTCGTTTTGACAATGTCAGAGTCCTGGGTGAGTATTAGAGATAGCACAGAACAAGGACAGGACATAGGTAGAGCATGGGTAGAATAGGACAGGACTGTATACCCAGTGAGAGACAGGACATGGGGTTAGAGACTGGACATGTCCTTGAATGACAGTCCAACCATGGACTAGACGACCCGAGACATCATCCATCAATAGACCAAAATATACCAAAATACCGAGACATCCGACTTAGCAGGAACGACACGTTGGTCAAACATCACGTGACCACTGACCGAGGCAAGGACGGACAGACGGGACCTGACTGTGGTTGAGAGAGGAGTAAATTTGGGGTTACCTGAGAGAGAGTGTGCTGATTGCCTGAGATTTACTATTGTTGTGAGAGTGTTGCTATGAGATAGCCTGTGCGCTAATATACACTAAATGAATTGTGATGCGAGAACGCATGAGTGCTTTGCTATATAATGTTTACGTGATTTGCTAGAATTGTCAGAGCGTGATTATGACAAATGTCAATGATTGATATGAGTAAATAAACACCCATACATGTGAAGTATCCGTTGACGTCTCATTTCTACATGTATTATATTGCTGTCATGTCTATTGTAACGAGTCATTGATTAAGTGAGACGCTGACAACAAACCATCATTCTAACATTTGCTCTTGATGTAAATTAATTACAACTAACATATACTAGACTAAAATACACAGTGCTGAATGGTACAACAAATACTGTATAGAATATGCAACTTACAGTTTACTGCAACGAATGTAGACTGCAGAATAAAAGTGAAACTAACCGCATAGTGTCGCGTTTTATGGGCCTTGTCACCGTTTCTTGGAAGTGGAAGATGTATGTAATATGCAATAGATGTCTATCGTTATGTTTATTACGCAGCCATGCCCTCGCCACATTTACAAACTTGAAAGTCTGGTTTTGCCGATGGCTTTTTTCGTGGAAGTAACTTGTTAGGCGCATAATTCACAATACACACAAACACAGCCACATTCCCACACACACCTACCTTCGCACATATATACACACATTAATATCTATCTATCTATCTATCTATCTATCTATCTATCTATCTATCTATCTATCTATCTGTCTGTCTGTTTGTCTGTCTGTCTGTCTGTCTGTCTGTCTGCCAGCCTGCCTGTCTGTCTGTCCGTCTGTCTGTCTGTCTGTCTGTCTGTCTGTCCGGCTTGCTGGCTGGCTGTCCGTCTGTCCGTCCGTCCGTCCGTCCATAAGATGGTCTCGAAAGCAGCATACGCGAGTGTAACCAAGTCATCAGTGTCCTACTAAGGTTGTCTCGTAGTCGGAGATTAGAGATGTGATCATCGATGCCAGTCGTGGAAGACGTACCTTTTACTTAACAACTAGCAGGTCATACAGCGAAGAGTGTTTAGCGCATTTTATCAGCTGTATAATATTACACATGGATACAACAAGCTGTCTCGACTCGACCTTAGGCGACTCATGTATCATGACATGTCACGTGCGCGCTGTCCTGACTAGTGAAGCCATTTCGTCTCAAATCAGTCATTTACACTTTCATCAATATTTTTGTCTATCCAGGTAGGAGTCTTTCCATCATTCCCCAGAATCCCATTTCCAAAGCCAATATATGTTTTCAACGTTTTTGCTCAGCGCCACCGTTCGCATCCAGACAAAAGTACAGGTTCTATGTAACACTTCAACATTCTCTTTCTTTATCAGAAGAAAATTCTACTACCATTAAATATTGGTAAGCTTATCTGCTCATTGTCCACGTTTCATATCCAGACAAAAGCACAGGTTCTATGTAACACAACACTTCAACACTCTGAAATATCTCAACCAAACTTATAATTATTTCGATCGAAATAAGAAAATATGCTAGACAAATTAATAAACAATGTTGACCAAAGTAAGAAATATCTCAACCAAATTTATACATATGTCGACCGAAGTAATAAAATATGTAAAAGTTCGGCCAAACTAAGAAATATGTATGGCAAAGGAAAAAATTGTTTATCAAGGGGAGAAAAATAATTGCCAAATAAAAAAAAATTATGGTCAAACAAAGAAACATGTATACTAAAGGAAGACATTTTGTAACCAAATGGGGAGAAATGTTGGTCAAATTAAAAAAATATGTTAGCGAAATCAAGAAATATGTCGACCGAAGTAATAAAATATGTTACATGATGGACAGACAAAGAAATATGTAACGCAAAGTAAGAACAAATTTTTACCAAAGTGAGAAAAATGATAACCAAACAAAGAAATATGTTAGTCAAAGTAAGAAAATATGTTAGCCAAATTAATAAAAATGTTGGCCAAAGTTAGAAATATTTTAAGCAAATTTATAAATATGTCGACCGAAATAAGAAAATATGTTACCCACATAGGTAAGATATGTATCTTACGACAAATAGCCGAGAAAAATTGGGAATATAAAAGAGATCTCCATAACGTTTTTGTGGAATTTAAAAAGGCCTATGATAGTGTCCATAGTAATAGTCTATGGAATGCCATGCAGGAATTTGGAATACCAAGGAAGTTAATCAACATGACCAGACTACGCATGGAAGATACTTATAATATAGTAACATATAAAGGCAGGAAATCATACCCTTTCCGAATAACATCTGGCTTGAAACAGGGTGATGCACTATAGCCGCTCCTTTTCAAACTGGCTCTAGAGAAAGTTGTAAAGAAGGTAAAGGAGGAATGTGATATTGGAGGAACATCCAGATTGCTTGGTTATGCAGATGATATAGATATTATAAGCAAAAATGAACAAAAGACATTGGAAATATTGACTCACTTAAAGGAAAGAGCTCAGCAAATGGGGCTTGTTATCAAACAAGATAAGACAGAATATATGGTAATTTCAAGAGAAGGAATGGCTAAAAGCTCTGGCCACATACAAATAGATAATATGACCATTAAAAGAATGGAAACATACAAATACCTGGGTACAATCTTCAACTGCTCCAACATAATAAAGGAAGAAATACAAGTTAGAATCATTTATTGAAATAAGATATACTATGCACTACAATATCTGCTAAAAATCAAATGCGCTATCTCATAACACCAAGATCACAATATACAAAACACTGATTAGACTGGTTGTGCTGTATGGCTCTGAAACCTGGAGTACAACAAAAGGAGACGAAGCCTTGTTACAAACCTTTGAGAACAAAGTCTTAAGACGCATCTTTGGGCCCATTAGGGATACACAAATTGGATAGTTGAAAAGAAGAAGCAACAAAGACATGTATGATATGTTTAAGTCCCCGCTAATCACTGCTATCATGAAGGCTAATAGACTGCAATGGTTGAGGCATATAGAAAGAATGGAAGATAATAGGGAAACAAAACTCGCTTACACTCAGGAAATAAATGACCGTAGACCCCGAGGTAGACCAAGAAGACGGTGGACATATAATATACATACAGACCTACAAGAACTTGGAATCAGCGACTGGCAAGAGAAGGTCAACCAGAGAGACGAATGGAGACGGCTTGTATCTGCAGCAAAGAACCTCAGTGACATTAATAAACTCAATTTTATTAGACAGAAAACAAGTCGTATCACACACTAAATATTTATCCCGAGCCATTACCATTAATACTGGAGTACCACAGGGGCCTATACTTGGTCCTCTGTTATTTGCCATTTATATAAATGATCTTCCCTTATATCTGTCATCTTCCTGCGATCTATTTGCAGACGACTGCACAGTATATACAAACGCTGTTGATCGTAATGTGCTAGAATTATCCTTGCAACAGGAAATAAATAGTGTAGATAACTGGAGCCTTGCAAACCGCATGCAAATAAACATTTCTAAAACAACATCTATGTTAATAGGAACCAGGCAAAGACTTCATACTCTAAACTCGCAGAGAACTCTTCAGCTGCACATTGGTAGCACGCCTATAGAAAGTGTAACCGAACACAGTCACTGGGTCTTATCATAGATCAAAATATATCCTTCAATTCCCATGTTCATGCTCTAGTTAAACAAATAGCCACAAAAGTATACCAACTTGCCAAAATTAAAAATTTCCGCGACGAAAACACAAGAAATATATTTTATACTTCCCATATACAAACACATATTGATTATTGCTCCACAATCTGGGCTGGATGCTCCAAATCAATAACAAAACGCCTTTATTCACTCCAGAAAAGGACAGTGCGTCTAATCAATGGCGATAAGCTTACAGACAATTCTAACCTACATGAACGTCTTCAGTTACTGCCACTTCACAAACGCCTACTTTTTAACAAGGCTAAACTAATTCACAAAATTCTATTTCAAAATGCCCCAAGCTACCTATGGCCATTTTTTAAATATAATACAAGACATAGCGAACGACTAAATATACTCCATGTCTCTAAATGATGTCAGTTGGTGGGGATGTGTGTGTATCGTTTGGGGATGTGTGAGTGGATGTGCGATGTGTGGGTTGGTGGGGCACGTGTGTGCGTGAGTGGGGAATATGTGGTCGATGGAGGTGTGGCTGGGGGATGGGTGGTTGGAGGTGTGGGTGGGGAGAGGATGTGTGGGTTGAGATGTGTATGTGAGTGGCGTGGGATGTGTGGGTTGTTGGGGGTGTTTGTGGGTAGCGAGTGTGTTGTGGTTAAGGGAACAGGTGAGGGCAGTGTGTGTGGGTGGAGGATGTGCGGAAGGTGGATGGGTCAGTTGGTGGGGTATGTAGGTGTCCCTGGGTGTGTGTGTGTGTGTGTGGGTAGGTGGGGGTGTGTGTGTGTGGGTGGGGAGATGTATGGGTAGGCGGGAGATGGGCCTCATAACATTGTAATTTGCCTTGTTTATGTCTACAACATTCATTTCACAATGTTTATTTTTCTTCCTATGTAAATGTATAATGCTCTTGATGAATGAAAGACGAGTGATTGGAAGGGTCGAATGTAAGACGGGCCTGCGTGCCCAATTTGTGACCCTTTTAAAATAAAGTTGATTTTATTTTATTTGATTTGATTTAAACCTAGGATAGACTTATATAAAACAAGCTTAACATACTCTGCAACTCAGTTGTGGAACAATCTTCCTATGACTAACATGTGGCTAGTCCACCAGACGGGCTACTGCTGTGATTGACCAACACAGCCCAGCAGTAACAGCGTTAGGGACTGATGACCCCTAACGCTGTATAAACCTCATCATCAACAAATAAACTATGGAAAGACAAACTAAAGAAAGACACCCCCAGATTCCTGCGAGAGCAGGGGCGGAAGATGGATTCATTGGCGACCACACGGATACGAATCGGACCGTCCAACCGACCATGAGCTCAGAACAACGACCGGTCTGGCCATGTGTTTGTGGTAGGAACTTCTAGTCCTACAAGGGAATGAGGATTCATGCTGGAAAGAAGTGCGGGAGTGCGTCACAGTAGGTGCGACAGAGCAGCACTGAAAGGGATGATGAGACGCGAGAGGCTATCAGTCAGGGTGGACCCCACAGAGCTGATAATTATCCCCAAGTTAATGTCACACGTGACGATGTCACTTGTGACGGTGCCACCTGTGACGTACCCGCTCACCCTTCCGAAAGGGCGAAGATCAAGTTCCCGAGTGCCAACAGGAAGGAAGAGTGGACGTCACTAGACGCAACGTTGTCTCGTGTTTTAGACGAAGAACTAAAACACATATACCTTGAGGAGAAACTAGTAAAGTTCGGTGAAATTGTGTACCTCCACTCGCTGAGTCATTTTGGTAGCAGCGAGAGGAGGGAAGCAGCTCTGCCGCAGAAGACGCGGCGGCAGAGACTGTTTGAGGAGGTGAGGAAGGAAAAGAATTCCGCCCCGAAACGTTGGAAAGCAGCACCCGAGCATGAGAAGAAGGGCTTGCGCCAGGTTTGGCAACATCTGAAAGCCAGGCACAACGCCCTCTCCCGAGCGGAAAGGTTTTGCAGAATCAGGCGGAAAACCGGGATGGAACGTGAGAGGTTCTACGAGTTTGCACGAGGCTTGTTCGAACAGCTGCGATCAGGCGTCATCGACGCCAGCAAAGATGAGTTAGAGAACCACCTCGTGAAGACGTACTCCGATGCCCAACGGAACGTCCCACTTGGAGAAATCGAGGGGCTCGCGAGACCGGCAAACCCAACTGTGGAGTTCAATGCCAGGCCTCCAATGTGGAGCGAGGTGGTTGCGGTAGTGAAAGAGGCAAAACACAAGTCAGCACCGGGGCCCACCGTGTGCCTTATACAGTCTATAAAAGATGCCCGAACGTACTTATGAAACTACACCGCATACTGAGATCTGCGAGGAAGCAGAAGCATGTCAGCACAGAGTGGAAGACGGCCAACGGAATCTACATTCCCAAAGAGCAAAACTCTGCCGGTATTAACCAATTCAGAACGATCTCTCTTCTGAATGTTGAGGGGAAGATATTCTTTTCGATCATGGCCAGTCGGATCACGAAGTACTTGACGGGGAACAAGTACATCGACACAGCGGTTCAAAAAGGGGGGCTACCCGGAGTCCCCGGTTGTCTCGAACACAGTACCATGATCTGGGATGCTATCCAGAGATCGAAGACGATGAAGGAGGAACTCCACGTGATATGGTTGGACCTAACGAATGCCTATGGGTCAGTGCCACACCAGTTGTTGTGGTATGCACTCAAGGCTTATCACGTGCCCGAGAACATAACAGAAATGCTTGTGCAGTACTTCTCGGGCTTCTCTCTTCGGTTCTCGACCAGAACGTCCACGACCAGATGGATCGACGATTTCGCCGATATTATTTGTCATGGCCATGCAGGTCATACTGGATGCTGCACCCGGCTATGCACACGGTCCGAGGCTCATCGAAGGGTGAACACGCCACCACTGAAGGCTTCATGGATGATACGACCATACTGTCACCGAAGGAGAGCGACGCTCGCAGCGCTCTCCTCAGGCTGGACGACCTGATTCGCTGGTGCAGGATGAGCTTCAAGCCAAAGAAATCGAGAAGCCTGTCGATCATGAAGGGTAACGCAGGGGAAAGGAGGTTCACGGTATCCGGACAGGCAATTCTTACGGTGACGGAGGAACCTGTCAAGAGTCTCGGTCGTGTGTACGACTCAACCCTTATGGACAGGAACGTGGTGGTGGAGATACAAACAATGCTGACGCACGGCCTGAATACCATCGATAAGACCAGGCTGATAGGCAAGTTCAAGATCTGGGTGCTCCTATTTATGCTTATACCGAAACTGCTGTGGCCGCTGCTGATATATGATATCGGCGTGACCAATGTGAGCGCCATGGAGGGCAAGACAAGCAGATACATGAGGAAGTGGCTTGGAGAACCCACTTGCCTCACGACTGTCGCATTGTATTGCAAGCAGAGCAAGCTCGTCCTCCCGTTCCGGTCCCTCATGGAAGAGTTTAAGGCTGGAAAAGCCAGACTCGCGATGATGCTGCGCGAGTCTCCAGACATAACGGTTAGCACTTCAGTCCCCGCCTTGAAGACGGGAAGGAAGTGGAAAGTGGTCAGCGCAGTCGAACAAGCCCAGGCCACACTCCAGCTGAAGGAGGTAATGGGCCACACCCAGCCTGGCAAGCAGGGGTTTGGATTTCTAGCGAATGATAAAATGTGCTCAAAAGCGAACGCAAAGGAACGCAGGGACCTGGTGGTCAAGGAGATCCGCAAGGGGGAAGATGAAGAAAGAGTCCGCAAAGCTGCCCAACAGGCTCAGCAATCGCAGAGTATGTCATGGGAATCGGTAGTGCACAGATCCGTCACGTGGAATGAGATCTGGCGCATGGTACCACTGCGTCTAAGTTTCGTCATCCGATCCCTCTACGATGTCCTGTCATCAGGTGCCAACTTGGCGACGTGGGGGTTAACCACCGACCCGTTCTGTCCCCTCGATAAGAAAGCCCAGATAGTCCAGACAGCGGAGCAGGTGCTGTCTGGGTGTAAGGTCGCCCTGACCCAAGAGCGATTCACTTAGCGGCATAAAAAAGTCCTGACTGAGTTGGCCGCCTTAGTGGACGCAGCGCGAATGAAGGCTAACAAAGAGGGGAACGGACCGAGGCCGTTGGGAATTTCCTTCGTCCGAGCGGGGCGCAATAATGGGAAAGCTGACGGCTTCCGCTTGCTACCGTCTTCGACGGTGCGAGGGATTGGCAACTGACCGTAGACCTAAAAGACCATGGCAAATACACTGAGGTAATCTGAAGGTTTGGCTTGCGACCTGACATTGTGCTTAGCTCCTCGTCAGCCAAGCAGCTAACGCTGATTCAGCTGACAGTCCCGTACGAATCGAATATTGAGGAGCAGCACCCGTACAAGACAGTGAAGTACAATGACATGGTCGCGAGTCTCAGGCGGGAGGGTTACACCGTCAGGCTGTTCGCCGTCGTGGTAGGCGCACGAGGTCTTGTCTCTTACTCCGTGTTTGATGTGCTGAAAAGATTGGGCATTAAAGGAAAAGCAAGGGCCCGGGCCCAAAAACAACTGTCTCAGGCAGCTGAAAAGGCCTCGTGCTGGGTTTTGAATTGCCGCAACCTAAATTGAAATGAGTCTCGGCACTAGTATGGTTGGAAGCGGTAACTGCACTACCAACAATTTCACAAACAAAACCACGAACTTTACAAACGTCTAGTATCAGCTCTTCAGCCCTTCCTTCGAACGTGTTGGCGAGTCCCAGTGTAGTCAATCACGCAAATGTCGGCCGACGTCCAACCTCAACAACACAGCGGTAATTGACTGTAGGTTGCACCCAGCCTGAGTACAATTAACAAAGCTGCCATAGTAAACCCCACCTCGCTATGTCACGAGATACGCATACTATGTGGTCTAGTCAGTTGCAGACAGACCAAGCGGTGGGTCCGAGTAGAAAGGAAGAATCCGGCTTCCTAAAGTAGTGTGTCGCCGTGAACGGGGCGCGAGGAAGGCACACGGCAACAGAGATAAGTGGAGGCGACGGAGGCCGTAGCGGGGGATGAATCAATCATCCCACGACCACAAGTGTCAAGGGGCAGACACAGACTGCACGGTTTCCCCCCACCGAGGGAGGGAGGACTTTAGAGTGGACAAGGTAACAGCGAAGGGACAAGCTAAAATCAGGGATAACGAACATGACCGAAAGAACGTCTCCACGACAGGGAACAGACGCCCGGAGTTATGATCCGGACGGGACCGCTCCCAGAAAGCATTAAGAAATTAAAGTGTCCGAAATACTTGGGGATGGGGTTTCTTCTGAAGATCTGAAGCCCCCTGCCCTGTTTGCTCTGCGTCGGAGTTCCTATGACTATACATACAGTCGCAACCTGTTTGAACACTACCTCAGGACAGACTACATGCCCCCTTAAAAAAAAAAAAAAAAACAGCAACAAAGACAATAATAATGGTAAATTATCTCGAACGACAACTAGCAAAAAAAAACAAAACAAAAAACAACAACACATTTCCATATGTATGGCACGTTACACCCATCTTGGGTAATCATGATGCCCATGTTAAACATTGCCTCAACGAGTCATGTATTATTGATTATTTTTCATGCGTTTTAATGCTTATTGTTCTTCTGTTGTCAAAGAATTGCGTCATAAGAGATGTTGAATGAAAGAATTTATGAGAGGAAATAGAGAAGAAGGGCTGAATGTCAGACGGGCCTGCGTTAATTCTTAACCCTTTGAAAATAAAGATTTTCGTTCGTTCTTTCGTTCGTTCATTCGTTCGTTCGGAATGCTGAAGAAGAGGAAGAAGAAGAAGAAGAGAAGATGAAGAAGAAGAAGAAGAAGAAGAAGAAGAAGAAGAAGAAGAAGAAGAAGAAGAAGAAGAAGAAGAAGAAGAAGAAGAAGAAGAAGAAGAAGAAGAAGAAGAATTTACCTACATTAGGAAACATGTTGGCCAGTTGAAGAAATATCTCGACCAAATTTATAAAAATAATTATAAAATATGTTAGCCAAAGTTAACAAATTGATGGTCAAATTAAGAAATAGTTCAACCTAACGTATAAATGTCTCGACCACACTTATAAAAAGTAGAAAAATATTTCAGCCAAAGTAAGAAAATATGTTAGCCAAATTAAGAAAAATATTAATCAAAGACATATAATGTCAACCAAATGAATAAATATGTATGGTAAAGTAAGAAAATATGTTTACAAAAGTGAGAAATATATTAAACAAAGTGAGAAAAATGTACCAAACTAAAAAATATGTATGGCAAAATAAAAATAAAATTGAGTTGGCCAAATTACTAAATATGTTAGCCAAATGTAGATAAAATGTTAACCAAATTGAGGCAAATGTACGGCAAAGTAAGAAAATAGGTTACCCACACTGAGAAAATATGTTAGTCACAGCAAGAAATATGTCGACCAAACTAAGAAAATGTGTTAGCCCAATTATGAAAAAAGTGGCCAAAGTAAGAATATTATTAACCAAAGTAAAAACAAAATGTATTACCCTAGTAGGAAAAATGGTGGCCAAAATAAGAAATATGTTTAGCAAATTAAGAAAAAGGATTACAAATTAAGAAATTTGTTAACCAAAGTAAGACAATTGTTTAGCGAAAGTAGAAAAAAATAAAGGTCAATTGAAGAAATATATATATACCAGCGTAAAAAAGGTATTCTTTCTGGAACTGTAAACGTATCCCTATTCAATAGGTTTCCATCTACATAATATTATTTCTACGGGTCACCTTTCTGCTTAGTAAAGCCCCGTATCACACCTACAGACACAACTCTCCGTTCAACGTACTCTATTGTCTACATAACCTTCACTGTTCTCACGACGTCTCTATTCCATAACATCCCATTGACCTACATGTCATCAGTTATATTCTCTCCAATATACAAGCTCTTCATGGTCATTATCTCACTTTATATTGCACATATCGTCAGCTCTCATAATTATGGTTCACTATCTGTCACCAGCGTCAAAGCCTTCAACCAAACCTTCTATACTTTCTTCAATCCAGACGCGTAAAGACCTGGTATGGATCTTCTGTAGTTATGTCAAGAGTGTCTTGAAGTTTTATCTGTAAGTACGTTTCGTACTACATAATTATCAGCGTCATCACTTTTCCCATTTCACTTTACCGAAAGCTTCAACGTACCATTCCGGAATATCTACTAAAGAAGCACTACTACAGACTATACACGCATCTCTCTACACTCTTGGCTTTTTCTACCACAAAGTGTCTCTGTCTTTCATAGAAAGATTCACTACTGTTCCATGTCACATCACGAAGAGCTCCAAACCTCCATTGTACATGCGCTCCAATGAAACAGTCATAACTGTTAACAAAATGTATTGCAATGTAGTTTGTGGTTCTACCTGTCATAGTTTCGATATCACCTGGGTATTCGTCATCAAGGGGGCACTTTCATATGGCTGACACCTTCACCTTTTCACACCAGAATGTCTGCTACAATAACCTTCCATTGTTCCATCGCTCAACAATACAAGGGTTTTTTCAAATTCTAACTAAAATAACATTTCATTTGTTGTTCACCTCTATCTCACTTTGTCATCTTACATCTGCACTAGCGTCAGGTCTCCAACCAACAGTGTCTGTTATGAAGTCATCCTTCTTAAAACCACGTCAGCATTATTGATCTCTTGAATACCATCATGATGATCATCACGAGTTGGATCCCCGGATTCGACATCTGGCAGGACACCCTTTCTTTTAGTAACCCTCTTAACCACATGTTCCATATGTACATCTTAAGCATACAACCGGACGCAACACCCACTTAGACCTATTGTAATCATAAACCATATATCCCTTAAACATGTGATCATGTGACCGAATGTACACCGTCACACAGCCCGAGGACGAGAATTGTATCTCTAAAACACAGCCAGTGGTATGATGATAGTGTTTAAGTCCCACTACTACAGATAATAGTAACCACTATTTTAATAAACAGTCAGATACTTATATATATATATATATATATATATATATATATATATATATATATATATATATATATATATATATATATACATATACATATATATATACACAAACACATATCCTTACATAGGTTGTGCAAAAGGCTACCAGGCAGTGTGCAAATTATTATTGGATCAATTTATGTGAGTCCATTCAAATCGCAAGTGATAAGGGAAACATAAGAAGCATGTATGAAGGAATAAAGAAAGCCTGTGGTCCAGTGATCAAAAGAAGTGCACCATTGAAAACCTTGACCGGATAAATCATCACTGATAAGAAACAGCAGATGGACAGACGGGTAGAGCACTATTTGGAGCTTTACTCAAGTGAGACCAAACTAGCGGATGATGCCCTCAACGCCATAGAGGCTCTACCAACTCTTGACCGCCTGGAAACACTTCCCACCATAACAGAAGTTAAGTGTGCTATAAATGAACTTGCATCTGGCAAGGCTCCAGGTAAGGATGGGATTCCAATAGAGGTTATCAGGTGTGGGCAAGACACACTCACTCTACAGATCCACCAGCTAATAGAGCTATGTTGGCGAGAAGGACAAGTCCCACAGGATTTCAAAGATTCAAGCATCATAACACTGTACAAGAACAAGGGCGAACGGAGCGACTGCAACAACTATAGGGGTATCTCACTTCTGTGTATTGTTGGAAAAGTATTTGCCAGAATTGTTCTGCACAGACTTCAAGTCCTAGGAGATCAAGTCTACCCCGAATCACAGTTTGGCTTTCGACAGAACCGGTCTACCATTGATATGATATTCTCATTGCGACAAATGCAAGAAAAATGCCGTGAACAGAATCAACCACTGTTTATTGCCTTCATCGACCTCACAAAGGCATTTGATTTGGTCAGTCGTGAGAGTCTGTTCAAGGCACTAAAGAAGATTGGCTGCCCACCAACTCTTCTGTCTATTGTGGAATCGTTCCACACAGGAATAAAGGGTATAATCAAGTTTGATGGTGCAACTTCTGAAGAGTTTGAAATCAAGAGTGGAGTTAAGCAAGGTTGTGTACTAGCTCCCACCCTCTTTGGAATGTACTTTTCACTTCTATTGAAATATGCCTTTCGTGACCAGGATGGTGATATATACCTTCACTCACGCTCAAATGGCGGTCTTTATGATGCTCAGAGATTGAAGACCAAGACAAAAATTAGGAGGGTACTGATCAGAGAGTTGCTTTTTGAATATGATGCTGCAGTTACGACCCACTCTGAGGAAGAATTGCAATGTCTACTATCTGCATTCTTCAATGCTTGTTCTGAATTAGGTTTAACAATTAGCAAATAGAAGACACAGATTATGTCACAAGGTGCACATGGGATACCATCAATCTTTATTGACGACGCCGAACTAGAGATGGTAGACCATTTTACATATCTAGGATCAGTGGTAAATAGCAAATTATCCCTAGATCAGGAAATCAACATCCGGATAGGTAAGGCAGCAACAACAATGAACAGGTTAAGAACAAGAGTCTGGGAGAACAGGAAGCTTACTGCCAAAACAAAAGTCCTTGTCTATCAAGCCTGTGTCCTTAGTAGTTAAAGAAATTTTTCACTCAAACTCATAAAAAGTAGGAAAAAATGTTAGCCAAATCAACTAAAATGCTGACCAAACTTTTAAATATCTAAGCCACCTATAAAAAGTAAGAAAATGTGTTACCCAAACGGACAAAATATTTGTCAAATACGGAAAGATCTCAACCAAATTTATAAAAAAGTAGGAAAATTTGTAACATAAAGGGGGAAAATATCGACCAAGTAGGAAATAATGTTATTCAAATGGGAAAAAAATATTGGTCAAGTTAAGTAATACTTCAACCAAACGAATAAAAAGTAGGAAAATTTGTTAACCAAATGAGTGAAAAATATCGATCAAAGAGAAACATATTTCAATTAAACTTATAAAAGGTAGGAACATTTGTCAGCCGAATTGGGAAAAATGTGGGTCAAATACAGGAATATATCAACCAAACTTATAAAAAGTAGGGGAAAATATAGGCCAAGTAAAATTTAGCTCATCCAATCTTATAAAATGTAGGAAAATGTGTTACCCAAATGGGAAAAATATTGGTCAAACTAAGACACACGTCGACTGAAGTAGGAAAATAATGAACCAAAGTGCCATGAGATGGATGCAAGCGACCTAGTATATGTGTAAAACTAAGAATCGAGATAAGTTCCGCTCATGCAAACGCTCAGAAAAGAAACGAGAAAACACAATACCCAGCCAGTTTGCGGAGCTAGTTCGGTCACATGACTGCGCGCTGGCTGAGAAC
Organism: Cepaea hortensis; assembly: GCA_963921405.1. Classification (NCBI taxonomy): domain Eukaryota; kingdom Metazoa; phylum Mollusca; class Gastropoda; order Stylommatophora; family Helicidae; genus Cepaea; species Cepaea hortensis. The sequence continues at coordinate 12,051,227 of OY992877.1, forward strand.
GACGGCCGACATGTTTTGTTCATTGCAGGCCGAGACGTGGGCATAGAAACATCGACGGAGCAAAATAGTCCGCGATATTATCATCAGAGACTGAGTTTAAAAGTCAATTACTATTCCATGTGTGGAATCAGTTGATAATGAATCAACACTCTGAAGCCTAGGCCTGGTGATGAGGCCGAGAACGCCGGCAAGTGACAGTTCGACATTCAACGCTATTTGACAATACAGCCGACCAGAATGGCGGTCCGATGCACGCAGTGACAAGCGATTGTTGGTTGCAGGTTGCAGGATGCAGTGAGTAGACAACGTAATTAAGTTTAAGAAGATGATAGATATTAGGACAGGTAATTTTCCTGACGATCAGGCACTTGAATAATAATGATGCAAGACAGGGCGTGTGCTGCCCATCCGCAGTACGCGTTAACGACTGAAAGTCGGCAGCGGGTGGGAGCCATGCTGTATGCTGTTTCGCAATACACTTTCATTGTTCAAACTGAGGACGCAAAAGTTTCCTGTCGAGTGTATTGTTACGTTGTCTTCAAATTGCCTGATGTTGTTATAGACGAGCCACCGGAAGAACATCGTGGCAAAGTGGGGTCGATCGTCCAATGTTGAACCCAATAATGAACAATAAGTGAAGTTTCTACAGTGAAAGTATTTGAACAGTAAAAGTGAACAGTGTTTTCAAGATGAATATCAGCAAGGTAAACATCATACGAACAAAGAAATAGTTCAGAAGAATAGTTCACGTCACAAATAGAGGTCAAAGACAATGACATTGATGAAGGTAAAAAAACAAGCATGGCTGCTAAGAGAAACAATATAACCCACGTCTCGACCCAGCACTACTATATGTAATACGTGTGCAGTGAGCATAAAATATAACATTTCAAATATTTAAATGGAACATGGAATGTACGGACACTATATCGAGCTGGAACGGCTGAAGAACTAACCCGGGAGCTGATTGAATATCAAATGGATATAACAGCAATTCACAAAATAAGGTGGCCAGGAGAGGGTACTTTAGAGCAAAATGGAATGATTATAATATATGGAGGAAACACCCAAAATAAACATGAATTAGGAACAGGATTTGTCATCAAAAAAGAGTTATGGGGGAACGTTTTAAACTTTAAAGCTTTTAATGACAGGATTAGTAAATTACGAATAAAAGGTAAATGGAAAAATATAACGATGATTAATGTACATGCACCTACTGAAGAGAAAGAAGATGATATTAAAGAAGACTTTTATAATGATCTGGAAGATGTCATAGATGAAACCCCCAAACAGGACATCCTGATTGTGCTAGGAGACTTCAATGCAAAAATAGGTAGAGAGCAAACTAATAAAAAAGTGGCCGGTATGGAAAGCCTACATACAACTTCAAATGATAATGGATGGAGAGTCATCAACCTGGCAGAAGCCAAAGGACTGCAGATTAGCAGTACCAGACTACAAAGAAAGGATATACACAAACAAACTTGGAAATCATGTGACAAGAGAACCTATAATCAAATAGATCACTGTCAAAGACTGAGACAGGAGGCAGGAAGCCTGCCTCATGATAGAACACCACCGGGACGTGGGGTCAACCTCAGATAGATTAGAGGGAACACAGTGCCCTGGATCAGGGCAGGACAGATGATAGAAAAGGGGGACTATTAACTAGTCCTCACATGGAGGCGTTGACCAGATAGTTAGCACTACTGGTCACGACAGAATCACGCCTGCGTGATAGCCACGATTAGCACTCAACCAAAGACAGCTAATAGAAGCGTGCTAACTGACCTAGCACGCAAAGAGCCGAAGGACGCATGAAGGTCCTTCCGCGTGGCGTGTAGCGACGCGAGTGAAGGGAGTCAGACTGGGGACTGACGTTGTAGTGTTCACATCGTGTAGAATAGAGATAGTTTTCGTATAGCCTAGTAGATAGAGATTAGCCATAGGGTTTAGGAAAACTAGTGATAGAGAATATTGTGACTTTATGTATGATCAGATAGCGACTGTTTTGTAATTGTAAAGAGCCAACGGCAATAAAATGTACCATTTCATTCCTCGCACACGACTTGCAAGTTTCTTGTATGGTGTGGGAGAAGTAATCCGATGATGCCTGAAACATGAGTTGTTGACAGGCAATAGGATTAAATGTGGTGTCAGAAGTGTGGCATGAACCTGAGTTCAAGCTATAACACTTACCCACGGCTCTAGACTAGGTTTACGGATAGGATATTACAAAGATTAAATGTTTAATTTGTGTCAGTGACGATGACGTATGCAGACTAGATCGAGTTGCCAGCAGAATTGTGCCTATCGTGAAGAAATAATGTTTATTTGTGCTTATTAGAATGTTATATATTTAAATAATGTGTTTTTCAAAGTTGTAAGTATTCATATTATGTTCTTCTTTCATTTATTTATGTAATTATTTATTTGTTTTTGAATAGTTGTCAAAAATGATTCATGGCGGAGCAATACAGAGGTCAGCGACAGTATTGATTTTTGCAAGCTAAAAATAGCGCTGCGCCTGTGACGTGGCACGATTGACAAGCAGTTGGGCCTCGCCACTTGGAATCAGCATTTCAGTGTTTACAAACTGGCAAGCTGCTGCCTGCCTGAATCTTTACGATATATTAACTATTATTTGTTTATTTAAGTTAGAGAATGAATATATTTATTTATTTACACATTATTATTATATTTATATTTATTTAAAAGCAGTTATTGAATTTTTTTCGTACTTTTCTATTTGTTTACCGTCACGAGGGCACTACTTTCGGCTATGCAAATTAGATTTGGTCTGCAGCATACTTCCATAGATTAAACTAGGTTAGTAACGAAAGACATATTACTGTAGAACGAAGACAGGACATTGACATTAAATATTAATTAATCGATATTCTGTTTGTTCGTGGGCATGTCAGTGTCATTGTACCAATTTGTCAAAAATCTATTTTTCGTTTACGAGTTGTTAATTGTTGCTGCTCTGTAAACCAGGGTGAACAACAGCTGATAGATAACGTGAGTGTATGCCGATGTGCCAAACAAGGTGACCTGAGTAGAAAACTCGTGTGTATTCCGGGGTGCCAAACAACGGGACCGGTGTTGCTGACGTGTTGTTCCTTGTTCTCGGGAACATTAAGATGAGTAAAACCTACGTTTTTGGCATGCATTGTGATTAATAGTGCATCTCTTTTTCAGCGTGTATTGTATGAACAGACTTTGTGCTCTAATTTTTTGGAGAATACAATTTTCCAGATTGTAAACAAAGAGTACAATTTGTAGTGCTCAGATATTAAATAACATAGCATATTAAATAAAAATAACTGAGTGAAGCAGTCAGTTCAGGTCAACGCGAGCCAATTACCCAACAACATGGCTACTCTAGCTGACTTCATTAAAGCAGGCAAAGAATTGCAATACACAGGTAAAGAGCTAGAACAATATGCGGATCAAAAATTTAAGGAAGCAAAGGATGCAGAGAGAGATGAACGCGCACAGGAAAGACAACACCAGATACAACTAGCTGAGATAACAAAACACAAAGAAGTGCAAATTAAGCAACAACAATTAGAACATGATAAGAATGTTAAGCAACAACAATTAGAACATGATAAGGAATTTAAGCAAAAGCAATTAGATCAGGAGAGAGAATTAAAGCAAAAAGAGATAGATGAAATGGCAAGAGTTAAGGAAAAACAAATACAAGTAGAATCAGAGACACAGTTAAAGATGAAAGAGATGGATGTAGACTCACACGCAGAGATATCTGCCACTAAACTTAAAAGTCAACAAGAAGAAAATAAATTCAACAAATACAAGAATATTATCAAACCATATTGTAAAGACGATTCAATATCTGCTTGGACAGAAAATGTCGAGTATCAGTTTAAATATCACCAAGTTCCTTTAGAGATGTGGGCTATGATTTATATGAAGAACCTGAGTGGTGAGCCCCTTAAAGTGATAGAATCTATACCAACCGATCTTAGATCTGACTACCAATACATCCGTGATAGGATTATGCAACACTTTTTACTTGATGCCTCTGGGTATCAGGTTCAGTTCTCAAATTTAAAACCTAAACCTACTGAGACTTTCATTGACTACGTCTCAAATGTTCAAAGTGTACTAAATAGGTGGCTTAAAGCGGCTAACATAGGAAAAGACTTTGATAGATTGAAAAATTTAATAACTATGGATAAAGTAATATCCACGATACCATCCTCTTTTGCTAAATTTTTGCAGCAGTCAGACATTGAAACCATAGAACAGTTTGAAAAGAAAGGGTCTGCATATTTTTCTTCAAACATAAATATTTTTAAGACTTCAAATGACTCTGAAATAGTTTCCTTTGTAAAAGATCAATCTAAAAACTATCAGAGCAATAGAAAACCATTTAATAAATTTGACAAGAAAGATAGAAAAATTTCAAAATGTATCCACTGTCAACTTTTACATAACACGTATTCAATGTGTGACAAATCGCCAAGTTATCCGGCACATCTTGAAAATGTTATTAAGAAGCAACAGAACAAAAGATCTGCTTACCGGCGTGCCATCAAATGTTTTTTTTGTTCCAGCTACGGCCATTATTCAAATAAGTGCCTGGGCCGCCAACGTATGAAAGCCAACAATGCTATTTTACTTGATACATCTTCTGATAGTGGTAGTGAGACTGAGTGTGATGTTGAAAATGAATTACCTGTTAACCAAACGGAAGAGGTGTGTTGTGTAAACGATATGTTAAGTTTTGACAGTTGTGAGCGATGTCACCAATTTCATGCTGACGGAAAATTAGAATGTGGACATACAGTTCCATTCTCATCTGAGAGTGTGAATGCAGCCTTAGCCTCCAGAGGCAATTTAGAGTTCCACAATGCAATGGTCAATGATAGACCATGCCAATGTTTGCTGGACAGCGGTAGTACCCTTATTGGTCTCAGAAAGGAACTGGTGAGTCAAGAGGATTATACAGGTGACTCTGTCAAATGCCGAACCTTTTCGGGTAACATTGAAATTTACCCTTTGGCCAAAGCCCGTATTAACACTCCTTTCCTTTCGGGTACATTTACTTGTGCTGTACTTGACAACCCTTGTACTGATTTAATTCTGGGTTGCTTACCCCAACTAAAACAATGTACTAGCGATGAAATAACTGCATGGAACCAACTGAATGCAGTTAATGCAACAACCAGAGCAGACACTATAAAACATCAAGACACGCTACAAGATGAGAGACTACCGGTGCTTTCTCCATCTAGCACTGATGATACCAACAGACAAAAATTCATAGAACAGCAGAAAGCTGATCCTAGTTTGTCTCCTTATTTAAAAGTATTGAAAGAACGAGCCAAAGTGACAAAGAACGCATCATGGTTCTTCAGATTAAATAATGGCATCCTTACTAGATATTATACTACTGGTAACCATGAGATTCAGCTAACGGTGTTACCTGTACAACATCGCCTAACTGTGCTAAAGATTGCACATGAGTCACCGTTTGCTGGCCATTTTGCATATGACAAAACCAGGGCCAGAATTCAGGCTCATTTTTACTGGCCAGGTTTTTGCAATGATATTAAATTATTTTGTCGTTCGTGTAATGTCTGTCAACAGTTAGTACGAAAGGGTAAACATGCTACAGCTGAAGTACAACCTTCTACACTGGCTTCTAGGCCATTTGAGAGTGTGGCGGTAGATATTGTTGGACCCCTGAATCAGGTGTCCAGCAAAGGAAATCGCTTCATATTAACGATGGTCGACCTATGTACAAGGTGGGTTGAGGCAGTAGCTTTGAAGTACATCACCTCCAAAGAGGTTGCCAATGCATTTCTACACCTGTTCTCACGATTCGGATTTCCACGGGCCATTTTATCCGATTGTGGAACTCAATTCATAGCGGCTGCAACGCAAGCCCTTATAAAAATGTTAGGGATTAAACAACATTTCACGACAGCGTACCATCCAGCCAGCAATGGGATAGTAGAAAAAATTAATGAAGATCTTAAGCATATGCTGGCTAAGGTAACAGCAGAAAACCCAGCTGATTGGGAAACACTGTTACCAACAGTGCTGTTCGCCTATCGGGAGATTCCCCATTCAAGCACGGGTTTCTCACCGTTTGAATTAGTGTACGGGGCTAACCCACGTGGACCCCTAACCATTTATCATCAGGCAATAACGAATTCTATTCAAATTCCCGAACCAAAAACACCTTATGAAATGGTGACTGAAACACGAGATAAAATCATGAAATCGTGTATTATAGCTAAAGCAGCTTTGGAGAGGAAGGGTCAAATCTACCGCCAATATGCCAACAAAGGGGCGAGAACAATTGAACTTGAACCAGATCAAGACATACTTCTCTTGCTTCCTGACAAACGCAATTTATTATTGACTTCATGGCAAGGGCCAGTCAAGGTGGTACGTAAAATTTCAGATGTTGACTATGAAATATCAATAAACGGACACTTAAAGATATTCCATGTCAACATGTTGAAACCTTACTATTCACACAAGAGACAGAAGTAGAGACAGACGAACACAGTGCACCCACACCTAGTGATCAGACGACAGACATACACAACGCAACTACACTAGTTAGCGAGACTGGCATGTCCGACGAGCATACATTTAGCGAGAATACAGAATACACACTTAGCACCACCACCGTACTGAATCAGGTAGACGACGACGGAATGGAACTACCAGTTCCTATTGTAGAAAGACTGCTACATTAGATAGCATACAGATAGAACAGGGACTAACAGACAGTCAACGACGACAATTAGTAGAATTTGTGACGGAATACAAAGACATATTCTCTGACATTCCAGGTAGGACGGACAGAATCGAACACTCCATTCTTCTTTCGGACTCTAAGCCTATTAAATGCAGACCGTACTCAATCCCACTAAGCTATAGGGAAAATCTAAATAAGGAAATTCTGAATTTAGAGGCTAGTGGGATCATCCAGAAATCCACCTCTGAGTACTCTTTTCCAATTGTTCTAGTTAAGAAGAAAGATTCTACAATTCGTCTGTGCGTGGACTATCGAAAGCTCAACAACGTCACCAAGATCGACGCAGAGCCAATTCCTTCCTGCGAAGATCTTATTCTTGACATGTCCACCTCCAAAATCTTTGCTAAATTAGATCTCACTAAGGGATATTGGCAGGTCCCTATGCAGTCTCAATCCATCCATCTTACTGCTTTTTCAACACCTTTAGGACTTTACGAGTGGCGTTTTCTTCCTTTCGGACTTCGAAACGCTCCTGCCACTTTCGTACGCTTAACTAGAGATCTACTTCATGGAGTGACGAATACAGTGACCTATATAGATGATATATGTGTCCATACTGATGACTGGACAACACACCTACTGAAACTGAGACATGTCTTTAATAGGTTGCGACTCTTCGGGCTCACTGTCAAACCGAGCAAAGTCGAATTAGGCCTAAAAGAAATTGATTTTTTGGGTCATGTCATATCTCAAGGTCAACTAAAGACTGACTAGAAAATTATTACCAAAATTATGAATCTGACCATGCCTACCACCAAGAAACAGGTCAGAAGCCTTTTGGGGTTAGTGAATTACTATAGTAAATTTATTCCAAATTTAGCGGAGAATACAAGTTTATTTTCCAATGTTTTAAAAGCTTCTGTAAAATTGGATGTCAAAGATGCATTATTAATTTCTGCATTGTCAAAATTGAAAATCTTGTTTAGTAATGTTCCAATCCTCCGCTTGCCTAATCCGAGGCTCGTTTATTATCTTAGGACAGATGCCAGCAGGATCTCCATCGCTGCAGTACTAGGCCAGTTTTATGAGGGCATCTTTCATCCGATTTGCTACGTGAGCCGTAAGATCACACCCACCGAGTCCAGATATTCCATATCCGAGTTGGAAGCCTTAAGCGTCATCTATGCGGTGAGAAAGCTGCATCGATTTCTGGCGGGTGTGCACTTCATTGTCCAGACTGACAACTCCCCAATAACGGTCATACAGAGTGGTGTACATCGAAATGACCGAATATACAGGTGGTCGCTAATACTACAAAATTACACCTTTAGTATAGAGCATATTAAGGGGAAAGATAACATCTTGGCTGATACCCTTAGTCGACCATCTGATGTAGCAATACCAGAAATTTCCACATAAGAATGTAGAGTAATAGATGTTAATTTAGTACAGTCAAATATTCTATGTGAAATATGTTAGAAATACATGGATATTATGTGCTGAACTAAGTACCAAAAACATTGACCTGCTATGTGTCCGTAGACATCAAAAGTAAGAACTTTACTCTGGGAACAAATATATCACCTTGTGAACTAGGACAGCTTATTACTTGCTAAGCTCCATATATGTTCCAGTGAATTAGTTGTGTTAAACAGAGAAAAACAGTGTCAGATGATTATATACATACAGACACGAAAAACAGTGGTCTACTTTACAAACGAACTCTACAGGTGCAATACCCATAGAACAAATATGACTGTGTAATGGATTTCAAATACCCAGAACAATTGTATAGATATTATGCCAATGAAAGCATGTTTCTGAACATTAATGGCAACGACTAACCTGAGGTATTTAAAAACCATGTATATAAAACTTAATGTGATATGTATCATAATGTTTTAATATAGTGATAAAATATAGATAGATTATGTCATTTTAATTTATAGTTAGATTTAGATAATATAATACTTTTTCATTTTAGTTTAGATAGATTATTAATTTGCCCATTTATTTAGCTTTAAAAGTAGATTAGGTTAGTAATTTAAACATGACAACTAATTATAAGAAGTTTAGATATGAATAGTATCATTCAGTTTATTATATTTCACTTTGTTTCATTTCATTTGATTTCATTCCATCTTAACCAATCCATTTAACAAAAGCGTATCATTTAATAGTATGATTAGGTTACACCATAATAGAATAGAAATATTATACACTTAAAGATACATCATTTACACCATATAGAATAAGAATATCAATCATATAGATTTTTTCATTTAAAAACAGTAGTTAGAATATCTGGCAAAACTTCAATATATTTCAATATATGAAATCTGGCAAAACCCCCGGTCCAGACAGCGTCACAACAGAAATGATTAATGCTTTAGAAGAATATGGAATAGATAAAGTTACCAGTCTGCTTAATACAATATATGATACTGGAAACATACCTCATGAGTTATGTAATTCTGTATTTATTGCAATCCCAAAGAAATCAGGAGCCTTGGAATGTGATCAACATCGAACAATTAGTATAATGAGTCACATCACGAAGATTTTGCTAAGAATTATCATGCAAAGAGTTAGGAGGAAAATACAACCTGAAATAGGAGAAGAACAATGTGGGTTTGTAGTAGGCAAGGGTACAGTAAATGCTGTGTATATACTGAGAACCGTAATCGAACGTTCTATAGAAGTAAACAAAGATCTACACCTTTGCTTCATTGACTACACAAAGGCTTTTGATAAAGTGAGACATGTCAACATGATAAGGATGCTTGAAGATCTACAAATTGATGGGAAAGACCTTAGACTTGTAAAAAACATATATTGGAAACAACAAGCTGCCATAAGAGTTGATAATGAAATAAGCCAATATCAGCCTATTAAGAGAGGTGTGAGACAGGGATGTGTAATGTCTCCAGATCTGTTTTCCCTGTACAGTGAAAATATTTTCAGAAATATTGAAAATATGGAAGGAATCAACATTGGGGGACGATGCATCAATAACATTAGATATGCAGATGATACAGTCTTGATTGCAGACAATGAACAGGACCTGCAAAATTTAGTAGATGCGGTTGTTACACATAGTGAACAACAAGGGTTAGAATTAAATTGTAAAAAGACACAGCTTATGGTCGTCACTAAGAAGAACGAAATACCACAGTGTAATATACAAGTAAATGGGAATACTCTTCAACAAGTGAATAGGTACAATTACCTCGGAACAGTAATAACATCTGATGGGAGATGCCTTGAAGAGATTAGAACAAGAATCGCCATGGCAAAAGTAGCCTTTAGCAAGATGAAAAACATACTGACCAATAAAAAGATGTCAATTGAAACGAGAAAAAGAGTGTTGAGATGCTACATAGAACCTGTACTTTTATATGGATGTGAAGCTTGGACAATGAGCAGCCAGGCTGAAAAATATCTGATGGCTGTAGAAATGTGGTTTCTGAGGAAAATGCAAAGAATACCATGGACAGCCAGAAAGACCAATGAACAAGTCCTTCAAGAAACAAATGAAGATCGTAAACTGATCAGAGACATTAGACGTAGACAGTCACAATTTTTTGGGCATGTTATGAGAAGAAATGATTTGGAGAACTTGGTGACAACTGGTAAGATCGAGGGGAACAGACCAAGGGGAAGACCTAGAAACAAGTATCTGGATGGCTTGGCCTTGTGGCATGGTCGAGACAAAAACACGGAACTGATCCACGACTCTGTTGATCGAGTGAGATGGCAGAACATGACCGCCCACGCTTACCGGCATGGCACATGATGGATGGATGGATGGAGTTAGAATATCACCCATTTTAGAAAGGGACGTAACTTATTACATTTCACATTACCCATTTCACAAAGGGACATAACTCATCTCACATCAATTTCATCTCACATAGGTAAATTACATCCCTTAAATTAGATAAATATTAGGAGTAATGTAAGCTTATTTTAGGATTAATGTGACAGATAGATTAAAATAGGCAACGCATTAAATGTATATTTATAGAACTAGTATTAGTATGTCAGTATTTAGAGTAATATTTCAGTAGAATAGAGTGGTTAATAATACCAGGGTACAAACCATCAACCCTTTTTTCTTACATGTAAATATGTTGTAAATACTTGACGTGTGCAACGGTTGATGCACAGTCATTAGGCTCAACTCTGTCAAACTGAGCCAAACTTGTACAGTGTCACTCCAAGGTTTTTAAATAACTATGAGGGTAAAAGATGCGTGACAAAAATGAGAGTGAAAGTTATGTGACAGAAATGAAGGTAAAAGATGTGTGACAAAGGTGAGGGTGAAAGATGTGTGACAAAAGTGAGGGTAAAAGAGGTGTGACAGAAATGAGGGTAACAGATGTGTGCCAATAGTGAGGGTAAAAGAAGTGTGACAGAAATGAGGATGAAAGATGTGTGACAGAAATGAGGGTAAAAGATGTGTGCCAATAGTGAGGGTAAAAGAAGTGTGACATAAGGGAAGGTGAAAGATGTGTGACAGAAGTGTGAAAGTGAGAACAAATGTAAAATATACAGGAGAGAGTGAGAACAGTCAGCGGATTTTTTTCTGCCGCTCAACAGGACTTTTTATTTTTGTTGCCGTCAAATGTTGGTTTCAATGTTGGAAATGTGTTGTAATGAATGTATTTTGTGTAGTTTAGTTTAGGATCTTAGTGAAAGTATTTTGAGTCTCATAAGACAGAAACGTAGTCACAGATTTGTATTATACACATGTTTGTGACCACAGTTAAATGAATTATGGCACTTGAAAAACTAACTTACATACACATGATAGTTAGATACACATGTTAGAGGGTAGATTATACGTTTAATTACATCCAAACACACAAACAACAAGAAAAACAAACATATAAATTGCATACATTTTTATTAGATCAAAGGGAGATAACTCCGGGTCAGGGGACATAATAGACAACGAAACACTAACTTAACAGTGAAATATGACTTTACACGCGGAAGCGAGATAGGTAAAGCCTGTCGCTCACAGCTTGTGTAATGGTTGTTTAATATTATATGGGGGACATGAAGCAATTCATGTGTTGACCCTAAGAAAGTCAACTTTGTATGGGTAGTGAGTTAATTTACTATTTGAGGGCAGGTCTTAGAAGACAACGGTCCGGTTCAGACATACCTCTAATTAATATAATATTGCGATTGAGAAGAGGGCTCACGCCAACCAGACAAGTTTTTGGCGATTGCCAGTAGCCAAGTAAAGTGATGCTACATTGTGACATTAGTCAATAGGTCTATTGAGTAGCCCAAAGCCAGGTTATCTACAGTCTTTGACAAAAATTAGACACACTAATTTTTTAGAAACCTCTTGCGTCACAACCAATGAGTCAAAGTTGATGACGCAACACAGGAGGGGAGGGTGTGTGTCAAAGACTGAGACAGGAGGCAGGAAGCCTGCCTCATGATAGAACACCACCGGGACGTGGGGTCAACCTCAGATAGATTAGAGGGAACACAGTGCCCGGGATCAGGGCAGGATAGATGATAGAAAAGGGGGACTATTAACTAGTCCTCACACGGAGGCGTTGACCAGATAGTTAGCACTACTGGTCACGACAGAATCACGCCTGCGTGATAGCCACGATTAGCACTCAACCAAAGACAGCTAATAGAAGCGTGCTAACTGACCTAGCACGCAAAGAGCCGAAGGACGCATGAAGGTCCTTCCGCGTGGCGTGTAGCGACGCGAGTGAAGGGAGTCAGACTGGGGACTGACGTTGTAGTGTTCACATCGTGTAGAATAGAGATAGTTTTCGTATAGCCTAGTAGATAGAGATTAGCCATAGGGTTTAGGAAAACTAGTGATAGAGAATATTGTGACTTTATGTGTGATCAGATAGCGACTGTTTTGTAATTGTAAAGAGCCAACGGCAATAAAATGTACCATTTCATTCCTCGCACACGACTTGCAAGTTTCTTGTATGGTGTGGGAGAAGTAATCCGATGATGCCTGAAACATGAGTTGTTGACAATCACATTTTAATTAACAACAGAAATGCATCAAACATACAGCAAGTCAGAAGTTATAGAGGAGCTGAGTGCCACAGTGACCACTTCCTCGTTGGAGAAAAATTTAAAATAAAACTTAAGAGAGCTTTCTATACTAAATTACAAAGATTACACCCAACATATAACAGAGAAAAACTGCAAGACATTACAGTCAAAGAGAAATTTACAGATGAAATAAAATGTAAACTTGAAACTCTGCAAAACCCTTTGGAGGAAAGCATTGACCAAACTTGGTTGAACATCAAGAATACAATTCAGTCTACCGCAGAAGAATGTCTCGGTGTGTTAACCACGCATAGAAAGAACAGATGGTTCAATCAAAAATGTGAAGAAGCAGTCATTAGGAAGAAAAATGCCAGACATGTATGGTTAAATGACATCAATAACATCCAAAAGGAAGAGCATTATAGAAATGAATGTAAAGAGGCTACAAAAATCGTCAGACAGCAGAAGCGAGAATATATGAATAATATAATCAAAGATATGGAAACTAATCACCAGAAAAATGAATCCAGAAAATTTTTTAAAGAACTGAAGTCAATGAAACGAGGGCACCAACAAAACACATATGGTTTAAAAGACAAAAATGGGAATATGATAAATACCAATGAGGAAATGTGCAACACATGGAAAGAATATTTTATTGAATTACTAAATTGTGAAGCTCCAAGTAACATTTTCTCACAGGAAGAGGTTCTAACATGCGAACCACAAATTGAAGAACCTACATTTGAAGAAATCCTATATGTAATCACACGACTTAAAAACAATAAGGCAACTGGGACTGATGGAATTGCTGCTGAATTTATAAAGGCAGGTGGCCATGCATTACATCTAAAGCTATACGAACTAATAATAAAAATCTGGAGGACAGAAGAATTACCCCATGACTGGAAAGAGTCATTATTGATACCTATCTTTAAGAAAGGAGACAAGTTCCAATGTGGAAATTATAGAGGAATATCACTACTGTCCACAAGCTATAAGATACTATCCGCAGTATTACTAAATAGACTAAAACCATATTCAGAAGACATATTAGGTGACTACCAGGCGGGTTTTAGACAAAACAGATCAACAATAGATCAGATATTTATCTTACGACAAATAGCCGAGAAACATTGGGAATATAAAAGAGATCTCCATAACATTTTTGTGGATTTTAAAAAGGCTTATGATAGTGTCCATAGGAATAGTCTATGGAATGCTATGCAGGAATTTGGAATACCAAGGAAGTTAATCAACATGACCAAACTATGCATGGAAGATACTTATAATATAGTAACATATAAAGGCAGGAAATCAGATCCCTTCCAAATAACATCTGGCTTGAAACAGGGTGATGCACTATCGCCGCTACTCTTCAATCTGGCTCTAGAGAAAGTTGTAAGGAAGGTAAAGGAGGAATGTGATATTGGAGGAACATCCAAGCTGCTTGGTTATGCAGATGATATAGATATTATAGGGCAAAGTGAACAAAAGACATTGGAAATATTGACTCACTTAAAGGAAAAAGCCCAACAGATGGGGCTGGTTATCAACCAAGATAAGACAGAATATATGGTAATTTCAAGAGACGGAATGGCTAGAAACTCAGGCCACATACAAATAGATAATATGACTATTAAAAGAACGGAAACATACAAATACATGGGTACGATCTTCAACTGCTCCAACATCATAAGGGAAGAAATACAAACTAGAATCAACTCTGGAAATAAGATATACTATGCACTACAACATCTACTAAAATCAAAGGCGCTATCTCGTAACATCAAAATCACAATATACAAAACACTGATCAGACCAGTTGTGCTGTATGGCTCTGAAACCTGGAGTACAACGAAAGGAGACGAAGCCTTGTTACAAACCTTTGAGAACAAAATTTTAAGACGCATCTTTGGACCCATTAGGGATACACAAAGTGGAGAGTGGAAAAGAAGAAGTAACAAAGACATTTATGATCTGTTTAAGTCCCCGCTAATCACTGGTATCATGAAGGCTAATAGACTACAATGGCTGGGGCATATAGAAAGAATGGAAGATAATAGGGAAACAAAACTCGCTTACACTCAGGAAATAAATGACCGTAGACCGCGAGGTAGACCAAGAAGGCGGTGGAGAGATAATACATGTACAGACCTACAAGCACTTGGAATCAACGACTGGCAAGAGAAGGTCCACCAGAGAGACGAATGGAGACGGATTGTATTTGCAGCAAAGAACCTCAATGGCTCGGAACGCTAAAGAAGAAGAAGAAATATTTAAATATTGCAAATATTTCAATTACTGGAAAAAATAATGGCATTCAGCCACAAAATAACATTATATGGCCGTTTCCATGTGCCGCATGTACTAAAGTGTCTTTATAAACTAATCAACGCATCAATATCTAATATTTGTTCCAGATGCATTTTTGAAAAATTCAGCAGTATTATGGCATGCAGGAATGATACCCCTTTTGAGGAAGCAATATTTTTCTAGGAACCTAGCTTATACCGATCCGTGAATCAAACCGAAGTGCAGCCAAGCTGATCCATACGGATTCCTGAACCAATCAGAAGTGGAGCCAAGCATCTGGAACATGTCACCAAGGACACCGGAGCTGAATATACACAGGTTGAGTTGTTTCCTATTGATATTTGTATGTATCCTGCTTAGTAGTACAGAGTCAACAGGCACCCATTCATTACTCTGTTTACTCACCCTCATCATTAGCGCGAGGTTGGTGTAACAAGACCCCCGGGGCTTGGACAGGTATGTTACTATAGTTAATATCCCCAGCCTTTGCTCCGACTACCCAATAGGACTTTACATCTACAGACCCCCCACACAAGCCGGGACAGATAACCTTCCCCTCCTCACCTATGGATTCCTACCCACAGGGGGCTCGGACAAGACAACAGTCATACTAGTACCCAAAGCCATGGTTAACAAAGCAAAATTTAATTTCTGAATACATCAACTGAACTAAGAGAGGGATAGCTGAAAAGCTTGGATAGAAGACAATATGTACACTGGCTGCTGGAGAACAGCGAGAAGATCTACAGATGATTAGTCATCATCACAGAGCAGGTGACTTCAGTTCGTGCAGTCGTCCCGTCGTGGTTAACGATTCACCCGATGATTCTCCCAAAGTTCTCTCATTCCACTGAGTGAGATCTCGGACTGGTCAGGCGTATGTCCGATACCCGACTGACACTTCAACAATGTTCGCTGGTCATCCCTAGGTGACGGAAGAAATCACAAGTTCTACTCGAATGATGACTGGTGGGCTGACCCTAGTATCGTAGAGGTCCCTACCTGGTGATAAGTACTGCTGCACTACACACTAGAAGATAAGAGCGTGGTTGCTCTTTGGCATCTCAAGTTAATGGGATGAACACCTGGACGCATAACTGGAGTGTTGGCTCCATGTCATAACAAGTCATACGTTTCTAATCCAACATGTCAATGCAAGAATTCGACATAGTCACAATGTCACTTCTACACCGTTCTGAAGGCAACTAATCACTTCACAGATCCCTACTATCACAATAAAACACACCTAGAAAGGGGTAGCTCCCTACCCGAACAAGTCTGTTCCCTCCCGTGTTCATGAACATAGTACACAACTGTTGTAGGTCACTGACCAAGTTCAGGTTTCCTGAAAGTTCACAGATGTAGATTCACACCGGATTTAGAGGACTTATTATACATTGGACCTTTCTAAGACTCAGCCGGGCTTGAAACATAATAAACTGGCCATCACAATGACTGTCAACAGAGTTCATGTTCTTCAACTCAACTGGAATGAATGTCCTTGATTGCTTCACACGTCACTAACGATTTACCTGTGAGTCTGCTTAGAAATTCACCAGTACTTACTGGCATGAATCAGGAGACGCATCAGTCCTAGATCCAACCTGGATCTCTTGACTAAACCATCGTCGGACTCTTCACGCCATTCTTAGATTAGACTCACCATGATATTCTAAACTTACAGGTTCTTTCCAATAGTGACTCAGGCAGATTCGGTTGACCGCTCCCAGTATTGCCTCAAACACCTTGACTGGCACTGGATTGAGCTGGTCCCACTGAGTTTATGGTTTAACTCTCTCGAATTTCCATCTTATAACAGATCCTGAAACATGGAGGGTGGTGTAAGTACTCAGCTACAACTAGGACTAACCTGTATCTCAACCATGACACATGCATCAGAGTATTATATATCATATAGGATATATGAGATCATCAACATCATAGATCAACTCTTAACTACATGTACATACATGAGGGTGCAAGAGAAAGCAATAGTACGCAAGTGTATAGTCAAGTAACTCGTCTGGGCAACAGATAGCCCGATAGCACCAGAGTAGATTGACTCTGTCAAAGGCTCCGACTACCCGGTGTTATTCCAATCCTCTGTTTCTTCACCAACAACAACCATAAAATACACCTACTTATCTTTCAGTGTAGCGGTTTCATTATCTAGGAGGTGTCCATCCGGACATATCCTCCTCCTCTACATACCTCAACAATTAAATAATCACTTAACCCATTGATCAATTAATTAAACGTAACTCATTAATGACTATACAACATTAATAAATTATATACATCATAATTCATTAATATAGCATTAACAAATTATAAATCATGAATTGTTAATAACAATTAACAACTCATAAACAAAGCAACAGTTTCTGTTCTAGGATCTCCGTCCCAGAACAAGGTTTGACCTTTATTATTTGACCTTCTCCCGTGACGGCCAAGTGTGTGCAGGTCTATCACAGATACGGTGGCAATCCACCGAGTAAACTTTCCCACAGCTGCTGTGGAAAAAGAGCACTTTAGTTCCGTGGCGAGTTAGGCCACACCGTCCATTTTAGAGTGGCATCCAGCCCCTCATCCACTAAATCTCCAGTCCCTCCTCAAGAGCTGTCTAAATAGCTTGGGTGTAACTACCACGACCTAGTGAATAAGTTACTCCACTTATAGGGTTAGGTTTAGAGAAGAGCAGAACAGTAGAGACATGCATCAACGTCCTGTTCACAGTTCGGATCGTCATCAACGAAACGGCTTCGATTACAGAGCGCCGCATCGCTCTCGGTCGGGATGTTAAATCAACACTCGGTGACGCACAATCGCTTCGGTCGGATAGGCAATCAATAGTCTGTCGTACCGGCAGCACATTATAAACACGATCGGGCACGCAGATTCACTTAGGCGGGCTGGCATATAAACAAGCAGTGATATAAATCAACAGGTAATTCCTATTTACCGCTCTCAAGTAAGTACAAGATATTTCTACATAGATGTCGAATAGCACTGGCTTCCTCACTTAGCAAATACTTACTTCACATCCCAATGGAAAAAAGAACACCTTGATTCCAGGAATTAATAAACACCACTTGTATCAGGCATATGATATAGCACTCTCTAGCTAAGCAACCAACACATTACTGGCTAGCTCAAGCTAATAACTCATCCCTATTAATGCCTTTAACATCACACAGTTTAACTAGTGTCAAGATTCCTTACCGTCCTAACAATGTATTCGCTAAACAAGATATTTAACACACTTGCTACAAAGCTGTTATATTACCCACACTTACTTACACGTAGCAGTGATAATATCATCGTACATTTCACTAACAATGCATATATTTTAAATATAACACCTTTAAGTCTATCTGCTACCATAACATCAGTTTTCCACTCAGGCACTGAAACCGTTGCTGCAGCGATTGATCTTGAGGACGCATACAACAGAGTACCACTGGATTTTTTAATGTTTCAGCTTCTTGAACTAAACGTAAGTCCATTCCTCCTTAGTTGGATCGCTGCAGCCCTCTTCCAACGGAAAGTAGTTTTTAGATGTGGCATTTGGACTTCGGAACCAACAACAATATATCCTGGCCTACCACAGGGATCACCATTATCTCCGGTACTGTTCAACGCCGACACAGTCAGAATCACCAGTGAGCAGATCACTGGACCTGGCAGGACATTGTCATATGCCGATGATGTTTTAGTGTATCGTCAGGGTAAGGATAGAGAGGAGGTTGCTGTGGAACTACAAACCGAACTCAATCGCATAAGTACTTGGTGTGATGAAGCTGGGGCAATGGTCAACCCAACAAAGGCAACAGTGACTTGGTTCTCGTTGAATAATCATATTGTCAACAATCCAACACCAACTGTAATGCTGTGTTCAGAGACGGTGGAAAGAACGCAGGCAATTAATTACCTGGGGATACGGTTTGATCGAAGCCTTGCTTATAATGTGCACATAGACCAGGTGATAACAAAGGCCAAGCGGGGTTTGGCAGCGATGCGGGTGATGGCGGCAGCAAACTGTGAGCAGCGCCATCTATGTCTTCTGTACGAGGGGCTGGTCATGTCTGTTTTGGAGTATGCAATGGCAATCCTTACTCTCAGCCATAAGCAGATAGAAAGGATGGAAAGGATACAGAATGAAGCTATGCGCATTATTCTTGGATGTACAAGAGATACAGCATGCAGGGCGATGCGCTACCTTCTTGATTTTCCAACCATTGAAGAGAGAATGCAAGTTTGCAGGGCACGCGCCTACCTCAGAATTAACGCAAACACACAGCATCCACTGCATAGTGAAATTAGGAAGGTGAAGGGCAGCAGGTTAAAAAGAGGACGGTCGTGGATGGCTCAAGCCGAAGACATTCTTCAACAGGTGTGTTCACTTGAGGACTTAGAACCTGGCGAGGAGTGGGTGCAAGTGCCAACAGACTTCTGCACATCCTTTTCAGTTTGCATCCAACTAGATAGAAAATGCAGACAAGAAAATCCGGCTGCTGTGGAGGCTGAAGTACAAGCGTTGATTTTCGAGAATTCGCTAGACAGTGACGCGGTCATCTACACAGATGGGTCGGTCGTCCGACATGTGAGAAGCTCATGGGCCTTTACAGCTCGGGCCGGAGGGAGAATTGTGAAGGAGGACTCTGGTGCTTTCACTGAAACCACAAGTAGCCTGACCATGGAAGTCATGGCAGTAAGTAAAGCAATAACATGGCTCGAGACACAGACATTCACTAGGGCTTGTTTCCTTAGCGACTCAATGAACATGATCAAGAGGATAGAGGAGGGGTCGATCCGAAGAGAATGGTTGCTGCCTCTGAAGCGGTCTCGGCTGGCAAAGATTAGTTTCATCTTCGTGCCAGGGCATGCGGGAGTACAAGGAAATGAGCGGGCTGACAAGCTCGCAGGTGAGGCTACTGTGGAGGGCGGACGCGCCATGGACCAGGCTGACATTCTGAATGCTCTACGAGAAGTGAGACTTTTGCAAGAACCAAGTGATGACTGTGAATCTACAACAATGGCCAGACTGCGAGAGCAGCAAATTAAAAGAGGGGTGGCCAAACAAGAACACTACACAGGAAGCCAAAGAAGATTGATAAACCAACACAGAACTGGCGTCGTTAGCCGCTACACGCTGCGGGATTTGCTGAGGAGGGGATCCGAGCACTTATGGACTGAATGGTCCGATGTGCAACGAGGATGATCTGTTGACTAACTAACTAACTAACATAACATCAGTTTTACACAGCTAAACAGATGTTACACACGCCTGATGTTTTGAAGCACACTAACCTGTCGATACAGTAGATGTCTGACCTAAATATTCCCTAGCCGATCGATAGCTGCTAATTACAAATGCAGACACGCTAAGGAAAATTTATTCGCTTTGTGGAGACAATTTTTTTCCATTCTGCGCTTAAAAGTATTTCGATTGCTGGCGGTTTATTTAAGGACAACGGTTAACTAATATTGTATTAAGATATTACCTTAGATCCTAGATCACCACATTACTTGGCTGCCTGGTGTCCCGCTTTGGCTGACGGTTGTAAAGACATCAATTTCTAGCAGTAAGTAATTGCGGCCGTCTCTGACGATACTCGAAAGGCGGCTGACAGCGGATAGCTGAGTGCGCATTCTTAATTACATCTAGGGCCTAGAGAATCCCATGGGTCACGGAGAAATTCAGAATCCCGTGTTCCCCGATGTAATTGTGGGTCCAAAGTGACAGCAACATCACGTACGCACATTGCCTATTCCCTTCTCGAAGAATCTAGATTCTTCTCGAACTCCCCCGAATTATGACGCCAGTCGCTATTTCATCAGGGGATTTCCCTAGCTATGTTCCTAATCTGAGGGAAGACAATCGTCTTATTCCGACCTAAGGGAAATCATGCAGAGGTCAGACTGAAATCTGGTCCGTTTCGTCACACATTTGAGTTGGTTTATTATCACATAAAGGTACGTTCCGTTCGGTTGGCAGTCGAAATTGATGTCATAATTTAAGTAAATTTTCGACTACTAGGGAGAACGTCCTCTTGTTTGTTAAATTTGTCCACTATCGGTTTTTCTTTAACGTCATTTATGTTGTTATTAATTAAAATTGATTTGTCCTCAGGTGCTACGTCATTTATCTAAACTTCTGATAGGTGTTATTGGTTGTCCTGTTTTGTTGCTATTGTTGTTGAACAACACTACAGCAGGTTCATCGCAGTCAGCTTCGCCAGAACAAGACCAGCTGCGACAATGACTAAAAGATACTCCTGTCATTGAAATTCCCAACCATCATCAACACGGATACTAGTATTCCAACACACTTATACAGGTAGTATCTGCAATTATTGTACATTGATTCCATCTAACAGATTATTGACACATAGATATTAGACAGGTACACAACAACAACATGTCTACATTGTCAGACTTTGTAGCACTTGGTGAGAAGTGTAGCTTCACAGGTTCAGCACTTATGGCAAGGGCGGAGAAGAAAGTCTCAGAATTTCAGGCACAGCAATGAGAAGACAGAGTTGCAGCCAGAGAGGTTAGAGAGGCACAATAAGCAGCAGACAGAGAGCTCAGACAAGCACAAGAGACAGCAGCCAGAGAGGGCAGAGAAGCACAAGAAACACAAAAAGAGAAAAAAAATGGAATTAGAAAAAGAAAGAATTTCTTCTCTAGGGAAACAGAAAGGTAAAGAGCTAGCTTTAGAGAAGAAAGATTAAATCTCGAAGCAAAAAGACTACAGTTTGAAAAAGACAAACTGGCAGCCGATCAAATTATGAAAGATAAAGATATTGAAGGGAATATAAAAGTAAAGATGTTAGAGATGGAAAAGGAAGCTAAAATTGCAAAGAATAAATTAGCAATCAAATCCCTGGACCCCATCAAGAGATATCAGGGAATCATTAGAAACTCCACACAAGGTGACTCTATATCGGCATGGGTGACTAATTTTGAAGTCCTCATGAACCATTACAAGGTGCCACCCTAAGAGTGGGCGATCTTATTTCATAAACACCTTTCCATGGAGCCTCTGAAGGTATTTGAGGTTATACCAGAGCACCGTCGAACAGACTATCAATACATAAAAGAGCGATTCCTGGCACATTTCAATTTAGATCAAGCTTGACTTCGCACAGCTTATAGAGCTTTAACTCAGAAGGCAAAACACACATTCTTGGATTTCGTATCTGAAACCACATCACTGTTTGATAAGTGGTTGAAATCAGCAAGGGTAGGTAGTGGCTTTAATAAATTAAGAGATCTAATGCTTAGAGATAAACTAATCTCAGTAGTGCCTGATAACATGGCATGGTTCCTGATATAAAATAAATGCTCTTCTGAATCTGAGATGGAGTCCAGAGGAGAAACGTAATACAACGTGCATAAAGCGATCTTTGCAGAAGGGGCTCAACCTGAGTTAATAATAGGGGCGGAATCCAGATTGTCAAATCAAAATTATAGCAACACATCAAACATACCAACAACACAACCACCAAAATAGCAGTAATCAACCTTACCAGTATAGATCAATTCAGCAAAGACCATACAACACAACAAAGAGAGGGTTGATGATAGAGTGCAAGTCCTGCAAACAACAACATGGATCACTGGAAATGTGCGACAGTAATCCTAATTATGAGTCATACATCAAAAGCCTGTCTCTAAAAAGAATTAACAAATACTCAGACTACAGAAACAACAAAAAATGTTTTGTTTGTCACAGTTTTGGACACTTGTCCAAAGCATGTAAGCTAAGACAACTGACCAACGACGCCAACATGGCATACGCCATGTAAAGCAGTGACGAGGACGAACAACAAAACACAAATGCAGCAGACATAGATAATAGACAAGACGACGGTAGGAACAATTAAGCATACATACAGGATGCTAACTCCGCCTATACAACAGATGAAAACTTAAAGTTCCGACTGGCATTAGTGAATGGACTAGCAGTGAGAATGATAAGAGACACAGGCACTTCAATTATTGGCGTAGACCGTAAACTTATAAATGACGAAGACTATATAGACGAAAAAGTAACCTGTGGAACATTTGGTGGTTCGTTAGAAGAATATAAAGTAGTATGGACAGACATTAATTGTCCATACTACCAAGAGAGTGTAGCAGCAGCAGTGCTACCACAACCTACAACAGAATTAATAGTAGGAAACATCCCAGATGTCAAAGAATGTACAACGCAAGACACAGAAAAAAAGAGAACCTAAACATAGCAGAAGTTAACTGTACATCACTGACTTTCCCATCTGAAGACAAACAGATTAGAATTGAATACGATGAATCAGACACATGGACACAAATGTATCATATGAAGAATACATAGATAAAGTCCAGCAGTCATCAAATAAGGTTTATGAGTTACCAACCCAGTCCACATAAGAAGTTATCACATGGGATGCACTATCCCTGAGACCAGATTTACCCGAAGAAGAAAAAGACAGAGTAGCCTTAGGCGTTCAAAGTTTCATGTTAATGAGTCCATTATTTACTGAAAGTACACCATGTGTTACACAATGTCTAGCACTATACTTAGATGATACAACTCAGACGAAGATTAATAAATGCTCAGATTGTGGTCTCATTCAGACTATATGTTCCGCTGAAAAACGATCAGAAAATGTTGTTGACACGTCTTCAGATGAAGATTACACTTATAGAAACGAAATCACCAAACAACAACGCTTGAAAAAGAAAGTTAAAATAAAACAAACAGATAACGTTGACAATACAAAAACCAAATGGGGAAAATGAAATACCCCTAAGGTACCACAAATACAATATACCAACATAGACTCCTTATTAAAATAATGGCATCAACAAAAAGTTCATGAAGACAAAATTGATAAACGAATACGATATATCAAAATAAGGAACTGGAACAAATACTGGAAACGAATGGGACTAACAGAGGACAAAAGAAAAGAAAAACACAACAGATAGATAAATTTAAAGCAATAACCACGTATGTCACGCAGAAAGACGCGAACCACTGGGCAGTACTGCATATTAAAGAACTTTAACCTACTATATCTAGACGTACTGACACAACAAAGCATAAAACAAACGTAACCTTAACCTTGGCACTCTCAATATAACACCACGCATCTTAACTTGGACAGTTCTTCAGCATAATCATTCAAATGGTTCGCCATGACTCATATGATAAAGAATAGAAAGAAAGTCTTGCTGGCCGTTTTAGAGAACACCTCAGAGACATCAATCAAGGCGCTGACAAACCGGTCCCAAACCATTTCAATTCCTCTAACCATAATGGAGTCGACGATGTATGTGTCTCCGCATTAAAACCATGCTACTCCAATAGCTCCGTCAGGCTCAAAATTGAATGCCAGCTAATCAACAATCTGGGATGCATCCATCCAGCAGGTATCAATACTGTTGTGGACGCTACGGTACAACTGTGCCATCTTCCCCAATTGTTTACACTATCTATTACAATGCTGCCCCCCCCCTTATATCTTTACCTAACTGTCCCCACACCCCTATATTTTCATAGCAGACTGTTCGCATATTTTTGGCTACTTAAATCCTATCTGGCAACCCACTTTTAACTCTGCAGCCAACGAGCGCTTTCGCAGCTGGCCAAGCCACTTTTCCTGCCTCACATGGCATAGGAGTAGTTTTTTTCTTCTTCTTTGTTTGCTGTATTTCGTTGTGTTAGCTATCTGTGGTGTCTTGTCCTTGACAAAGATTCTGAGAATCGAAACGTCGGCCGTCCTGTGCGTCGTATTGTACGCGTTTGTGTGTATTTTATTTTATTTTATTTTATTATTCATTTTATATATTTTTTGAGTGCTTCTGATTTCGGATTTTTACCTGTATTTCGCGATACGATGGATCTTCTTGTAAGGTATGTGCAACGTGTTGATGTTTAGTACGTTTCTTCTCGCAGGGGTTTAATATACCTATTTGTTTCTAACTCATATGATAAAGTTTTCTCAATAGAATATTGCCCTGCGATTGAAAATGTTACTCCAATGGACAGACGCAGTCAGGAAAAACATCAGATGCAAATACAGCAACAATGCCTACAGCTCTTATATTCGACTTAAATTGTGATATGGCGTACTTTTCATGTGATACCATCAGGTTATTATGCCGTAACCTATGAAAGGACACACAAAGTTTATGTGTCAAACATAGCTATATTACTTCTGCAGGATTACGATGTTGTTAGCTGCCAAATTCTGTGCAAAAATAACAAATGTGAAGACCTGATAAATAGATTGCAAGAGGAAAATTGCAAATGTACAGCACATCATCTGCACATAATTTATATACTACCTCATGGAAAGGGTGCTTGAAAAAAATTTGAAGAAGAAAATGACCCCCCCCCCCCCCCCCCCCACAAAAAAAAAAAAAAAAAAAGATCCCCCCAAAAAAGAAAAAAAAAGAATAAACAAGCAATGAAAATAAAAACTGAACAAAAAGAAACAGAAAAAAAAACATTAGAAAAAATGAAATGAAAAAAAAAAAAAATGAAAGGAAAGAGATATTTTCCCTTTTGATACTATTATCATTTCATTCATCACAATTGTAACAATTGATGTATAATTACAGGTTTTTACATGTTTTGAAATTGAATAGTACCACAAGAACTTACTTATGATCTCATGAGAACATCCACTACACAAATTACAAGCGACATCGATGGATCTACAACTCGAATTCGCCACAACAGTATAACTGTTTGCTGGATACCAAACAATTACCAATCCAACAGTACGACACATATGGTCAATACTATAACAATATGTGGGTAAAATAGGCAAATTGTAAATCACAGTATGGTCATAGTACAACAGGTAAGATAAACGACAGCAGGGAAGAATAGAAGATTGAGAGAAACAAAACAAGTATAAGTCTGGAGAAATATTCTAGACCAGAATACTTCACATGTTACACGAATGAAAATACGTACACGTTATATATGTGTTAAATTGCTTTATTGGTTCAATGTACACTGATTGCAAGTTATGAAACATGTATGCACTGTATGAAATATATTATTATTATCATTTATTATAAATTATGAAGCACTTATGCATTGTATTAACATGATGATGCATTAATGCAAAGTAGTCGCATTAATAAATGCAAAAAGGAAAGGATAAGGTAAGAAGCTCTGCAGATAAGAGAGAGAAACCAGCAGCTCTATAATGTCCATGCACATTTATAGCCATCCAGACAAAGGCACGTCAAGGCAACGAACCCCAAGATAGAAGATACCAGTATAGGAGACGGGAAAGATCGATACTCTACATACACAGAGTCACCGACAAGGTCAAACATATAACGTCAACGTCCAAGTCAATACATGAGCGATCCATAGATACACTAAAGGACAGTGGAAGCCATAACTCATAAGCACACACAGATGCCTTACTCAGGGCGTGAGGGCTTGGAGAAGGGTAAGATGCTCATGTGGAATACATGATTGAGGAGCTGCTGGGGATGTCTAGAGAGACATTGGATCTCAGATCAGACTAGATCTCCGTCCTCTGAATTAGAAAAGAGGCTGTGACTTTACGGCGTCTAGGGTGTAGACGGTATACCGTGTCCGTTATAAAATAATATATTATATTTTTTTGTGATGTTGCTTATTGAAGTTGACTTGTCACGAGTCTAAATAAATCATAAGAGGGGATAAGCTCATATATAATGACAAATCACGGGCAGATATGGGCGACTATCTATATATATAAAAGGCGATGTATGTATGTATATATGTATGTATGGATGTATGTGGGTCCGTTCTTTATGCGTTCGCGAATGGTCCATCCTATTGAGATGAAAATTTCTACACGTCTTCTTCTCATTCTAGTGCAACCAACTGTCATAGTTTCTTAGTGTACTATCAGCTATTACCTTACTAAAATTTAATTTTGTAATTACATGACTGAACATAAGAAAATATAAAACAAGGGCCATAACCTTTAGTAGCATTGTTATATATTAAGTTAAGTCCCCTGGCTATAGATAGATAGATAGATAGATAGATAGATAGATAGATAGATAGATAGATAGATAGATAGATAGATAGATAGATAGATAGACAGATCCCGCCAGGGCCTGGGCGAAGCCGGACCGGGTCATAGAGACAGAAAGACAGACAGACAGACAGATAGACAGACATATCCCCGCCAGGGACTGGGCGAAGCCGGGCCGTGTCAGACAGTAAGACGGACAGACAGTCGGGAACGGGAACTTATATGACTACTTATATGAATTAAATGAGATGCTCCCCATCAGGGTCTGGGCGAAGCCGGGCTGGGTTAGGCAGACAGACAGACAGACAGACAGATAGATAGATAGATAGATAGATAGACAGACAGACAGACAGACAGACAGACAGACAGACAGACAGACAGACAGACAGACAGACAGATAGATAGATAGATAGATAGATAGATAGATAGATAGATAGATAGATAGATAGATAGATAGATAGTCGGGAACGTGAGCTTATATGACTACTTATATGAATTAAATGAGATGCTCCCCACCAGGGATTGGGTGAAGCCGGGCTGGGCCAGACAGACAGACAGACAGATAGACAGACAGACAGACAGACAGATAGTCGGGAACGGGAACGGGATCTTATATGACTACTTATATGAATTAAATGAGATGCTCCCCACCAGGAGCTGGGCGAAGCCGGGCCGGGTCAGACAAACAGACAAGCAGACAGACATTCATACATACATACATACATACATACATACATACATACAGACAGACAGACAGACAGACAGACAGACAGACAGACAGACAGACAGACAGACAGACAAACAGACAGACAGACAGACAGACAGACAGACAGACAGACAGACAGACAGATAGATAGATAGATAGATAGATAGATAGATAGATAGATAGATAGATAGATAGATAGATAGATAGATAGATAGATAGATAGATAGAACGAATGAACGAACAAACTTTATTTTCAAAGGGTTAAGAATTGGGCACGCAGGTCCGTCTAACATTCTGCCCTTCTATCACTCTCTTTCATACATTATTTCATTCACACAGCATTCAAGGCTAACAGAGAACAACAACAATATAAAGGATATGCATTATAAAGGCATGGGCAAAATGCGAACATCAAAACTACACGACACAGTAATATTAGATAATGGTCTGACACTTTTTGTTAGCCATGTGGAATATACTGGCCTACCAAAAGGTAGATAGATAGATAGATAGATAGATAGATAGATTCCCGCCAGGGCCTGGGCGAAGCCGGGCCGGGCAGCTAGTATATGATAAAAGACCAAAATGTGCGACCATATAGGCCAGAGAGATAGACTGTAGTGTGCGACTATCCAACTCATGTCAAGAAGTAGAAGACTGAATAGAAACAGTAAAAATGTTTGCAACATTTTTAAAAATGGGGGGGGGGGGGTGTTAAATATTGCCATGCGATGGATACAAGCGACCTAGTATATGTGTCAAACTAAGAAACGAGATAAGTACCGCGCATGCAAACGCTCAGAAAAAATTAGAAAACACAGCACCCAGCCAGTGGGTGGAGCTAGCGCGGTCACATGACTGCACGCTGGTTGAGAACGACGGTGCCACAGAGCAGGTGCCCGGATTACGTCATAGAAAGGATGTGAAGAAGTCTAGAAGACAAAAGTGCAGAGAAAACTAAGGGACACAAGTTGACAACGGGAAACGTCACGCTGACGTGATCTTGACAACAAAAACAGACGTTGTGGGGTTCTCAATAGGAACGGTCGTGCATTTGAATTACTGAGCAAATGTGTGTGACTATGGAATTGTTGGCAATATATCAGTGGCTATCGAGTTAATAACAGCTAGAACTATGTTACATAGGATTAGTAACGCCACGGATACAAGAACGACGCGCAGAACCTAGACAGGATCGGATTGGTATAGCAGCGAAGACAGCCTGTGTGAACGAAAGAAGGAGAGGTCTAGAAGAGTAACAACAATGGCGAACTTATAACAGGTTTGAGCAGATCATCTTAGTGTACATATACCTTAAATGCCGCCCTGTCAATAACAGCCAGACACACACACACTCACCCACTCACTTAGTCAATCTCTCACTCACTTTCTCTCTCATCAAAATCAAGTGGTATGACAATAAAGCATATGAAAGATAATACACAAATTATATGGAATAGCATGTTATATGATTATTATAATATATTTTACTCCCTTACACATACACACGCACACACACACACTAACTCACTATCTCACTGTCTCACTCTCACTCTCACTCAGACACACACACATTAACTCAGTCACTCTCACTCACTGACTCACTCACTCTCTAACTCACTCACTCTCTTTTACTGTCTCTCACTCACTCACTCACACACACAGCCAGACACACACACACTCACCCACTCACTCAGTCAATCTCTCACTCACTTTCTCTCTTTATCACTCCCTCCCTCCCTCCCACCCTCCCCTCCCTCACTCACTCACTCACTCACTCCCTCCATCCCACCCTCACTCACTCACTCACTCACTCACTCACTCACGCACTCACTCACTCAAACACTAATTCACTCATTTTCACTCACTCACAAACAGGCAAACACACACTCACTAATTTGTGTACTGCTTACTCCATAATGTTTACGTCAATTTTAGGCATCAACTTATTGAATCGCATCACTATTTTTTACGTTACATAATGTATGTGCATGATTTGTTCTCCATATTTTTACATTTTTGTGAGACTGCTCACGATAATCGCCAATGTATGTGTGTTTAAAGTCTGGGAGTTTGTTCACATTAGCTTCAGTGATTATGTGAGGCATCATGTATGTGTCTAGATGTAAGGATTGTGTTTGGGTTGGGGGATGGTTTTGTGGGTTGGGTATGTGTGTGAGGGATGTGTTTGTGGGTTTGTAGATATGTGTGGGCGGGGATCTGTGTGTTGGTGGGTGGGGGAGGTGATGTGTGGGTGGGTGGGTATGGGAATATGTGTTTTGATGAGGGATGTGTCTGGGTGGGGATTTGTGTATGTCGGTGGGGTATTTGAGTGTGGGTGAGGGATGCATGTATGAGTGGGTGGGTATTAGTGGGTGGGGATGTGTGGGTGGGGCTATGTGGATGGGTGTGTGTGGATGTGTGTAATGGTTGGGGGTTAGGTGTGACTGTTATGTATATGGATGAGGGAGTTCTATATGAGTGGAGGGTGTGTGTGTGGGTCGGGGTGTGTTTGTTGGTGGGGGAATGTGTGGATGGGGAGTGTGTGTGTGTGGATTCTCGGGGGTGTGTATGTGGGTGGGAGATGTGTGTGGGTGGGCTTTGGGTGTGAGAGTATGGGAGAAGTGTGTGTGAGTGGAGGATGTGTGGGATGGTTAGGGATGTGTGGGTGGGTGCGGAGATGAGTAGCTCGTTGGTGAGGTGTGTGGGTGGGTGGGGAGATGTGTGTGTGTGGGTGGTGCGTATGTGGGTGGGGAATATGTGTGTGAGTGAGGAATGTGTGGGAGGAGGATGTGTAATTGGGGTGGTATGTTTGTGTGGGTGTTGGTGGGTAGTGGTATGTGTGGGTGTTGGCAGGTGGGGGATGTGTGGGTGTTGGTAGGTGGGGGATGTATGTCTGTGGATGAGTGTGGTGGGGATGTGTTGGGGTAATGGGGGATGTGTATATGCGATGGGAATGTTTATATGCGTGGGGGATGTGTGTGTCGGTAGGTGAATGTGTGTGGGTGGAGGATGTGTGTGAGTTGGGGATGTATGTGTGGTTGGTGGGATGTGTGGGTGGATGTGAAATGTGTGGGTGGGTGGGAAAGTGTGTGTGTGGGGATGTGTGAGTGGATGGAAAAATGTGTGAGTATGGGTGAGTTATGTGTGAGTGGTTGAGGGATGTGTGTGTGGGTTAATGTGGGATATGTGTGTGGAAGGGGTATATGTGTGTCGTTAGGGGTGTGTGGGTGGGTGGGTTGAGCATTGTGTGAGTGAGTTTGTGTGGGTTGGGTATGTGTGACTGGGTGGGGTGTTGTGGGTGGGTGGGGACTGGGTGAGGGATGTGTGTGTGGGTTGGTGCGAGATGTCTGGGTTGGTGAGGGGATGTGTGAGTGAGTGGAGGGATGTGTGTTGGGTGGGGGATGTGAGGTGGGTGGGGGATGTGTGGGTATGGGTGGGTGATGTGTGTGTGGGTGAGGGATTTGTGTGTGGGTTAGTGACAATGCGTTTTTTTTCTATGTGAATATATCATGCACTGTTGATGAGTGAAAGATGAGTGATTGGAAGGTCCGAGTGCAAGACAGGCCTACGTGCCCAATTTTTAACCCCTTTAAAATAAAGCTCAAAGTTCAAAGTTCTCTCTCTCTCAGACTCACTCAATCTCAAACTCCCTCCGTCACTCACTCATTCTATCTTTCGTGAGAGAACAGCATGTGCTACAGGTTGCTACCTCTTCCGGTAGGGAACAGCATGTGCTACAGGTTGCTACCTCGTCCGGTAGAGAACAGCATGTGCTACAGGTGCTACCTCGTCCGGTAGAGAACAGCATGTGCTACAGGTTGCTACCTCGTCCGGTAGAGAACAGCATGTGCTACAGGTTGCTACCTCGTCCGGTAGAGAACAGCATGTGCTACAGGTTGCTACCTCGTCCGGTAGGGAACAGCATGTGCTACAGGTGCTACCTCGTCCGGTAGAGAACAGCATGTGCTACAGGTTGCTACCTCGTCCGGTAGAGAACAGCATGTGCTACAGGTGCTACCTCGTCCGGTAGAGAACAGCATGTGCTACAGGTTGCTACCTCGTCCGGTAGAGAACAGCATGTGCTACAGGTTGCTACCTCGTCCGGTAGAGAACAGCATGTGCTACAGGTGCTACCTCGTCCGGTAGAGAACAGCATGTGCTACAGGTTGCTACCTCGTCCGGTAGAGAACAGCATGTGCTACAGGTTGCTACCTCGTCCGGTAGAGAACAGCATGTGCTACAGGTGCTACCTCGTCCGGTAGAGAACAGCATGTGCTACAGGTTGCTACCTCGTCCGGTAGAGAACAGCATGTGCTACAGGTGCTACCTCGTCCGGTAGAGAACAGCATGTGCTACAGGTGCTACCTCGTCCGGTAGAGAACAGCATGTGCTACAGGTGCTACCTCGTCCGGTAGAGAACAGCATGTGCTACAGGTTGCTACCTCGTCCGGTAGAGAACAGCATGTGCTACAGGTTGCTACCTCGTCCGATAGAGAACAGCATGTGCTACAGGTGCTACCTCGTCCGGTAGAGAACAGCATGTGCTACAGGTTGCTACCTCGTCCGGTAGAGAACAGCATGTGCTACAGGTGCTACCTCGTCCGGTAGAGAACAGCATGTGCTACAGGTGCTACCTCGTCCGGTAGAGAACAGCATGTGCTACAGGTGCTACCTCGTCCGGTAGGGAACAGCATGTGCTACAGGTTGCTACCTCGTCCGGTAGAGAACATCATGTGCTACAGGTGCTACCTCGTCCGGTAGAGAACAGCATGTGCTACAGGTGCTACCTCGTCCGGTAGGGAACAGCATGTGCTACAGGTGCTACCTCGTCCGGTAGAGAACAGCATGTGCTACAGGTGCTACCTCGTCCGGTAGGGAACAGCATGTGCTACAGGTGCTACCTCGTCCGGTAGAGAACAGCATTTGCTACAGGTGCTACCTCATCCGGTAGAGAACAGCATGTGCTACAGGTGCTACCTCGTCCGGTAGGGAACAGCATGTGCTACAGGTGCTACCTCGTCCGTTAGAGAACAGCATGTGCTACAGGTGCTACCTCGTCCGGTAGGGAACAGCATGTGCTACAGGTGCTACCTCGTCCGGTAGAGAACAGCATGTGCTACAGGTGCTACCTCGTCCGGTAGAGAACAGCATGTGCTACAGGTGCTACCTCGTCCGGTAGGGAACAGCATGTGCTACAGGTGCTACCTCGTCCGGTAGAGAACAGCATGTGCTACAGGTGCTACCTCGTCCGGTAGAGAACAGCATGTGCTACAGGTGCTACCTCGTCCGGTAGGGAACAGCATGTGCTACAGGTGCTACCTCGTCCGGTAGAGAACAGCATGTGAAACAACCGTCCATGTCGGAATATGGTGACCCAAGTGGCACGGGGCTAAACAACAGACATCTGGGCACTACAACTGATGCTATGTGCCATCTTTTATGTAGTTCCTGCTGGAACAGACATATAGCAAAGGATGTTGCTTAAAAAATCGTTAAGTGTTGGTCCTTGACATTCACTCGGCCATGCTCGCGGAAGAAACAAGAATGTGTAATGTGCTCAGCCATTTATGCGCACTCGAGAATATTTAGAAAATAAAGTGAATACTATTGTTGAAATATCATCATCATAAAGTGCCTTGCCGACTGGTGTGGATGATCGTGCTTCTCTAAAATTGCGAACTCCCACAGCATGGATCAATTCATGTGTTGACTACCTTCCATGCCATGACACAAGACTGTCAAGAATTTTCTCATGATGTCTTCCTCTATCTCTCTTTCTACAAATCTGTCCAGTTGTCACAACATGTTCCAGTTGTTTGTGATAAGTTGCCTTTGTGACTTAGCCTCCGTCAAAATGTCCACATTGCTCATTTTGGCTGTCAAATTAATTTTCTGGATTGTTCTACAAAATCACATCACCACGGCTTCTAAGGATTTTCCCCCGCCTATTTACTAATTTTCCAGGATTTGCTGCCGTATGTTAAAATGAGTTGAAATACATCGTCTTTTCTTTTCAAAATGTTAATTTCAAAAGTTAATTAACTTGTTTAGACATTCTATGCAGCAGTTAATTGATGGAGCCAGCTCCATGTAGAGAGCCATGCTTAACTTTTCCTTTTCTTATTCACATGGAGATCGCATTCGGCACAAGGTTCACCAAACAATCTGATACGGCTACATATGAAACACCGTACATGATTGTCATTTGCAGTTTGAGTTGTTGATATGTGCGAAAGCGTAGACCTTGACGTTTGTGGACTCGGTTGTGATGAGTAACCGGAATCATTGATATGGTTAATATCAGATAGACTCCGACTGTTGCCGAGACTGGTACTCGGAGAACTGCTGGCCTCGAATATACTTGTGAAATGAGAAAGTTTCTCGCAGAGACGCTCATACTGTTGATTTATGGAAACTCCCTGTTCGCAGCATGAGTCAATTTCGCCATTAAACTGTGTATCTACCAGCAATTCTAAATCTGAGCATGACGTCACGTTTGACTCTGCCGTCTGTAGAAGACGTGCCAGTTTATCTAACTCTGCGGATAACTTACGAACATCATGGGAAAGAAGAGCAGCGTTTTTTTCTACTTCACTCAAGGATCGTTCTTGTACTTGCTTACGTACTAAAGCTTCGTCTATTATAGGCTGAACCCGACCGATCTGCTCCTTTATTCTGGATCGACGATCGTCTGCGGCTTTCTTGACAGTAACCAAACGATGACAGTTCTGATGAGTGGTAGCTGCGCACATCTGGCAAGCGCAAGTAGAACAATCAACACAGTAGAGGTCAACTCCTATTTGTCCATGGTCATTACAAAAGTGAATAGATTGCTGCTCCATGTTCTACTGGAGTTCTTATCCGGATACGTGGAGTTCAATGAGGTCTTTCATACGGATATCTGTCTGGAACTGAAGAGCCAGGCAGACCACGTTGTCTTGTGTCGTCTGGAGCCACGATAGGATTTCTACAATCAGTGTATGAGAACTCTTGTTGCAAGCATGTCGTTCTGCTACAGTGAGGTGAGTTTTCAAACACGTCTTGTAGAATCTGCAAGTAATAAACACTGATGTAATTATTCAAACGTCGCTAAAAATATTGCAAGAAACAATGTATTGATCCACCCATCTCTCATAATCTAAAGAAACAAACACTTATATTATTATTATTTGTTATCTCTCATAATCTACAAGAAACCCCCAAAAAGTTGTTACGTATCCTTTACAGGACATAGCAGTCAAACCCAGCATTTTTAGACTGTTTGTGATTCTTGGGCAAGTTTACGTTCAGTAGTTTGCCATTGCTTTCTGAGCGACCGGCACACATACCATTTCATTAAAAAAAAACAACGTAAGGCGGTCTGCTGACAAATCGCCCACATCTGTGTTTCGAACGCGGATATTGCGGGATTGCGAACTGCGTCCATAGCCCCTTAGCCACAGTGCCGACACAAGAAACAAACACAGATATTATTATTCATCATATCTCATAATCTAGAAATTACAAACACAAATATTATTATTCACCACCTCTCGTACAACACAATCTTCCTACCAACTCTATGTTACCAATGCCAAACCTGGACAATGACAGAAAAAGAGAAAAGAAAAATCACAACAACAGAAATAAGATTCCTGAGAAGAATGCTCAATGTATCAAGAAGAGATAAGATCAGAAATTAAGAAAACAGGACTAAAGTGGGGGTTATAACTGCGCTAGATTTTATTAGAAGGCAGCAAGTCAAATGGTTTGGCCATGCAAGTAAGTTACCAACTAACAGTATACCACAACAAGCAATGATATTCTGACCAGAGGGAAGCAGAGGAAGGGGCCGTCCACATAAGCGATGAACGCAGGGAATAACAGAGTCCATGGGAATATCGATACATGAAGTCCATAAGCGGGCACTCTCCTGTTGTTTATACATCATCTCGACACCGCAAGGTACAAGACGAACATGATGAGACCTCTCGTAATCTACAATCTACAAAACATGACTTTCTGGCATCTGTAAAGAAGGTAGTTTGCCATTGCTTTCCTTCTTGGCAGTGACCAAACTGGTCGATGCCCGTAACCATTGTTTCCAAAAAGAGATCCTCTTCTACAGTCGTGAAATTGGAGACCATAACCTACAACTATCTGGCGGTTGCTCATCAACTTCATCCATCACCTGCACGCATGGTTTCACGTGACCCTGATCTGGGGCTACACGGCTACTCCACCTTGCCCAATGGTGTCCAGTAGGCTAGCGGACGGAAGGAGGCACCTTACTTCTTCTTTTAATGGGGTTACCCCAATCCCGTCACCCTAGGTAGTGTTAGTTCGTAGAAGTCAAGGGCACAGTAAACGCTGCGTACATGCTGAGAACATTAATTGAATGTTCTATAGAGGTAAAGAATCATATATATACATCTTTGCTTCATTGACTACACGCAGGCTTTCGATAAAATAAGACATGTCAACATGAAGAAGATGCTTACAGATCTAAAAGTTTATGGAAAAGACCTCAGACATGTATAAAACATATATTGGAAAAAAAAAACTACCATAAAGATTCATAATGAAGTAGGTTAATATCAGCCTATTAAGAGAGGTCATACATAAACATACATGTATTGTTTGGGGCTCACAGAGGTGAGAGCAGTGGTTCTCAACCGGTGGTGAATTCCCCCCTCACCCAGGGGGGGGGGGGAATTTTGAGGTTTCCGGGGGGAGGGGGGAATGAAGATTATTTCAAGATCGCGTTAATACAAGAACCGATTACTTGATCTTGTTTTTCCCTTCATACTTTACGTCTTTACGTCTCACCCTTCTAAAATTCATTTTATAAAGTAAGTAGACCCATAAGTCACGTTTTATGTGGACGTCTAGACTTGTATGTGCTTCCATTATTACGTATACTGTGTAGGGGCGGGAGGGAGGAATTTTTAGGTAGGAAATACGAAAGGGGGAAACGACGTTCTGAAAATATGGTGAAGGGGGGCATGGGCCAAAAAAGGTTGAGAACCACTGGACTAGAGGATGCACTAGACAACTAAGGTTACCGACCGGGATTCGAACCTGTCACTTCAAAATGAAGACGGCTCATCGCTGCAGGAACAAGTGTACTGTACAGACGCATGACCGTCTAGACACCCCTTCCCCCATGTAGAATAGTGCTGCATATGCACATGTGGAACAGATTTGTTTGTGAACATGTGGAACAGCGCTGTGAGTGAACATTTAGAAAAACGCTGTGTCTGGACATGTGGAACAGCGCTGTGTGTATGTGTGTGTGAACATGTGGAACAGCAATGCGTGGCAAAATGTGGAACAGCGCTGTGTGTGAACATGTGGAACAGTGTTGTATGTGAACAAGGGGAACAGCATTATATGCGAACATGTGTAACAGTGCTTTGTGCGAACATGTGGAATAGCGTTGTGTGTGAACTTGTGGAACAAAATTATGTGTGAACATGTGGAACACCTGTGTGTTTGTGAACGTGTGGAACAGCGCATGTGGAACACCGGTGTGTGAATATAGAGAACAGCACTATATGTGAACATATGAAACAGTGCTATGTGTGAACGTGTGAAGCAGCGTTAAATATGAATACGTGGAACAGCACTGAATATAAACACGTGGAACAGCGCCGTATGTGAACACGTGGAACAGCGCTGTGTGTGTATGCATGTGGAACATAACTATATGTGAACATGTGGAACAGAACCATATATGAAATTATGGAACATCGATGTATGTGAACATGTGGAACAGCGCTGTGTGTGAATATATGGAACTGCGCTATGTGTGAACATGTGAGCTCTGTGTGTGGGTCGTCGCTGGAGCTACGGAGTTCGCGCTTTGTGTGACGCTTTCCGCGCTGCGGAAAGAGACCGAGCCAAATGAGATCAAACCCAGTGCAATGAAGTCGACCTTGTCGACTTTTAAGAGACTTTGTTTGTGTGTGAACATGTTGAAGAGCGCTTTGTGAGAACATTTGGAACAGCGCTCTTTGTGAACATGCGTAATATCGCTATGTAGTAATATGTGGATCAGCCCTGTGTGTGTGAACATGGGGAATCGCGCTTTGTGTGAACATGTGAAACAGCGCAACGGTATGTGCAACGTGTTGATGTTTAGTACGTTTCTTCTCGCAGGAGCTTAATATACCTATTTGTTTCCAGTTCATATCATCATGTGAAACAGCGCTTTGCGTAAACATGTGGAACAGCACTGTATATGAACATGTGGGACAGCACTATTTGTGAACACGCGGAACAGCACTGTGTTTGAAAATTTGAACAGCTCTATGTGTGAACATGTGGAACAGTGTTGTATGTGAACATGTGGAACAGTGTTGTATGTGAACATGTGGAAGAGCGCTGTGTGTGAACACGTGGAACAGTGTTGTATGTGAACACGTGGAATAGTGTTGTATGTGAACATGTGGAATAGTGTTGTATGTGAACATGTGGAAGAGCGCTGTGTGTGAACGTGTGGAACAGTGTTGTGAGTGAACATGTGAAAATTTGGTGTATGTGAACATGTGGAACCGTGTAGTATGTGTACATATGGAACAGTATTGTATGTGAACATGTGAACATGGTTGTATGTGAACATGTGGAACAGTGTTGTATGTGAACATGTGGAACAGTGTTGTCTGTGAACATGTGGAACAGTGTAGTATGTGTACATATGGAACAGTATTGTATGTGAACATGTGAACATGGTTGTATGTGAACATGTGGAACAGTGCTGTATGTGAACATTGGAACAGTGTTGTATGTGAACATGTGGAACTGTGTTGTATGTGAACATGTGGAACAGTGTTGTATGTGAACATGTGAACATGGTTGTATGTCAACATCTGTAACATTGTATGTGAACATGTTGAACAGCGCTGTGTGTGAACATGTGGAATAGTGTTGATGTGAACATGTGGAAAAGCGCTGTTTGTGTGAATATGTGGAACAGTGTTGTATGTGAACATGTGGAACAGTGTTGTATGTGAACATGTGGAACAGTGTTGTATGTGTACATATGGAACAGTATTGTATGTGAACATGTGAACAGTGCTGTATGTGAAGATGTGTAACAGCGCTGTGTGTGAACATGTGGAACAGCGCTGTGTGTGAACATGTGGAACAGTGTTGTATGTGAACTTGTGGAACAGCGCTGCGTGTGAACATATGGAACAGCGCTGTCTGGCGTAAAGCCATGGAGACAGCATGGAGGAAAATTTACTCAAGGAGAGAGACAGGAAAGGCAGAATATCAAACTGCCCTACAGCCCCATTCTAACCCTGTAAACATGAAGTTCGTTCATTCATTCATTCGTTCGTTCGTTATTTCGTTCCAATAGAAAGGACATTTAAAAATAAGTACGAATTATTGTACTATCTCTCATTTTGGTTTGATAATTGGAGTATCTGAGACAGTTGCACATATTTTATTCTGTTTATTATGACTTAATTATGTCACTGTAGTGCCATCTCCGCCGGTCTCTCTGGCCGAGGGGTTACAACACTTTCTCCGTAATCCCGTTTACCACGCAGAGTCTCGTAGCAGGGCGAGAGCTGGGAGCGGTTCGACCCTCGCTGGTGACTTGCAGGATAACTGAGCCGGCCGCTCAGAAATCAATGGCAAACTACTGAACGTAATCTTGCCAAGAAATCAACATACAGCTGAAAGATGCTGTTGTTGACAGCGATGTCCTGTAAAGGATATGCAAAACATTTTTAGTGCCATCTCCACGGTGTGGATTGTGTCCGCGTGTGTATTCTCTCTCTCTCTCTCTCTCTCTCTCTCTCTCTCTCTCTCTCTCTCTCTCTCTCTCTCTCTCTCTCTGCACATTTGATGAATGAAAGATGAGTGATCGAAAGGGCCGAATGTAAGACGGGCCTGCGTGCCTAATTTGTTACCTTTTTAAAATAAAGTTTGTTCATTGGTTCGTTCGTTCGTTCGTTCGTTCTCTCTCTGTGTGTGTTTGTGTGTGTTTGTGAGTGCTGATGAAGGCTTGGGATCTTTTGTTTTGTAACCCTGCCCTATGCATTGCTTTTAGTAAAATGTTTA
Source organism: Cepaea hortensis (assembly GCA_963921405.1). NCBI lineage: Eukaryota > Metazoa > Mollusca > Gastropoda > Stylommatophora > Helicidae > Cepaea > Cepaea hortensis. The sequence continues at coordinate 12,091,149 of OY992877.1, forward strand.
TATGTCCCTAAGTTTCAGGTTTAACCCATTTTATTTATGTATTCACAAATATGGAATTTAATTTATTGCTTGCATCTTCTTGTCTTCTATCTCACCCCAACAAAACAACGAGACGCATCCATTCGGTGTGATACTAGCCTAAACTAGGATTACAACAATACACTCACCAGGCCAGGAAGAAACCACCAACAAATGAAAAAAAACTGGCTTCAAATGATGCACCTCGTAGAGAACGTCTGTGAGATACGGGCACATCTCACAACACGGATGCTTTAAATACGTCTGCCAGTCCGCGCCCTCTCTCTAATATCACCTGACTGGGACATGTAACGCATTAACTACGTCATTTCTTAGAAATGATTCGTGTCCCATCGTATGTGAATAAAAACTATTGAATACCAACCTATCCATTATACACCCATTTTCTAAATTAAGATACAAATTCGTACAATAGATGCGGGAGTCACAGACGTCAGTGATATTGAACACACATATTCGTCAGCCTTCAGCTATTTCATCAATTACCATGTGTGGGTGTGTCCCGACCACCGCCGTTTCGTTCATTCAAGGAAGACGTAATCACTGTCGATACATGTGTGCCTGCGAATCTGATAAAGCAAGGGGAAATTACACAGGTGCAAAATGGAGCTAATCATCACAAGAAAAGGACGGCGACAGTGTAATTAGCAACATGGAATGTTCGGATGTAAAGCGACGAAAGAAAATTTGGTAACATCAAACAAGAAATGGAAAGAGAGAAGAATAATGTATTAGGAATGTGCGAGACGAGATGGAAAGGAGCAGGGATTAAGACAGAGGAGAATTTGAAGATTATTTATTCTGGAGAGAAGATCGGCAAAGGGGTTTAGCAATTATCTTGGACCGGCAAACAACAAAATATGTTCAAGGATATTAGGCTGTGTCAGATAGGGTCATCATCGTCAATTGCCGTGCCGACTGGCGTAGGCGTTTATGACTCTTCACAGATCTTGGTCTTTGGTTTTCTGGATCAACTCTGGTGTTGATATTCCTCCATGCCACTGTCGCAATCCATCCAGCATCATGCCTCTGCCCCTCTTCCCTTCGATCTTTCCAGATGTCACGATGTTCTCCAGCGCATCTTTTCTCATCACATGACCAAAAAATGCTCTTTGTCTCTTTCTTATTGTTGTAAATAATGTTCTAGTTTCGCCAGCCTCTTTAAGGAATTCGTCGTTAATTACTTTGGCAGTCCAAGGAATTCGCAACATTCGTCTAAGGAACCACATCTCAGTTTCTTCCAATCTCTTCCTAATTTGTTCATTTATATTCCAAGATTCATAGCCATACAGCAAAACAAGTTCTGTATAGCTCTTTAGCACTCTCTTTCTTACATTTAATGATTATAACTTATTGCATAAGATATTCTTCTTTTTTTTTTAAATGCAGCTTTTGCTTGTCCTATTCTGCTCTTAATCTCAGTTGTGTATCTTCCATCTGATGTTATAAATGTCCTTAGATATTTAAAACTATCCACTTGGTGAACAATTTTCCCTTCTATCTCTTTTTCACATTTGGGTATCACCTGTTTCTTTGATATTACCATTGTTACTGGTTTCTTGATATTCAAGGAGAGTCCTTTCTTTGCACTCTCTGTTGCTACAATGTCCAACAATTGTTGTAGATCTGTTGCATTATCCGCTATCAATACTATGTCAACTGCATAGCGTATATTATTTACATTATAATCTCCAAATATTATTCTTGTCTTTTCTTTGATCTCTCTCATTATTACTTCGCTATAGAGGGAGAAGAGATCCGGTGACAAAATACATCCCTGGCTTACTCCCAACTTTATGTGTTCATAATTTCTTTCTTTATTTTCCATTTTAATTACTGCTGTTTGGTTCCAGTAAATATTTTTTTTATTATTCTGAGATCTTTCCCATCAATGTTAATAACTTCCAACATTTTAAACAGTTCATCATGTTTTACTTTATCAAATGTATGTCTATCTTTGTCTCTACTGATCTTTCTAATAGTGTTTGTAATGTATATATTGCAATGTTTGTACCTTTTCCTTCCATAAATCCATACTGTTCTTCACCAATTTCCATTTTTATTTTCTTCCTTGTTCTTCTTTTTATAATTTTGAGTATAATAGATAGGGAGGGTACAATTGTTAAAATTAATCGGCAGTCTTTTTAACATAAATGACATTCAAATATATGCCCCAACAGGAGAACGCAGTGAAGATAGTATAGAGGAAGTTTATAATGACATCGAGTCTGCTTCGAAGAAATGCAAAACTTCAGAAATAAATATTATACTTGGTGATTTCAATGCAAAGGTAGGGAAATCAAGGCGATGGATGCAGTGTAGGCAACCTTGGTCTGGGAGAGCGAAATGATAGAGGATACAGACTTGTAGAATAGGCACAAGAGCAGGAAATTATTGTAGGAAACACCTGGTTTAAACAACATCCTAGAAGATTATGGACATGAAGGAGTCCTGACAGGAGGACTAGAAACCAAATTGATTAATTCTGATTAGCAGAAGGTTACGAAATGCGTTAAGAATCGTAAAAAGAGTTCCCAATGCAGACTACTACAGTGATCACAAATTGATTACAGGCACATTAAGGGTAAAAATTAAAGAAAGTCAAGTAAACAACAGGAAACATTAAATATGATCTGTTTACATTGTAAAATTACAAGGAAATGCAAGACTATTTTAATACAAAAGTAAAGAATAGATTTGATATGTTGCCTGATCTAGAGATCCCATTTCATGATGTGGATGATCAATGGGAAATCTTTAAGAATTCATTCACTTGGTTGCAGAAACAGCTATTCCAAAACTAAAGAAAGAGGGTCGTAAGGTATGGATGATTGAAGAAATTTTACAACCAATGGAAACAAGAAAACGCAACAAAATAAATCTTGCAAAATACGAAGAAATTCACAGAAAAGTCAGAAAATTATGTAAGAAGGCAAAAGAAGCATGGCTTTAGAAAATTGCATAGAAATTGACAAACAAGACCACAGCAAAAATAAAACATTAATGCACAAAAGATTTCAGGAACTTGCTAATAAAAGTACATCAACAGGCTGCCTAAAAACAAAAGATGGAAAAATCATAATAGAAAAAGTTCACATTTTACATCTATGGTCAGACTATGTCAAAAACATTTATGATGATAAAAGAGAACCGTATGATGTTCGAAATAATTATGAACGACCGTCAATTTTGAAGATATAGGTTCGGAATATTCTTAACCATTTGAAAACTGGCAATATCCCTGATTCAGACAACATCACAACAGAAATTATTAATGCTTTACATAATGAATTATGTAAATATAAATTTATTGCAATCCCAAAGGAATCAGGAGATTTCGAATGTGATTAACATCGAACAATTAGTATAATGAGTCACATCACGAAGACTTTGCTAAGAATTATCATGCAAAGAGTTAAGAAAAAAATAAAACCTGAAATATTAGATGAGCAATGTGGGCTTGTAGAAGACAAGAGAACAGTAAATGCTGTGTATATGCTGAGAACTGTAATCGAACGTTTTATGGAACTAAACAAAGATCTATATCTGTGCTTTATTGACTATACAAAGACTTTCGATAAAGTAAGACATGATAACATGATAGAGATGCAAGCAGATCTACAAATTGATCAGAAAGACATTAAACGTATACAATAACATAGATCGGAAACAAGAAGCTGCCATAAGAATTGATAATGAAGTAGGACAATATCAGCCTATTAATAGAGGTGTGAGACGGGGATGTGTAATGTCTCCAGATCCTTTTTACCTGTGTAATGAAAATATTTTCAGATATGTACAAGACATGAAAGGAATCATCATTGGAGGAAGAAATATCAATAACATTAGATATGCAGATTATGCAGTGTTGATTGCAGACAATGAGCAGGAACTGCAACATTTTTTAGATGCGGTTGTTGTACACAGTGAGCAGCTGGGGTTAGAATTAAATTGTCAGAAGACACAGATCAGGGTCGTCACTAGGAAGGAAGAAGTGCCACAATGTAATATACAAGTAAATGGGAATATTCTTCAGCAAGTGAATATGTACATTATCGCCGAACAGTCATACTATCTGATGAGAGATGCCTTGAAGAGATTAGAACAAGAATAGCCATGACGAAGGTAGCCTTTTGGAAGATGCAAAACATACTGACCAATAAAATGATGTCAATTGCTATGAGAAAAAAGGATTGTTGAGGTACTACATAGAACCTATACCTCTGCATGTGAAGACTGGACAATGAGCAGACAAGCTGAATAATATCTGATGGCTGTGGAAATGTGGTTTCTGAGGAAAATGCAAAGAATACCATGGACTGACAGAAAAATCAATGACAAAGTCCTACAAGAAACAAATGAAAATCGTAAACTGATTAGAGAAATTAGACGTAGACAGTGAACATTTGTTTTGGACATGTTATGAGAAGTAATACACAGGAGAACGTGGTGACAACTGGCAAGATGGAGGGGAAGAGAACAAGGGGACAACAGCTATGTAAATATCTGGATGGCTTGAACACGTGGCATGGTTGAGACAAGAACACTGAGCTGTTCCACGACTCTGGTGATCGAGTTAAATAGCGACTCATGACCGCCCACCCTTACCGTCATGGCACATGACTGATGGATTGAAGTCACCACATATGAGATACCTCGTACCAGAGGTAACCTCAGAACCCTTCAACCAGTCCCAACTCTCTCCACTTACGCAAGACTCACCATTAATATATATATACTGAAGCACAATAAAACGTGCCACTATGATATATACTGATGCTGAGAAACTGGAAACAAAGTGTGGGAAAGAATTTTCCCTTTATTTGTCATGAGGAACGAACAAACGAACGAACGAACAAACAAACTTTATTTTAAAAGGGTAACAAATTGGTCTTACATTCGGCCCTTTCGATCGCTCATCATTCATTCATCAAATGTGCATGTTACATTTACATAGGGGGGAAAAACAACATTGTCAAATGGATTTTGTAAGCATAAACAATGCATATTACGCATGGTACATTGATATGGGAAAAAAACAAACATTGGCAATTGAAAGTTGTAAACATAAACAGTGCAGATTGCAATGTTGTGAGACACATCCCCCATCCACCCTCGCACCCCGCAGCCACCCACACATCCCTCAGCCACCCACACATCCCCACCCACCACACTCCCACCCACCCACACATACCTCCACGCACTCACACAGACTCAGGCAAACATACATACCGCCACCCATCTACTGATCCCCAACCCACACACATTTCGCCAACCACACATACAACCCCCACTCATCCCATAAATTACACGCACACACACACCCACATATTCTCCATCACCCACCCACACACCCGCAACCACCCAGCAAAACACACATCACAAAACCACACACACATACCCCCGTCAACCCACACATCCCGCACCTATCAACACATACATCCCGCACCCTCACAATTTCCCCCACCCACCCACACACACATCAGCCAACCTACACCCACTCACCCATCCAATATCCGCCACCTCTCAACTACACATCCCCCACCTATACACACGTGCCCACCCACAAACACATCTCCCCACCTGCCCACACATATCCCCCACCCATAAACACCCAAAACACACACACCATCAACCCTCACACACCCCACCACCCACATATACCCCACCCACACACATCCGCCGCTCACACACATCTTCCCACAAACACACACATCCCCCAACCATACACTCATCTCTCACACACATCCACCCACTCACGTACTCATCCATCAACCACTCACACCCACAAATCACACACCCACCCGTCAACACATGCATCTCTCATCTACCCTCCCACCCACACACACCACAACCACCCTGCCAAACATACTTCCCCCATCCTCACATACATCTGTCATCCACCTGTAGATCCCACACCTCCCCCACCTCTCAAACATCTCCCCTCCCACACAAAACTCCACCCATAAACACATTTCCCCCACACACAACCCCCACATGCATTCCTCATACACATCCCCACCCACACATCTCTCACCCACACACACACATCTCCCTACCCACCCACACAACCCGCACCTACAAACATCCTCACCACCCACACATACATCCTCCACCCACTTACATTTACCCCATCCACACTCACACACTCCCACCCACACAGACATATCCCATTCACAGACAGACACACCCCCCCCCCCCCTCCCCAAGGAAGAGGAAGAGAGCGAATTGCTGCTGGAATAGGAAGTGATTGATTCAATCCACGGGTTTGTGTACAGACTACATAAAACACGCATAACATAAAAGTGAAACACGCAACACAATTTCCAATAGGTATGAACCTAAATATGTGTACAGGTTGTGGCAGTATACTCAGTGTAAAAGGCCGTTGAGTAAAAACACCCAGTACATGTGCTTGAAATGCCACAACTATCTGATAACGACAGCTAACGAGCCATTGGTATGTTGGAGACCGGAATGAGCTCGTGAGCCATTGCCAGAAGGATGAATTGCCACCACAGCACTATTGTACGTCTCAATGGTGGACATACTAGGTACTGAGGATAGTGTGAATGCATTTCTTTATTGGCTGAATTTTTGGTTTTCTTCGTGCCTGCACAGAGTGCAATGAATTTCATAACAATCAAATGTGCCTATATTTACATTTCACACCCTGTTCCTGGAATATAGAGGTGGTGCGTTTTTAATGTTCTTCGGTATATATTTATTAGGTTCCAGCTGTATGCTCCAAATTTAATCTGCATTCCCATCACCTGTGTGCCTTCCTGTTCCCGCCCACTCTTATCCAGTATCATGTGCTGTAAGCCATCCTTGACCACTAGAGCCTGTCCATGTCTTCCCTGCCCGGGTGGATTAATGTAACATGAATAACCAGGACACTGCAAAAAGTTTATCTTCAGTTCTTGCAGCATGAGGATGTCAAAATCATAGACCAAGATTTCCAATATTGGTCCTCTCTGTTTTGCACTAGAGCAGTTGTAATATCCAATGCTTACATGTTTGAGTCTCAGGCGATCCGATTTCCTCCTACCACTTCTGGCTAGAGCCTTCTTCGTTCTTTTCCTTTTCCCCTCTCCCCTACCTCTTCTCCGTTTCATTTTCTCCGTGCTAGCTGTTGTAAAAGGTATCGAACACACGGCATGAAATCCGTTGCTCCAGCGATGATTCTTTTTAATGTCCATAGTTGTTTTCATTTGTAAACAGGAACTAACCGGTCAACCTAGTAGAGCCTGCCCGCTAGGGAATGGGCAGGGGTTGTCCCTCAGGAGTCCATACGCCAGACAACACCTCACCAGACGTTTCACTTTCACAATCAGCACACCCGTGGCCATTCAGTCCTCGACACACTGGTCCACCTTGAACCTGGAGGTTTATAATTGGAATTTCTCATCTCCTAGATTGGCTGCTGTTCTTAGCTAATGGGCACCATCTACCCTGGGACAAGAGATTATAGCGCCTAGACTCGCTTGTTGAACACGTCTCCAAACATGTGAAGTATATTCTAAGGATTGCAGATACGGGCCAATGCCAGTTGGTCCGCGACAGCTTGTTGGCTAGAAGGGTGTTAGTTCCATGGTGGTGAATATGATGTCTGGAAGAGACAGTGCAATGCTGACTGCATTGCGTTCGGGCCAACGAGCGGAGGGGTTATAAAAAAAGAGAGAAGGCAGGGGAATAAAGAGAAAACACCTCACCGTCCCCCGAACTAGTAAGAACGGGAAAGTAACTAGAAAGAAGATGGTCCAGGGAAGTGAGACACATGTTGTGAATAGGCGTCTGTCAACCCAGGCTACTGATTGGAAAGCTAGGCTGAAACAACAACAACGAGTGTACAAATTGAATTAATGAAAACGAAACTAGAAATGAATGATCTTTATTAGTGTCTACAACCATCTTGTCAATGCAAACAATGAGATAACGTGAAAGGCAAAAACGTATATTTCTAATCCGACAGAAAACTGTATCAAAGGTCTATGCTGAGTACATCTGGATAGGAAAGAAATTTATTGTGCAACAACAAATGTACGCGAAAGAAACAAAAATTATGGATACAGCGAAAATCCAGGAAATATTAACAATCACATAATTGCTTCTCCAAAACAGCAGCTCCCAATCACCACTTAATACTAAGTTCAACACTGATCCGGATCATACTCAATCCAATGATAGGCATCGACAGTTATATTAAACTCTAGAGCAGTTTTTCTTAACCGGTGGGGAATTCCCCCCCCCCCCCTCCCCGGGGGAATTTTAGGGTTTCCAGGGGGGGGGGGGGAATTAAGATTATTTCAAGATCGCATTAATATAAGAACCAGTTACTTAATATTGTTTTCCCTCTAAATTTTACGGTTCTGTACTTCTCACCTTAGTGAAATATGTTTTATAACGTAAGTAGACCCACAAATCACGTTGTATGTAGATGTCTTGACTTGTTCTAGTATGTTTTATTAAATTTAGCTTTCATTCTATGTATACTGTGTAAGTTTTGGGGGAGGGGGGATTTATAGGGAAGAAATTCGAAAAGGGGTGGGGGGGGGTAATGACTTTCTGAACATATGGTAACGGGGGGCATGGGCCAAAGAAGGTTGAGAACCACTGCTCTAGAGCTAGCGATGAGACTAAAAGATTTATATTTCCTTTGCCTGGCATTATATAGCGTGGCTGGAATTATCTCCTCTTGCTTCTTACAGGTCCTAGCACCGTGATACCTAACGTGTTCATGTATTATTGGCTTCATTCAATATTCATCATCTCATCTCATCTCATTATGTTCCTCTTGTACCTTGCGGTGTCGAGGTGAAGTATAAACAGCGGGAGAGTGCACGCTTATGCAATATTCACCCTCTTTAAATATTATCGTCCCGACAACCTGATCTTACACCATATGGGTATATTATCACCACATGCATAGTGGAACATACCTGGAAGAAAAAACACCCACAAGTTACTAAAGGTGACATTAACCTCAAAACGTAACATGAGCTACTGGTTGTAATCATAACTTACGTAAAGTACTCCATTAAAAAAATACAGCTATAAGAATAGTCTCGCTCTGCCAAATCTACCAAGACATCCATCCTCACTTACAAGGTGATACAGCATATGTATCCAGCACAAAGCATCAGTACAATACAAGTTTAAAATACCAATAGTGTCAATAAACAAGGTGACGCATAAAACGAACATTAAATCTTTATAACATACCTTAAACTGGTATAAATTATTAGTACTAGACTTAAACAGTTAATAGCATATCCTTTACAGGACGTAACAGTCAAAGCCAGCAGTTATTGGCGGTTCGTGTTTCCTGGGCAAGCTTACGTTCAGTAGTTTGCCATTGATTTCTGAACGACCAGCACCCATGCCATTTCATATAAACACCAACGCAATGCGGTCTACTGCCAAATAGCTCGCAAATGTGTTTCAAAAGTGGTATGCGGGTTTACGAACTGCGATGTAACCTCTTCGCCACGGAGCCGATAGTACTAGACTAAAATGATAATAACACCAGTAAGGAGAAATAACGCCTCTGCTACCCGACCATCAGTCAGCAATGTTACAAAATCACAGTCATAAAAATATTAAGACATACTTCACGTTTCAAATGGCCATACATTTTATATGGCCATCAACAACATTACAGAAATAATGGTCTTCTATACACAACAGGAACAACGTATTCTATAATCATTACCAAATAATAACACCAAAAAAAAAAAACAAAAAAAAAAAAAACAATCAAATTACGCAAACAATACACTAGTAAGCTTAACACCATTTACCACTTGTATTAAGAAAACAAACAGTAAAATAGATTAATTGGCATCTGAAAATAAATCATACCATCTGCTTCTTCTGAGACGGATTCTCTCTGATCGCCTCATCCGCAGTCTCCTTATTCAAACATGTAGCAGTAATTTTATGTTGATTTATGTTGTGGCTCTTCTTATACCTCTACCCGCCCTGCAATTCTGGTAACCCTATCGTTGCCGCAGGTACGTCATCCAGAGCATCTTCTTCATCACGCTCTAACTCATACACTGACACTCTAATATCGGACCCATTCGCTCTAACTTTTGTGATAACACAAGGGCCTCCTGATGATGCTGGGGTAAGTACCACTACACACTTTACTATAAACCACTGATGATGTACATCTCTCTATATAGTGGATCCTTTTTCTAACTACTTTTCCAACACATATGGTAAATTGTTTGGAATGTATATTTTGCAAAGCATTTGTAGGATGTTGCTATTAATCCCTATCTCGTTTGTTAAGAAATTGTTACGTTCAGTAGTTTGCCATTGTTTTCAGAGCTAGAAGACATCATTTAAGTCCAACTTAAATGCCGGTGTAGGTATTTAATTCCCTAAGCCTCAGTCAGTGCACCGGAAGATTAAGAGCTAATCCTCTAATACTTGCGACCACTGCTATTCTTTAGCGTAGGATTGTAGATGTCAAGTTCCTTCCACATCGAGTAGCCGAACACATACGACAGACTAGATAGGAGAGGTAGCCAGTCCTCACGAAGCCCTATGCAATCCACAGGCTATAAAATGCCTTCCTCGGAGATTCCCCTAACCGTCTTTTCCGTAAATTGCTCACAGCTGAACACCAGTATACCAGAGTTTTGCGGTCCAGCTGTTATCTCGAGCAAGAGGAATGTGCATCCAATCACTTAATGGAAACTCCATGCAAGTTTTAAAAAAAAAAATCTCGCAGAATCTCTCAGTATTATAACGTCATAGATAAAAGCTCGAAATATTGCATCCCTTGATGAGCACCGATGTCCCAAAACGTGTCATTTGCATGTGTATTGGCGTTACAGAATTATCAAACAAGCAATGATTCATTACAAGATCCAATCGTGGTCAGACAGTTAATTTAATTCAGTAATAGAACTTGTATTTTACACAATATACTCAATCTCAGAAGTCAACAGTATCTACAAATAATTTGATATTAAAATCTTGCAAGCGCTCATATGAAACCTCATATTCTCTCTTGATCTACTTCAACCTTTGATAATGTGAACAATCGTCACTATGTCACAATCTATATTCGGTCACTGTCATACTTTTATTAACCTATATTGTTTCCCTGCTAGAAAAAAAAAAACATGTATAAACAACATTGTAATTTCTTTTTCTTGATGCAAGGGGATAAACGGTGTGGATGTGACCTCTCTCCACCACTATTTCTCTTTATCTCCTGTTATATCACTTTTACTATACTTCTATTCGTGCCCAATTCTTAACCCTTTGAAAATAAAGTGTATTCTTCGTTCATTCGCTCTTTACCTTCTATAATTCTCTCTCTCTCTCTCTCTCTCTCTCTCTCTCTCTCTCTCTCTCTCTTTCTCTCTCTCTCTCTCTCTCTCTCTCTCTCTCTCTCTCTCTCTCTCTCTTTCAATCTCTCTCTCCCCCGACCCTCACGGCTTCAATTAGACCCGTCGGCAGGATTTCTTTTGGCAGTCAATGAGGTGGCCATTTTGTTTTTAGTTGCATTTTTGGTCAGATCAAGGATTTGTTAGGCTCATTTGAATCATTGTCAAGTCTAAGATTTAGTTTGTTGATTTGTCAATTGTTGTAAAGTGCTTTTAGAGTAGGGAAGTTAAACAAGCCCAGCGTAAATTCTGGAGATCCAAATGTGTACTTTTTTTTTTTCATATCCTTTACAGGACATCGCTGTCAACACCAGCATCTTTCAGCTGTAAGTTGATTTCTTGGCAAGATTACGCTCGGTAGTTTTCCATTGCTTTCTGAGCGGTCGGCTCACATACCCCTTAAGTTACCGATGCGATTCGAATCACTGCTGATTCTCACCGTCATCACGTTACCTACGAGAGTATACAAGATTACTGAGAAAAGTCGCTAACCTCTAAGCCAGGAAGCCAGCCAAATGTGTACTGCAGTAGAGAAACCTTTTCAGACCTGAAAGGTTGTCTGTGGTCAACCATTATCATGAGAACCACTCATGACGCCAATAGGGCAGCTCGGGAGAAGGCAATAGCTCCTACATGGGTTTTGAACTGTCCCCACAGGTTGACACTAAAGACATATCGGATCTCACCGGGCCAGTGAGGTACTTCACGGTGCTCACAAGGGTAAATGTTTAGAGGTATAGAAAATATAATCAGATTGCAACAGGCACCGTTAGTTTTGGAACTCTACGCTGGCTGTTGAAGAGGATGACTGAGCGCTTATGACAATGCCCCGAGTGCACAAGTGGATGTATGAATGTTAGTGTACTCATGTGAGGACAGAAAGAGGACACACGTTCTAAGTAACCAATCAAATTGCATAATTGTCATTGTAACACTTCAGATAACCTGTCATCAATCATCATCAAGCGTCTTGCAGGTAAGCGTGGGCGATCATGCTTCTCCACATCTTGCGATCTCTAATGGCATGTTTCAGGTCTTTTCTGACTACTTTGGGTACCATGACACAAGACTGTCAAGAATTCTTTCTCCCTCTAGTCTTCTTCTATTTCTTTTTCGACATATATTTCCAGTTGTCACAATATGTTCTATTTCTTGTTACTCAAGTGTTTGTGATAAGTTGTCCTTGAGACTTAGCCTCCCTAACAGTATGTCCAGATTGCTCATTTTGGCTGTGCACGGAATTTTTAGCAACATTCTTCTCTAAAACCACATCTCCAAAGACTCCGGTGATATTTTACACCTGTTTACTAATTGTCCGGTTCGCAGCCATACAAAAGAACTGGTTATATGTAACATATAAGAATTCTTGCTCTAACTTCCAAGAACGCATTGCATAAATTGTTCTCCATTTGATAGAATGAAATACAATCTGCTGATCACAATCAAGCAGCCGTGTTACCCAAGCTCATTGTGAAATACCCTGATGCCACGAGCACGGTGGGAAGCGGGTTCCAAGCTTGAACTCGTTATCTGCGAAAGTGAGATTAAGACTGGGCACATATTAATCTGAGCATTTACACCTACAAAATGGGATCACTTTATCCCATCACACAACCATAGCAGGAAACTGCATATTATTATTGATTACAGCCATATATATGTATGTATATCATATTATTAATTATCACAGCAACATATATGTATGCATACCATATTATTAATGATCACAGCAACATATATGTATGCATATCATATTATTAATGATAAAAACCACATATATGCGTGTATGTCATCAAGCAATACATTTGTACATCGTCGCTCTCATAATGATTCGCCGAAAAGTTTCTAGATTCCTTCCATTTCTCCTGTTGTGTGTGTGTGTGTGTATGTGTGTGTGTATGTGTGTGTGTGTGTGTGTGTGTGTGAGTGTGTGTGTAAGTGTGTGTGTGTCTTTGTGCATGTGTGGGTGAATATGTGGGTGTATATGTTGACTCTAGTCCGACTTTGTGAAGACACATGAAGGGTGTAGCATAGGTGGGAGCGCAAGCGCAATTGAAATACCACTACTTTTATCGTTTCTTTACTTATTCAGTCTCTCGGTAGAGATTTGTTCGCAACAGACGAGCGTAATCTCCGGCGGGCCTATTCTCGCTGGTCGCGAGATCCGCACAGTGGAAGTATGGGAGATTTGCTTGCAAATAGACAGGCAATATCTCCTGCGGTAGCTATGGCGGGCCTATTCCCGCTGGTCGCGGGGACCGCTATAAGTCAGGTGGGGAGTCTGACGATAGTGCACGCTTTACACAGGTCCGGACACTTGTGTTCGACAGATGTGCGTGCCCCCATGGTCCGGGCTCGTACGAGGCCCTCACCTGTGGGACATGGCTGAACGCCTCTAAGCCGGGTCCCTTTCGTGTCAGGGTCTGGCCATAACTCGCCACCGGCTCGTGGTGATGAGGTCTCGGTGGATTGACGCTGAGCCGCCAGCGTCTGCAGCCTACCTTGTGCCAGACGTATTGGTTACCCATTCCTCTGGAATACACAAGACTAGGCCGAGAGAGAGATCATGTCGTTTGGGCGCCACATGATTCTCTGAAGCTCTGCCCAGACATTGTGATGGAATATTGGCCACATTCCACTCACATACTTTGGTCTGTCAAGACTGCAAGGTGTCTACTATGTGTGTACGTGTTGGTGCATGTGCGTGTGTGTGTGTGTGTGTGTGGATGTGTGAGTATATGTGTGGGTGTATGTAGGGTGTGTGTATATATATATATATCCATTCATCATGTGCCATGCCGATAAGCGTGGACAGTCAAGTTTTGCCATCTCACTCGATCACTAGAGCATGGGGATCTTAAACCAGGCCATCACTGGTAATATCAGCATGGGGATCTAAAACCTGGCCATCATTGGTACCATCGGCATGGGGATCTTAAACCACGCCATCACTGTTAATATCAGAATGGGGATCTTAAACCATGCCATCACTGTTAATATCAGCATGGGGATCTTAAACCATGCCATCATTGGTACCATCAGAATGGGGATCTTAAACCATGCCATCACTGGTAATATCAGCATGGAGATCTTAAACCATGCCATCATTGGTACCATCAGAATGGGGATCTTAAACCATGCCATCACTGGTAATATCAGCATGGAGATCTTAAACCATGCCATCATTGGTACCATCAGAATGGGGATCTTAAACCATGCCATCATTGGTACCATCAGAATGGGGATCTTAAACCATGCCATCACTGGTAATATCAGCATGGAGATCTTAAACCATGCCATCATTGGTACCATCAGAATGGGGATCTTAAACCATGCCATCATTGGTACCATCAGAATGGGGATCTTAAACCATGCCATCATTGGTACCATCAGAATGGGGATCTTAAACCATGCCATCACTTGTAATATCAGCATGGAGATCTTAAACCATGCCATCATTGGTACCATCAGAATGGGGATCTTAAACCATGCCATCATTGGTACCATCAGAATGGGGATCTTAAACCATGCCATCACTGGTAATATCAGCATGGAGATCTTAAACCATGCCATCACTGGTAATATCAGCATGGAGATCTTAAACCATGCCATCATTGGTACCATCAGAATGGGGATCTTAAACCATGCCATCACTGGTAATATCAGCATGGAGATCTTAAACCATGCCATCATTGGTACCATCAGAATGGGGATCTTAAACCATGCCATCACTGGTAATATCAGCATGGAGATCTTAAACCATGCCATCATTGGTACCATCAGAATGGGGATCTTAAACCATGCCATCATTGGTACCATCAGAATGGGGATCTTAAACCATGCCATCACTGGTAATATCAGCATGGAGATCTTAAACCATGCCATCATTGGTACCATCAGAATGGGGATCTTAAACCATGCCATCACTGGTAATATCATCATGGAGATCTTAAACCAGGCCATCGCTTGTACCTTCAGTCATAAGCATAAGCGCGGTTGGGCAAAAAGTCGAAGAAAAGGATGGAGCACGTGTGGAATTATCCCGAGTGCTTATGTTGATTCTTGCTTTTATATTTAATACTATCAATCTCCTAAAACAAGCACTGAAACTTGTGTGGGAACTACGACGGTCTGAATGTTACCGACCAGATCATCAATCCAGTGTCCTTTGTTGAAGAGCATAAATATGAAGAAGGGCATTCACAGCATGACAAGGGCCATAAGAACGGGACCCCCCCCCCCAGCCCCCCCCCCCCCCCACGTTTCAGCTTTGGATAACATAATGTCGGCCAGCACCTGTACAGAGCAGCAATTATTCTCTGCTCTTAGGATCTGCAACAATTAGTCGATGAAGTTGTTGCACACGGTGAACAACTGGGATTAGAATTAAATTATAAAAAGATGCAAATTATGTTCGTCACTAGGAAGAACGAAATACCACAATGTAATATACAAATAAATGGGAAAAATGGAAATATTCTTCAACAAGTGAATCGGTACAATTATCTTGGAACAGTCATAACATCTGATGGGAGATGCATTGAATATAATAGAACAACAATCGCCATGGCGAAAGTAGCCTTTAGCAAGATGAAAAACATATTGACCGATAAAAAGATGTCAATTGAAACGAGAAAAAGAGTGTTTGTTGAGGTGGTACATGGAGCCTGCTCTTTTGTATGGATGTGAAACTTGGACAATGAGCAGTCAAGCTGAAAAACATCGGATGGCTGCAGAAATGTGGTTTCTGAGAAAAATGCAAATACCGTGGACAGAAAAACCAATGACCAAGTACTACAGGAGACAAATGAAAATCGTAAATTGATTAGAGAAATTAGACGTAGACAGTCACAAATTTTTGGACATGTTATAAGATGAAATGGTTTGGAGAACTTGGTGACAACTGGCAAGATCGAAGG
Source organism: Cepaea hortensis (assembly GCA_963921405.1). NCBI lineage: Eukaryota > Metazoa > Mollusca > Gastropoda > Stylommatophora > Helicidae > Cepaea > Cepaea hortensis. The sequence continues at coordinate 12,107,515 of OY992877.1, forward strand.
GAACAGACCAAGGAAAAGACCGAGAAGTAAATACCTGAATGGCTTGGGCATGGGCGAGACAGGAACACTGAGCTGATTCACGACACTGATGATCGAGTGAAATGGCGAGTCATGACCGCCCACGCTTTCAGGCATGGCACATGATTGATTTATTTAGAGAGGCGGCTGGTCGAGTGGTTAAGAATGCAGGTTCTCCTTCTGGAGACCTGCGTTCGAATCCTCACACTTCGAATCCACAGTTTGTGGCAACTGCACTAGCCAGGCGGCCTTTATTCCTAAGGGTCAAGACTCGCTGCCCTACACCACGATTTACGATAGGCAGTAGTAGACAGTTGACAGTTGTTGGTAAATCCCATGGTCAGATGGGCAGATTTACCTCGTAAGCCCGATATATGTTCGTTCAAGTCGTGTAAGTTCTGGAAACGGCTTGCAGCCATCTGGGTGAAGCTGGAGTGGGGCCTTTTATCCCCACGCGGTATCACAGTTGCATCTCCACAAGGAGACGTGTTGCTGAGCTCTCCCTTCCTTCTCCAAACTCAGAAGCCAACGGAGTGTGCAGGACTGGGACTTCACACTTGAGGTGAGCCAAACCAGGATGAAGTCAAGTAATAGTTCAGCCTAGAAACTAGGATGTTTCGAAAGGATTAGGCCTAGGGTAGCAATGTATTTTATTGTCAACATGTTCAAACCAAATGCTCAGGTGTTACGTGTTTTTTGTATTACCTTCGCTTTGAACTCAAGGATATTCCAAACACGTGCAACTACTTCTAGAGCAATGGGCTGATTTTTGCATGTGGATTAGCTTTCCCTATTACCAGTGTCCCTCGCTATTAGGCGAACCCACTTTGACATCAGAGCTACTTGTAATTTACATCCTCAAGTCAAGGAAGTTGACCTTTTAGTCCAATTGACCGGTATAGGGGTTCAATCCGCTACCTTGGCATCAACACACCGGATGTTTAAGAACGAGCGGTCTTATCCATTCGGCCACGCTGATCTCCGTCTGTGATGTATTTCATGTTTCAGAATTCGGATGTGAATAACCACACCTCCCGACGCTTGCCCTTCTTCCCCCACTGCCAGCAGCCGATTGTTCTGAGACCGACAAATCAACAACCTTGGGTGCACGGGCCAGGTAATCACGTGACGTTTAGAGTTTATTAGAAAGCAGCAAGTCAAATGGTTTGGCCATGAAAATAGGTTACCAGTCAACAGCATACCACAACAAGCAATGATGTACAGACCAGATGGAAACAGAGGGAAAGGCCGACCACGTAAACGTTGGACGGAGGGAATAGCAGAATCCATGGGAATATCGATATATGAGCCCATAACCGGGCACTGTCACGAAGTTTATACTTCACCTCGACACCGCAAGGTACAAGAGGAACATGATGAGATGAGATGAGATGAGATGAGACGAGAATGTGAAATAATAAATCATACACGACTCACTAAAACTAATTGTTGACATGCGAATGTTAACTATTTAAGGTATCGTATTACAGTTAGGAGATTGTTTATTTTACTAGTTGTCCCTCGAGATTATTATCATTATTATTATTATTATTATTATTATTATTATTATTATTATTATTATTATTATTATTATTATTATTATTATATATTTATTTATTTTAAGAGGCCATATAGTCTGTACTGCGATTATATGTATAGGGATTGGTGGTGTCTGTGATTTGTTGTGGAAGAGGATTGTTCCTCCACAGCTAAGCGGCAGAGTTATGCCTAAGCTTGTTTTGTATAAGTCTATCGTAGGTTTAGAGACATGTAATATGGTTAGTCGATCGATATCTCTTGCGTTATGAGTAAACCAGTGGTTCTCAATCTTTTTGGCCCATACCCCCCTTTACCATATGTTCAGAACGTCATTCCTCCCCTTTCGTATTTTCTCCCTATAAATCCCCCCCCCCCCCAGTATATGTAAAAATGGAAGCTAAAATTAATAACACATACAAGAACATGTCTAGACGTCTACATAAAACGTGATTTGCGGGTATACTTACGTTATAAAATGAAGTTCAGAGGGGCGAAAGTACAGAACAGTAAGGTGCGGAGGGAAACAATAATATTAAGTAATCAGTTTTTGTATTAACGCGATCTTGAAATACCCCCTTTGGGGGGGGGGGGGGGTTGAATTCCCCACCCACCGGTTGAGAACCACTGGTTTAAACAATGGCCAAAGGTGGCTTGGAGCACTTTGATATAGGACTTTTAAAATTACTTTGGCCTTATTAAAATATGCCGGCTCCGTGGCGTTGGGGATAATGGAAGCAGTTCGTAATCCCGCATACCCGCGTTCGAAACATAGCTGCGGGCGATTTGACTGCAGACAGCCTTGCGTTTTTTTTTAAACGAAATATCATGGGTGCCGGTCGTTCAGAAAGCAATGGCAAACTAGAGAACGTATCCTTGCCAAGAGATCACAATAGCAAAGAATGCTGGTGTTGACTCCGATGTCCTGTAAAGGATATGCAACTAATTGTTTTTTTTTTATTCATGTTATTAAAAAATAAGTGTTTGTGGAGTGGCAGTAACTGAAGACGTTTATGTAGGTTAGAATTGTCGGTAAGCTTGTTACCATTACAAGACTCGTCCTTCGATCAGATGACCATAGGTTCGATCCGCAGTTGGGCGAGTTAGGAGGTTTACAAATTGACCTGGGATTCCAGCCTAAAATGGGAAGTAAAGGCTGTCGGTGTTATATGGACCACATCAGCCACTGAGTGGCGGTTGGTGTTTAAAACGATAGATCTAGCACCATGTGTCCGACGAGCCTTAAGGCTTGATAAATTGTCCTTGACCTTTTGTGTTATTTAGAGTTCTCGTGTCAGAGGGCACGGTAGAGTTGCTGACTTACAGGCCATGAATTATAATCGAAGCAGTGTAAGAGCAGAGCGCGAATCTGTGTGGGTTTTGAGTTGTGCTTGTCGGATGCAGACTGGATGGTACAGCAAGCCTATTACATTGGGGACTGGGGGTCACTTTGGCCGAATGGATAAAAGCGCTCGCTCTTAATCTTCCGGTGTGCTGATGCCGAATTACCGGGTTCAACACCTACACCGATCAGTTGGACTAAAATGTTGACTTCTCGTCCTTAACTTAGGACGCAAATTACAGGTACCTCAGAAGTCGGAGTGGGTTCGCCTGATGGCGAAGGACACTGGTAATAGGGAAAGCTAATCTACACGCAAACATCAGTCCAGTGCATTAGGAGTAGTAGTACTATTCTGTTCCTAATGTCCGTCACATATGAAAGCTTCTACCAACTGAAAATCGAGAAACAGCTCGATATAATTAAATCTTTAATTTGACGGAGAGAAATCGGGACATAGGGAGTCCCGACGTTATTTTTCAAGACAGTTAATTATTTCATAAGAAACCAGGACTGTCACTGAACATTTGGACGTTTGGCAACCCTAGAACAGATTCATTCCCCTCCATTACTCTATGCTTTTCCTTCCTAGGTATTCCCACGTTTTGAACACTTATATCCTGTATACGTTTATTGTGTAGGGGTGGGAAACATGCTGTCAGTTGCGAGGGTTGTTCTCCGCCCATTGGCTTGGTAGACTAGAGCACTATTGACTCTGACACAGCTGTTGTGTGCTAAGTGTACTGAACTGTACTGTGACGTATAGAGAGATCACTGCAGGTTGGAGCGACCTCATTCCTTCAGTTGTGCAATCGAATACACGATGATGACGTGTGTTAGCCAGATTTACACAACACCGAAAATGAAACCATAAGTGAAACAAGTAGCTGTACTGCTGTGTCTTGTAACGCATACAAAACAAGGGTAAGTGCAGTGTGCTAGTTCTCTTATAAACGTTACATTTCCGTACTTTAATAACGCACAATAGTCAATGTGTCATTCTGTTTAATGTACTAAAAATGAATGAACCATAATTATTTTAAAAGGATCACAAATTAGGTCGTCTTACATTAGGCTTTCCCAATGACTCATCTTTCGTTCATCAATTATCTATTTTGTATGTTACATTAACATAAAATAATCATCGTCAAATGAATTATGTGAGCATACACAGTGCATATTATGAGTTAGGCAGACAGACAGACACACAAACAAACAGAATTTCACACATGCATGAACACATACATACATACATACATACATACATACATACATACATACATACATACATACATACATACATACATACATACATACATACATACATACATACATACATACATACATACATACATACATACATACATACATACATACATACATACATACATACATACATACATACATACATACATACATACATACATACATACATACATACATACATACATACATACATACATACATACATACATACATACATACATACATACATACATACATACATACATACATACATACATACATACATACATACATACATACATACATACATACATACATACATACATACATACATACATACATACATACATACATACATACATACATACATACATACATACATACATACATACATACATACATACATACATACATACATACATACATACATACATACATACATACATACATACATACATACATACATACATACATACATACATACATACATACATACATACATACATACATACATACATACATACATACATACATACATACATACATACATACATACATACATACATACATACATACATACATACATACATACATACATACATACATACATACATACATACATACATACATACATACATACATACATACATACATACATACATACATACATACATACATACATACATACATACATACATACATACATACATACATACATACATACATACATACATACATACATACATACATACATACATACATACATACATACATACATACATACATACATACATACATACATACATACATACATACATACATACATACATACATACATACATACATACATACATACATACATACATACATACATACATACATACATACATACATACATACATACATACATACATACATACATACATACATACATACATACATACATACATACATACATACATACATACATACATACATACATACATACATACATACATACATACATACATACATACATACATACATACATACATACATACATACATACATACATACATACATACATACATACATACATACATACATACATACATACATACATACATACATACATACATACATACATACATACATACATACATACATACATACATACATACATACATACATACATACATACATACATACATACATACATACATACATACATACATACATACATACATACATACATACATACATACATACATACATACATACATACATACATACATACATACATACATACATACATACATACATACATACATACATACATACATACATACATACATACATACATACATACATACATACATACATACATACATACATACATACATACATACATACATACATACATACATACATACATACATACATACATACATACATACATACATACATACATACATACATACATACATACATACATACATACATACATACATACATACATACATACATACATACATACATACATACATACATACATACATACATACATACATACATACATACATACATACATACATACATACATACATA
>OY992877.1:12118239-12135739 GCA_963921405.1 Cepaea hortensis
AAGTAAATATCGCCCCATAGGCCTGTTGTTATTTAACTGGGCTTAGTTTGAAGGGGGAAAGATATCTTCACCCCTACGAGGGATTGAACCGTGGGCCAGTATAGTGGTGGGGAAACACCCACTCATGCATTGCGTGGATATTTCATCAGTGTTGTCTGACTCGATACTTCCTTTGATGGGGAAAGGAATAATTGTCAGGCGGGTCTATGTCTCTATTGTCTCTATACTGTCATCGGAACCAGGTTGTTTGGGGTGATGATTCGACACAGTTCCTAGGCAGTCTAAGGAATGTATTTATGTGATGAGTGTCTATATATTCATACATCCACACACAACCGAAATCCGGGTATCCGAGGAAGAAAGGTGGAAAGCGACAAACCCAAGTCATGAAACTCTTCTGTTGTTTGTCTGGTCTTTAATTCAGTATTTCAGGTTAGTATCAGTATAGCCTGATCATCTTCCAGTAATCTGGGAGGTGTCATAGAGTAATGACCTGAAAGATCCTGATATGCTTATCTACTTTTTGGAGGAGACAAATTGTGAGTACGAAAGATGATTTAGGCCATAACACTTGATGATCTCCATAGGAGGTATGGAACATTACCATCCTCAGGAAGGGACCCTGTCTCTCTATCTAATATCCGTTAGGTATGAGCTGGTAGGGAATGTGTCATCCTATTGACTATTTACTAGGGATGAGACACGTGGCTGAAAAGCTACTGGACTTAAGTTAGGATTACTAGGAGCTGTAACCTAATCTGTCCGTGAGATATGTCTGGGAGTTCAGACATACGATGTGGTCTGAGCTCAAGGGCCTGACCACATGATATCGATGGAGTCAGTGTATACTTTTGGTGTAGTATGTATTATGCAAGGGTGTGATGGATATGTACACCTGGCCTGTTCTTGCTTACAGGAACCCCTGTGCTGTTAGCTAGAGCGGTGGGCGACTGCCCTTTGCTGCTGCTGATTCCTGTTTGCTGTGTGCGGTGGACCTGTGCTGTGTGCGGTGGACCTGTGCTGTATGCGGTGGACCGGTGCTGTGTGCTGTGGGCCTTTGCTGTGTGATGTGGCATCCTTTTCTGGTGGCTATGGGCGAGTGACTGTTTGCTGCAAAGCTATATGGGGCTGAAGCCCAAGCCCAAGTGTTGAGTGACAGTGAAACTTGCCAGGCTCAAGTCCGAAGGTTCCAGGCGGCATCATACGGGTGCAGGTGAAAGTACTCTTATCACCTTGTTTACATACGGACACTAAAGACATTGATCTCGGTCGAGTGGGAGGATGAGAATGTCCAGCAGACTACTCTCACCCAGCTAACTGTTCCATGTCTGTTAGTCCGTCTGTTGTCTGTCGGTTAGGCAGAGTCTGAATCTCCAATAAAGATTCTAGATTCGCTTTTTATAAGGTTGTTTTCTTATAGTCAGTTAGGTGTCTTCTTGTATCCACAGTCGTCGTATGGATAGAGTCGTCCGGGAACCGTCCTGGGGATAATTGGTGTAAAGGGTAGACAGAAGTTAATAACGAACCCCAAATTAAAATATATCGACAACCACCTAGAACCAGGCCGGTGTTGTCACAAGATATAAATGGTGGCCAGTATGGGGACTAGATCAAATCTAGTCCATTAAATAGGGGTAATAGATACATTCTACCTGTGTGGGAATTAGATCAATTCTAGTCCTATGAATACAGTGAGATTATAGTTCTATGAGATTACAGTTCTAGAAGATTATAGTTCTGTGAGATTATTGTTCTGAGAGACTATGGTTCTGTGAGATACAGTTCTTTAGGTCTTTGATCCCATCTAGATAGTATAGATCAATGGGAATAGTCTGTCCTGTCGGGATCAAGTCTCAGTTGAATTTTCTGTCTATACCTTGATTGTCAGGGAAACGGCGACTAACTGCCCCTGTCGACTGATACTGAAACACACACATTACAACCCCTTTATCACATTGCCATTTTCTGTTGATTGGTACGTTGTTTGCATATTTTGTTAATTTACCTCTGTTGCAGAAACAGTAGGAGAGATGGCAGATACACGTCCCACCATCAAAGAAATATGGGAGAGGGGAGAGGAGATAGGGTTCAGTGGGGAGGAGTTGAAGAAATATGTCCTAGAAGTAGACGGAGAGTGGCGTGAAGATGAAATGCGGAGCAGAAAATCTGAGATACAGCAGGAAGCTCGAAGGATCGCCTTGGAGGAAAGACGAATAGCGCAAGCCGATAAAGAGTATATCAGACTTGAGCATGAGGCTAAGAAAGCTGAATACGCGCAAGAATCTAAGAGACTCGAGGCTGAACAAGAAGCCAAGAAGCTGGAGTCTGAACGAGAAGCCAAGAAGCTCGAGGCTGAACGAGAAACCAGAAAGCTTGAGCTGGAGGCAGATCGAGAAGCCAAGAAGCTCGAGGCCGATCGTGAAGCTCGGAAGCTTGAGGCCGAACGGGAAGCCCGTAAGCTTGACGCAGAGAGAGAAGTTAGGGACCATGAGCTTAGGATGAAAGAGCTCGAGTTAAAGATTCTGACATTGAGTAAAGAGCCATCTGCAGCTGGACAGTCGGCAAATTCCCGGAATCTGGGATATGGAGGTAACCTATATAAGTCCATGATGTTCCACCTGAAGCCATTTAATCCGCGTCGAGAGACGATTGAACAATTTATTAATAAATTTGAATCGATCGCTACCGTGATGGGATTAGCGACAGAAAAATGGTGTCTTCCATTAAAACAAGGACTGATAGAGGGGGGTGATGAGGTCTACTCTCAATTACCTCCTGGGCAAGAGAGTGACTATGAAGGCTTAAAAAGAGCCCTGCTCCATAGATTTCAGATGAGCCCGCAGAAATATCGGATGATGTTTCAATCGGCCCAAAAAGAGAAAGGGGAGATGTACTCAATGTATGCCGCCCGTCTCAAGTATTATCTCTCGAAATGGTTGTCCCTTGCGGGGTTCCAAAAAGACTTTGACAGTCTTGCAGAGATGATCATTGTAGAGCAAATGAAGTCCCATATGGATAGGCCGCTCCAGGTTTTCTTGGGGGAACATGGAGCAGAGCGAATGAACGACATTGTTACCTTGGCTGATCGCTACGAGGTAGTACATGGGGACTCCAATAATCTCTCACACAAAACACTCGCACAATCTAACAAAGTTAACGGTAAGCGTAATGGTAAATATACCGATAAACAGCAAGCAGGAAAGCACAGCAGAAAACAAAAGGGGGGTTCCTTTAACCAGACTCCGGTTAAATCCCCGGAAAATCCCAGTAAACGACGACCCGCGAAAACTGAGGGGTTGAGAAGGTTCTGCAGGGATCTCAGAACTAGTTCTTGTCAGACTGAGGATTGTAGGAACAAAGCAACAGAAACCCAGTATGCAGCTTGTATGTCTGTAACTGGGATGACCACTCAGGAACGACAGTCTCCTGATGATAACCTACCGAAGCGGGTTGAGGCTATCGGGAGAAACCAACAGGAACGACAGTCTCCTGAGGATAACCGACCGATGGTGGTTGAGGTTATCGAGGTCAATAGGCAACAAGATGCAACCATGCATACTTGTTTTGATCAGATGGCCAAAGGTAGTGATCCTACTAGGAGAGGACATCACTACAAGAAGAGCTATCGTGTGTCGGTCCCGGACGGAAAGGCACCAGATAAGAGGATTCAGAGAGGTAACCAAGACGAGGGGACACCTCCGTCTCCCTTATTAGGCACTGCCTCTGATATCTCGCTCAGACCTCTGAGGAGAAGACATCGTCGGTGGGTTGACGGCGGTCCACCGAATCGATTGACTGAATCCCAGGTAGGACCCCTGCCTGATTCTAAGCTTTATTTTCCCAAAGATGTTCGGGAAAATGGGTCTGAAAAGCTAGTTGGCAGTGGAAAATACCGGAAGTCCTGTTAACTCAGGCGTGACCATAGTTGACAGTACGCATCCTTACGAGGGCGCTGGGGTATTGTCTAGGGACTATTGGTCAAGATTACACGCACCCTTATGGATTTATAGGGAGTTGCGTGGAAGGAAGAGTATTCCCGGCTGGGATATTCTAACCTGATTAGGAGTTGGGGGTTGCCCGTGCTGAGACCACTTCGAGACAAAAGTTCGGTATACCTCACTTTTGTTTGTGTGAGGGGCTAATGTCGCGAAACGCACGTGGTTCTCAGACGGGACAACACCATACCCACTCTGTCCCACCCCGCCTTGGTGGCTAGGCCACATTTTAAGGCGGGTGAGGGGGGATTTCCGAGTAAAAAGAGTTAGGACCGTCTTCTGGGTCCTTGAGATGTTATGTATCGGGATTGTCATGAACTCCACGGGTCCCGAGAAACATAACGCAACTCTTTGAGTGTGCGTAGATCATTTCTGGTGTAAATCGCACACTCTGCTAAAACTCGGGGAATGATGAGTTGCCTTCACTTTCGTGAGGTAATATACTCGGAACTCTTCGGGAGAATCCGGTGAGTGTGTTCTTCCGGACCTGACACGAAGAGGCCATTCGGTAGCCATTCATCAAGAAAGGTGGCAGCTTCGATAGCCCGTTGTATTAGTGGCATCACGGGGATCCGGAGAATGTTCTACAGCTAAGGGTGTTGTGGTAGCTATCCTTTCACGGCCGTGTCCGCCAGCTGTAATCTGTGAAGCTCTTAGGGAAGCAGAGATTGATCTACAGTGGTGGCATTGTTGTCCCTGAGACGAGAGGCCGTGTCTTTGACCAGCTGTATCATGTTGTACCTTTGGGGATCCAGAGAGTGGACCTACAGCCCAAGGCTTGATGAACCTACCGGATCGCTGTCTGTTGAGTAATTGTTCCTAAGCTTTAAAGGTAAAACACTTTTATACTTGGCGTCGCTTAACTAAAGTTTGTATTACAGTTGTGGGTCAATTATCAACCAGTCCGGCCAGTTGCGCCGTATCTGTGATCTGACCGATATGTACACGTTGACCTCGGGTCAGCATACATCAGCTGTTAGTTAAGTCTCGACCAGACAGGCTAGTTGTGTAGCAAGCCTGTGTGTGTACTATGACCTAGATTAAGCTGAGACCAGTCTTCAACAGACAAGACGGAATGTGTTTTTGCGAGCCAAATCAAATCAAATCAAATCAAATCAACTTTATTAGGGTCACAAATTGGGCGCGCAGGCCCGTCTTACATTCGGCCCTTCCAATCACTCGTCTTTCGTTCATCAAGAGCATTATACATTTACATAGGAAGAAAAATAAACATTGTGAAATGAATGTTGTAAACATAAACAAGGCTAAACATGGAGAAAAATGTGTACATAAAAGTATGTGACGTAAAAGTAGTGATGCCAGCGCGTCCCACACACACACACACACACACCACACACACACTCTCTCTCTCTCTCTCATTCACTCTCACTCTCACTCATTCACTCACACACACACACTCTCACTCATTCACTCTCCCGCTCACTCATTCACTCTCCCGTTCACTCATTCACTCTCCCGCTCACTCATTCACTCTCCCGCTCACTCATTCACTCTCCCGCTCACTCATTCACTTTCACGCTCACTCATTCTGTCTCTCCCGCTCACTCATTCACTCTCCCGCTCACTCATTCACTCTCCCGCTCACTCATTCACTCTCCCGCTCACTCATTCACTCTCCCGCACAATCATTCACTCTCCCGCTCACTCATTCACTCTCACTCATTCACTCTCACGCTCACTCATTCCTGTCCCGCTCACTAATTCACTCTGCCGCTCACTCATTCACTCTCACTCATTTACTCAAACGCCCACTCATTCACTCTCACGCTCAATCATTCACTCTCCCGCTCACTGATTCACTCTCACGCTCACTCATTCACTCTCACGCTCACTCATTCCTTCTCACACTCACTCATTCACTCTCACGCTCACTCAATCACTCTCCCGCTCACTCATTCACTCTCCCGCTCACTCATTCACTCTCCCGCTCACTCATTCACTCTCACGCTCACTCATTCACTCTCACTCATTCACTCACACTCATTCACTCCCACACACAGACACTCTCACTCATTCACTCTCAAGCTCACTCATTCGCTCTCACGCTCACTCATTCACTCTCCCGCTCACTCATTCACCCTCACGCTCACTCATTCACTCTCACGCTCACTCATTCACTCTCCCGCTCACTCATTCACTCTCACTCATTCACTCTCCCGCTCACTCATTCACTCTCCCGCTCACTCATTCACTCTCACGCTCACTCATTCACTCTCACGCTCACTCATTCACTCTCACGCTCACTCATTCACTCTCACTCATTCACTCTCACGCTCACTCATTCACTCTCACGCTCACTCATTCTGTCTCTCATTTACACTCACTCACTCTCTCACTCAAACTACAGTAATGAACATAAGTTTAGATTATACATGATAAAATCAAATGGTATTTAACTTATAATATGACAGATGAGAATACACAAACATATGGATTCGCGTGTTACATAACATGCGTGTTACATGACATGCATCTGCTCAGCTCTCTCTCTCACTCTCTCTCTCTCTCTCTCTGTATTCTTTCATATACACACATTCACACGCATGCGTACGCTCACACACACACACACACTCTCTCTCTTTCTCTCTCATTCATTCTCACTCTCACTAATTCACTCTCCCGCTCACTCATTCACTCTAACGCTCACTCATTCACTCTCACGCTCACTCATTCGCTCTCACGCTCACTCATTCACTCTCCCGCTCACTCATTCACTCTCCCGCTCACTCATTCACTCTCACGCTCAATCATTCACTCTCCCGCTCACTCATTCACTCTCCCGCTCACTCATTCATTCTCCCGCTCACTCATTTACTCTCCCGCTCATTCATTCACTCTCACGCACACTCATTCTGTCTCTCCCGCTCACTCATTCACTCTCCCGCTCACTCATTCACTCTCCCGCTCACTCATTCACTCTCCCGCTCACTCATTCACTCTCCAGCTCACTCATTCACTCTCCCGTTCAATCATTCACTCTCACTCATTCACTCTCACGCTCACTCATTCACTCTCACTCATTCACTGTCCCGCTCAATCATTCACCCTGCCGCTCATTCATTCACTCTCACACTCACTCATTTACTCTCACGCTCACTCATTCTTTCTCACGCTCAATCATTCACTCTCCCGCTCACTGATTCACTCTCCCGCTCACTGATTCACTCTCACGCTCACTCATTCCTTCTCACGCTCACTCATTCACTCTCACTCATTCACTCTCACGTTCACTCATTCACTCTCACGCTCACTCATTCACTCTCACGCTCACTCATTCACTCTCACGCTCACTCATTCACTCTCCCGCTCAATCATTTACTCTCCCGCTCACTCTCATGCTCAGTCATTCACTCTCATGCTCAGTCATTCACTCTCCCGCTCACTCATTCACTCTCCCGCTCACTCATTCACTCTCCCGCTCACTCATTCACTCTCACGCTCACTCATTCACTCTCACGCTCACTCATTCACTCTCACGCTCACTCATTCACTCTCACTCATTCACTCACACACACAGACACTCTCACTCATTCACTCTCCCGCTCACTCATTCGCTCTCACGCACACTCATTCACTCTCCCGCTCACTCATTCACCCTCACGCTCACTCATTCACTCGCACTTATTCACTCTCCCGCTCACTCATTCACTCTCACTCATTCACTCTCCCGCTCACTCATTCACTCTCACGCTCAATCATTCACTCTCCCGCTCACTCATTCACTCTCACTCATTTACTCTCACGCTCACTCATTCACTCTCACTCATTCACTTTCACGCTCACTCATTCACTCTCACGCTCACTCATTCTGTCTCTCATTCACACTCACTCACTCTCTCACTCAAACTACAGTAATGAACATAAGTTTAGATTATACATGATAAAATCAAATGGTATTTAACTTATAATATGACATATGAGAATACACAAACATATGGATTCGCGTGTTACATAACATGCGTGTTACATGACATGCATCTGCTCAGCTCTCTCTCTCTCTCTCTCTCTCTCTCTCTCTGTATTCTTTCATATACAAACACTCACACGCATGCGCGCGCTCACACACACACACACTAACACATCAACTCTCCCACTGTCTCACTCTCTAACACACAATCCTACACACACACACACACACACTCACTCTCTCAATCACACTCTCTCACACATACACGTACACATGAACGCACGCACACACTCCCTCACTCACTCTCACACATACACGTACGAATGCATGCACTGACACATTCCCCCACCATTTCTCGCTCAATCACTCTCTCCACACACACGCATGCACACACGGATTCACTCCCTCCCTCTCTCTGACACCCACTCTCTCTCTCTCTCTCTCTCTCTCTCTCGCTCCCACACGAACACACATATATAGTGAACAATTATAATGAACAATTATACTGAACAATTATACCAGTAAATGAATTATGGTGGCATATAGTCGGTATGGATTAAGTATTGAAAGAGTTTTCGGTTAAATGTGTAGGGACTCATTGGAGTTTTCAGATCTGGAGGCAGATGATTCCATAAGTGAGCACCAGAATAGGCAAAACATGTTTTGTATAGGTCCAATCTAGGCTTTGAGACATGTAACAAATTTAGGCGCTTGCTGTTCATTGCATTAGATTGAATCAGCGGCAGAAGATACTCTGGGGTATTTTGAGATATAATTTTATTCACTAATTTGGCTTTGTTGAAAAGGAAGCGCTTTTGTAGTGGTAGAAGTCTTAGATGACTGTACACATTATTACTTTCAACGTGCTTTATGCCAGAAACCAGACGAATAGCGCGGTTTTGTAGAGAACATAGTCGTTTTAAATTAGATTTAGGGCAACCATCCCAAACTGTGGAACAGTAATCGAGATGTGATTGGATATAGCATGTATAGAATATTTTTCGTGTGCTTTCGTCCAGGAAGTGCTGAATTTTAGCAAGTTGGTAAACTTTTTGTGCTATTTTCTTGGTAAGAGCGTGAACATGAGAGCTCCAGTTCAAATGGCTGTCTATTAAAAGCCCTAGTGTTTTATGTTCAGTCACAGCTTAATCGAGCAGTCTGGTGGACGCAAAGTAACCATACATTCGACGCCCTATCTTAATAATGGGGCAGTTGAGGGAGTTATGCTTCTAACAGAAGAATTCCTCTTAAATAGAGTTTGCATTTGATTCCCTTAATCGACGAGGTTGATATTAGTACGTTTCAATCATCATCCAGTGGCGTGGTTGAAACCAGTACTTGTCAAGCACTCGTGTGACGCGCGAGAACCACAGTTTCTCGTTACGGTGAAACCCGACTATGTAGGAGGCTATAAGCTGAGAAGTAAATATCGCCCCATAGGCCTGTTGTTATTTAACTGGGCTTAGTTTGAAGGGGGAAAGATATCTTCACCCCTACGAGGGATTGAACCGTGGGCCAGTATAGTGGTGGGGAAACACCCACTCATGCATTGCGTGGATATTTCATCAGTGTTGTCTGACTCGATACTTCCTTTGATGGGGGAAGGAATAATTGTCAGGCGGGTCTATGTCTCTATTGTCTCTATACTGTCATCGGAACCAGGTTGTTTGGGGTGATGATTCGACACAGTTCCTAGGCAGTCTAAGGAATGTATTTATGTGATGAGTGTCTATATATTCATATATCCACACACAACCGAAATCCGGGTATCCGAGGAAGAAAGGTGGAAAGCGACAAACCCAAGTCATGAAACTCTTCTGTTGTTTGTCTGGTCTTTAATTCAGTATTTCAGGTTAGTATCAGTATAGCCTGATCATCTTCCAGTAATCTGGGAGGTGTCATAGAGTAATGACCTGAAAGATCCTGATATGCTTATCTACTTTTTGGAGGAGACAAATTGTGAGTACGAAAGATGATTTAGGCCATAACACTTGATGATCTCCATAGGAGGTATGGAACATTACCATCCTCAGGAAGGGACCCTGTCTCTCTATCTAATATCCGTTAGGTATGAGCTGGTAGGGAATGTGTCATCCTATTGACTATTTACTAGGGATGAGACACGTGGCTGAAAAGCTACTGGACTTAAGTTAGGATTACTAGGAGCTGTAACCTAATCTGTCCGTGAGATATGTCTGGGAGTTCAGACATACTATGTGGTCTGAGCTCAAGGGCCTGACCACATGATATCGATGGAGTCAGTGTATACTTTTGGTGTAGTATGTATTATGCAAGGGTGTGATGGATATGTACACCTGGCCTGTTCTTGCTTACAGGAACCCCTGTGCTGTTAGCTAGAGCGGTGGGCGACTGCCCTTTGCTGCTGCTGATTCCTGTTTGCTGTGTGCGGTGGACCTGTGCTGTGTGCGGTGGACCTGTGCTGTATGCGGTGGACCGGTGCTGTGTGCTGTGGGCCTTTGCTGTGTGATGTGGCATCCTTTTCTGGTGGATATGGGCGAGTGACTGTTTGCTGCAAAGCTATATGGGGCTGAAGCCCAAGCCCAAGTGTTGAGTGACAGTGAAACTTGCCAGGCTCAAGTCCGAAGGTTCCAGGCGGCATCATACGGGTGCAGGTGAAAGTACTCTTATCACCTTGTTTACATACGGACACTAAAGACATTGATCTCGGTCGAGTGGGAGGATGAGAATGTCCAGCAGACTACTCTCACACAGCTAACTGTTCCATGTCTGTTAGTCCGTCTGTTGTCTGTCGGTTAGGCAGAGTCTGAATCTCCAATAAAGATTCTAGATTCGCTTTTTATAAGGTTGTTTTCTTATAGTCAGTTAGGTGTCTTCTTGTATCCACAGTCGTCGTATGGAAAGAGTCGTCCGGGAACCGTCCTGGGGATAATTGGTGTAAAGGGTAGACAGAAGTTAATAAGGAACCCCAAATTAAAATATATCGACAACCACCTAGAACCAGGCCGGTGTTGTCACACATACATACATACATACATACATACATACATACATACATACATACATACATACATACATACATACATACATACATACATACATACATACATACATACATACATACATACATACATACATACATACATACATACATACATACATACATACATACATACATACATACATACATACATACATACATACATACATACATACATACATACATACATACATACATACATACATACATACATACATACATACATACATACATACATACATACATACATACATACATACATACATACATACATACATACATACATACATACATACATACATACATACATACATACATACATACATACATACATACATACATACATACATACATACATACATACATACATACATACATACATACATACATACATACATACATACATACATACATACATACATACATACATACATACATACATACATACATACATACATACATACATACATACATACATACATACATACATACATACATACATACATACATACATACATACATACATACATACATACATACATACATACATACATACATACATACATACATACATACATACATACATACATACATACATACATACATACATACATACATACATACATACATACATACATACATACATACATACATACATACATACATACATACATACATACATACATACATACATACATACATACATACATACATACATACATACATACATACATACATACATACATACATACATACATACATACATACATACATACATACATACATACATACATACATACATACATACATACATACATACATACATACATACATACATACATACATACATACATACATACATACATACATACATACATACATACATACATACATACATACATACATACATACATACATACATACATACATACATACATACATACATACATACATACATACATACATACATACATACATACATACATACATACATACATACATACATACATACATACATACATACATACATACATACATACATACATACATACATACATACATACATACATACATACATACATACATACATACATACATACATACATACATACATACATACATACATACATACATACATACATACATACATACATACATACATACATACATACATACATACATACATACATACATACATACATACATACATACATACATACATACATACATACATACATACATACATACATACATACATACATACATACATACATACATACATACATACATACATACATACATACATACATACATACATACATACATACATACATACATACATACATACATACATACATACATACATACATACATACATACATACATACATACATACATACATACATACATACATACATACATACATACATACATACATACATACATACATACATACATACATACATACATACATACATACATACATACATACATACATACATACATACATACATACATACATACATACATACATACATACATACATACATACATACATACATACATACATACATACATACATACATACATACATACATACATACATACATACATACATACATACATACATACATACATACATACATACATACATACATACATACATACATACATACATACATACATACATACATACATACATACATACATACATACATACATACATACATACATACATACATACATACATACATACATACATACATACATACATACATACATACATACATACATACATACATACATACATACATACATACATACATACATACATACATACATACATACATACATACATACATACATACATACATACATACATACATACATACATACATACATACATACATACATACATACATACATACATACATACATACATACATACATACATACATACATACATACATACATACATACATACATACATACATACATACATACATACATACATACATACATACATACATACATACATACATACATACATACATACATACATACATACATACATACATACATACATACATACATACATACATACATACATACATACATACATACATACATACATACATACATACATACATACATACATACATACATACATACATACATACATACATACATACATACATACATACATACATACATACATACATACATACATACATACATACATACATACATACATACATACATACATACATACATACATACATACATACATACATACATACATACATACATACATACATACATACATACATACATACATACATACATACATACATACATACATACATACATACATACATACATACATACATACATACATACATACATACATACATACATACATACATACATACATACATACATACATACATACATACATACATACATACATACATACATACATACATACATACATACATACATACATACATACATACATACATACATACATACATACATACATACATACATACATACATACATACATACATACATACATACATACATACATACATACATACATACATACATACATACATACATACATACATACATACATACATACATACATACATACATACATACATACATACATACATACATACATACATACATACATACATACATACATACATACATACATACATACATACATACATACATACATACATACATACATACATACATACATACATACATACATACATACATACATACATACATACATACATACATACATACATACATACATACATACATACATACATACATACATACATACATACATACATACATACATACATACATACATACATACATACATACATACATACATACATACATACATACATACATACATACATACATACATACATACATACATACATACATACATACATACATACATACATACATACATACATACATACATACATACATACATACATACATACATACATACATACATACATACATACATACATACATACATACATACATACATACATACATACATACATACATACATACATACATACATACATACATACATACATACATACATACATACATACATACATACATACATACATACATACATACATACATACATACATACATACATACATACATACATACATACATACATACATACATACATACATACATACATACATACATACATACATACATACATACATACATACATACATACATACATACATACATACATACATACATACATACATACATACATACATACATACATACATACATACATACATACATACATACATACATACATACATACATACATACATACATACATACATACATACATACATACATACATACATACATACATACATACATACATACATACATACATACATACATACATACATACATACATACATACATACATACATACATACATACATACATACATACATACATACATACATACATACATACATACATACATACATACATACATACATACATACATACATACATACATACATACATACATACATACATACATACATACATACATACATACATACATACATACATACATACATACATACATACATACATACATACATACATACATACATACATACATACATACATACATACATACATACATACATACATACATACATACATACATACATACATACATACATACATACATACATACATACATACACACATACACACATACACACATCAATCCATCCAGCAAAGCACACACATACACTCCTTCCCACACACACATAATACACACACAAACACCTTCACACATCATAATAAATTATCTCTTATCTTCTACACCATGAAGAAATTCCTTATCCAGACGTCCCGGTTTTCCGGGACAGTCCTATTTTTTAAGCAAATCGATCAATGTAAAAATACTTTCGGGATGCCCGTTGTCATATCATCTACTGCCTATTGTACCTTGCGGTGTAGGACAGGAGGGTCTTATCCCTGAGAAATTAAGGCCCCCTGGCTAATGTAGTCCCGTGAACTGTTATGGTTTTCTTTTTTCCCGACATAAAAAAATCGACACCTTGCCGAGAATTCGAACCCGGCTCTCCTGAAGGAGAGGGAATCAAGTGAAATATTTAATTCTGTCGAACTCCGTCCCCATTTTCCCGTTGCAGACACGACGATTTTATCTTTCTTGTGGTAACGGTTGTTTCCTGTCTACTTTGAGTTGTGACCAACTAGTTGTTAAGTTGTTAGCTTTGCAACAACGTGGTTTTTCTGGCGGGTGAAATGAATTTCTATCTTGTGTGATATTTGTATAACAATTCATCATCATTATGTGTCATGCCGACAAACGTTGGCAGTCATGTTTTGCCATCTTAGACTATCACCATAGTCGTGGACGCTATTAAGATTTCTGTCTGTGTTTGGTATTTTGAGTAGTTTAAACAGAAACCACGTTTCAAGATATTTTCACCTTATGTATACATGCAGATAATGAGAGAGGTAGTAGGAAACCAAGAGAGATAGAGTACAATGAATGAATCAAAAAGTGTATACATGCAGACATGAAGAGGGGTATTAAGAAATCAGTAGAGATAGAGTACAAAAAATGAATCAGTTGAGTTGAGTTGAGTTGAGCTAAGAACCGACACCACCCTCACACATCCCTCACAACCCGCACATCCCACACCCCAACCACACCTCCCCCACCCACCCACACACACATTCCTCATCCACACACCCACACACATCTCCCCACACATCTCCCACCCACCTACAAACACCCTCACCATCCACACATACATCCTCCACCAACCCACACTTACCCCACCCACACAGACCAACCAAAACAGACATATCCAACACCAAAACACACATTCCCAGACCCATCCCCCAACCCACACACATCTCCCACACTTCCACACCCACACATCCCTCACCCACCCACGCACACATATTCACCACCCACACAAACCCATCCACCAACACCCAAACACTTTCAACCATCCACCCAAACATCCCACATCCACCACACATCCCTTCACCCACCCACACACTCCCCCACACATAACCCCTCCACACATACATCCCCACAAACACATCCCACACACACACGTCCCCGACATACACATTCACACACACATCCTCACATCTAGACATATACATGATGCCTCACATATCACTGAAACTAGTATGAACAAACTCCCACACTTTACACACACATGCAGCGACGATTGTCGTGAGCATTCTCGCAAATAGTAAAACAATGAGAGAAAAATTTGTACATATACATTTTGTAAAGTAAAAAATTAGTGATGCAATTCAACTCTCTCTCTCTCTCTCTCTCTCTCTCTCTCTCTCTCTCTCTCTCTCTCTCTCTCTCGGTTATGTGGGATTATGAGATTATGTGGGTGGGTGCGGAATTTGTGTGTGGGTAGGTGCGGGATATGTGAGTTGGCGGGGAGATATGTGTGTGTGCGTGGGGGATGTGTAGTTGAGGGATGTGTGTTTGGCTGGGTGGATGGAGGTGTGTGGGTGGAGGAGGATATGTGGGTAGGTGATTGTTAGTGGGTAATAGGACGGGTGGAGGATATGTGAGTGGGTGGTGAGATGTGTGTAGGTGGGTGGATGTGTGTGGGTGGGGGATGTGTGTGTGTTGGGGAATGTATGTGTGCTTGGGGTGTGGGTGATGGGATGTGTGGTGGGTGAGAGGTGTGTATGGGTGGGAGATGTGTAGGTGTGAGGATGTGGTGGATGGATGGAGGCATGTATGTGTGTCTGGGTTGTGTGTGGCTTGGGTGGGAGGGAGTTGGGGTGAATGGGGGATGTGTGGGTGGGTGGTGGATGTGTCTCATAACATGGTAATATGCATTGTTTATGTTTACAAAATTCATTTGACAATGTTTTTTTCCTATGCCCTATTGATGAACAAAAGATGAGTGATTGGAAGTGCCGAATGTAAGATGGGCATGCGTGCCCAATTTGTTACCCCTTGAAAATAAAGTCCGTTCGTTCCTTCGTTCGTTCGTTCGATCGTTCTATCGTTCGTTCGTTCTTTCGTTCTCTCTCTCTCTTTCTCTCTCTCTCTCTCTCTCTCTCTCTCTTCTCTCTCATCTCTCTCTCTCTCTCTTACACCCCCCTCACACACTTCCCCCCTCACACTCACTAACTCTCTCACACTCTACAATAATGTGCATGTGTTCATAGTGTACATGATAAACTCTAGTGGCATACCTCGTAATATGAAAGATGAGAATACATAAGAAATATGGAATAGCATGTTACATGACGTGCGTGCGCTCAACTCTCTCTCTCTCTCTCTCTCTCTCTCTCTCTCTCTCTCTCTCTCTTCTCGTTCTCTCTCTCTCTCTCTTACACCCCCCTCACACACTTCCTCCCT
Source organism: Cepaea hortensis (assembly GCA_963921405.1). Taxonomy (NCBI): domain Eukaryota; kingdom Metazoa; phylum Mollusca; class Gastropoda; order Stylommatophora; family Helicidae; genus Cepaea; species Cepaea hortensis. The sequence goes on from OY992877.1 coordinate 12,135,657, forward strand.
CACACTCACTAACTCTCTCACACTCTACAATAATGTGCATGTGTTCATAGTGTACATGATAAACTCTAGTGGCATACCTCGTA
>OY992877.1:12149406-12324406 GCA_963921405.1 Cepaea hortensis
TTTTTTTTCACCAGGTTAGCATTCCTGGTTGAATCTCATTTTTTTTTTTTTTGGTGCCTTCCACAGCCCAGCTGGTCAGGTTAGAACGGTCGAGGACTTCACGGTCGGCCCTCAAGGGAAGGCAGCCACAGTCCATAGGCATTTTCCGCCATCCAGGGAGGCTTCCATAAAAGCAGAGCCGACACATTGCGCTCTTGTACGGGGCTCACCCAAGGAATCACCACGTCCTGCACATGGCTGCTTTAATTCATCACTTTCATGTATTGAGCATTACGTTCACCACAGGCCGCTCCCCGCACAAACCAGGAACGGTTAGTCTGCAGACGACTTCCACTCAGCGATCTTTCGGATCTGACGTGTACCCAGAAAACAATATTGTCAGAGCTGTTCCAGCCGGAAACAAGATAGTCAGAGCTGTTCCGGCCGGAAAACAAAATAGTCAGAGCAGTTCCGGGCACGAGGGAAATTTCATTCGGACGTTTTTGCGTTGTGCCACTTTATTTGCAACCTTTCGGCCGGCACATTCGACTTCTGCGGGCATTTTTACGGGTTTGTCTTCTTGGGGTATCGAGGGCTGTTAGACTCTTACTATTGTGGTGTCGCCCACATCTAAGCTGGTCAAGGTAGAACGGTCAGAGGCATCACGGTCAACCCTAAAGGGAAGTCAGGGGCAGACCGTGGGCGTTCCCCGTTATCCAAGGAGATTTCCATAATTGCAGAGCCGGCACATAGTGCTCTGAGACTGGGCTCACCCGAGGAATCGCCACGTCCTGCTCAAGGCTGCTTTAATTCCTCACTTTCAAGTATTGGGCATTTCGCTTGCCATTGGCCGCTCCCCGTACAAACCTGGGACGGTCAGTCTGCGGACGTCATCCACTCAGCAAGCTTTCGCTTCGGTCTTCCACGTAACGGAATCGATAGCCAAGCGTTCCATTTCGTGATAATGAGACGTTTTTCAACCTTAGTCTGCAGATGACATACACTCTGCAGCTTTTAACTTCTGACTTCCACGTAATGGATTCGCTAGCCAAGCGTTCTATTTCGTGTCAATGAGACGCTCTTCCACCTTTGGCTACGCTCACTCTATGAGTATAGCTACAGTCTTTCATCGTAACCATTGCGTGCGACTGGAGCGCTTTTCCCACCTTAGGTAACCGCTCACGAGGTAGGCTACATGTGCTGCCGGCTCAACACCTTACCTCCATGCATCAGTGAGCGAGTTACGGCCAGGCCCTCTCATCCGGGGATCCCTCATATCCCCCAGCAGAGAGCCTTCGAACAAGTATCCGGACTAAGCATGTAGAGTGCTCAGCATCTCACCTTGATTTTGAGGTAGGTGAATATCGGCCCGGCTCTCACATCCGAGGGTTTATGGCTTAGAGGCGTTCAGCCATATCTCTCAGCGGAGAACCTTAGAGTATATGTCAGGACAAAGAATTAGTGGCATCGTGCGCATGATTTGAACTTTTGACTGCTCTCCTCAGTCTACCTGCAGAGCAGCAGGTTGTGCCTCTCCTTGTCTGGACCCTATCCCAAGGCCTATCCGACATGTTGTTGTGATTCCGTCGGCAGAGCTGTTGGGGTCATTGGGACCTGCAAGCCCCTCTACCACGACAAGGTGGAGACACGTCAGAGTGGACACCAAGTCAAGAGTGACAAATTCCCCCACACACCGAGTCTAGAGTTCACAATTCCCCGACACACCGAGTCCAGGGATGACAATTAACCAACACACCGAGTCTAGGGTACACAATTCCCCGAAACACCTAGTCCAGGGTACACAATTCCCCGACACACCGAGTCCAGGGTACACAATTGCCCGACACACCGAGTCCTGGGTACACAATTCCCCGACACACCGAGTCTAGGGTACACAATTCCCCGACACACCGAGACTAGGGCACACAATTGCCCGACACACCTAGTCTAGGGTACACAATTCCCCAACACACCGAGTCTAGGGTACACAATTCCAGGACACACCTAATCCTGGGTACACAATTCCCCGATACACCGAGTCTAGGGTACACAATTCTCCGACACACCGAGTCTAGGGTACACAATTCCCCGAAACACCTAGTCCAGGGTACACAATTCCCCGTGCACCTAGTCCAGGGTACTCAATTCCCCGACACATCGAGTCTAGGGTACACAATTCCCCGACACACCGAGTTTAGGTTAGACAATTCCCCGACACACGGATTCTAGGGTACACAATTCCCCGACACACCTAGTCTAGGGTACACAATTCCCCAACACACACAATTCCCCGACACACCGAGTCTAGGGTACACAATTCCCCGGCACACCGAGTCTAGGATACACAATTCCCCGACACACCGATTCTAGGGTTCACAACTCTACGACACATCGAGTCTAGGGTACACAATTCCCCGACACATCGAGTCCAGGGTACACTATTCCCCGACACATCGAGTCCAGGGTTCACAGTTCCCCGACACATTGAGTCCAGGGTTCACAATTCCCTGACACATCGAGTCCAGGGTTCACAATTCCCCGACACATCGAGTCCAGGGTACACACTTCTCCGAAACATCGAGTCCAGGGTTCACACTTCTCCGAAACATCGAGTCCTGTATTAGAAATCTGCTGCCGCGAACAGGAAGCAGACCGCTTTGCGTTGTTTTCGATGGTTTGAGGCGTCAGCAGTTCAGAAAGCTATGAAACTGCTTGAATAAAATTGTCTCGTAAATCACAGACATCCATTAAATGATGGGATTGATTACAACATCCTGTAAAGGACACGCAACAAACTATATCAGTATACGCAGTCACCTGCATGTACACACTCATTTGTTTTAGTGAACGTTATCACAAGTTCGTCGTGGATAAGTGCCCTCATTGTTATGTAAATATAAAATTCACTGCAGATAATTTCCATCATGTTTATCGTAAAGATGGAATGTCCCATATTCTAAAATGATCAGGCGAGTTTAGGCTTATGCATTTACAGTCAAGTATCCCCGATTATGTCAAATCGGGAAATCTGTTTCTGACAGAGGCGTGGCCTTTCTCGCCTGGTCTGACTAGATTTGTGAATGTTCACATTTCGTGAAATACTGGTATGTGACGAGGTTGTCAGGCCTGTCGTGAACAGATGGCTGTTTATTGCGGTTGTTAAATTATAAAGTCAGTATTATTTTTAATATTTTGTTATTTGTCATCCATATCTCATTTAACAGTTATATTATGTGTTGTTTACAACACGTATGTAGACGAACGAACGAACGAACGAACGAACTAACGAACAAACTTTATTTTCGAAGGGTATCAAATTGGGCACGCAGGCTCGTCTTACATTCGGCCCTTCCAATCACTCATCTTTCGTTCATCAATGCATAGTGCATTCACATAGGAAAAAAAAAACATATGACGAAAGAGGAATAAGATAGAAAATATGATGTATCGATAACAGACTTTTAGACTACTAGTGTTGTTGTTGTATTGCTAGGAGAACTACTGGACTATTAAAGTTTAGGATGTATTGTTAGGAGAACTATTGGACTCTTAGGCTTGAGAATGCGGTGGCGATCCTGACTCTTAGCCATAAGCATATGGAAAGGATACAGAACGAAGCTATGCGTATTAAACTTGGGTGTACAAAGAGATACAGCCTGCAGGTCGATGCGCTGCCTTCTTCATGTTCCAACATGGGGGACAGAATACATATTTGCTGAGCGCGTACCTACCCCAGAGTCAACGCCATCCACTCCATTGTGAAATTAAGAATGTAAAGGGCAGCAGGTTAAAAAGAGGAAAGTCGTGGATGGGTCAAGCCGAAGAAATTCTTCAACAGGTGTGTTCACTTGAGGACCTAGAACCTGGCGAGGAGTGGGTACAAGTGCCAACATATTTATGTACGTATTTTTAAGTTTGCATCCAACTAGACAGAAAATGCAGACAAGAAATCCCGGCTGCTGTGGAGGCGGAAGTGCAGGCTTTGATCTTCTAGAGTTCTTTAGAGTGTGGTGCTGTCATTTACACAGATGAGTCGTTTATTCGATGTGTGATAAGTTCATGGGCTTTTACAGCTCAGGCCGGAGGGAGAATTGCGAAGGAAGATTCTGGTGCTTTTGCCTTGACCACAAGTAGCACGACTATGAAAGTCATGGAAGTAAGTAAAGCAATAGCATGCTCGAGACACAGACCTTCACTCGGGCATGTTTCCTTAGCGACTCAATGAGTATGCTCAGGAGGATAGAGATGGGGTGGGTCCGAAGACAGTGGCTGCTGTCTCTGGAGCGGTCTCGGCTGGCAAAGATTAGTTTCATTTTCGTGTCAGGGCATGCGGGTGTACAAGTAAATGAGCATACTTGCAGGTAAGGCTACTTTGGAGTGTGGAGGAACCATGGACGAAGCAGACATTCTGCATGCTGAATGCACATTCTGAATGCTCTACGAGAAGTAAGACTTTTGCGAGAACCAATTGATGACTGTGAATATACAACCATAATCAGACTGCGAGAACAGCAAATTAAAAGAGGTTTGTCCAGACAAGAACATTATGCAGGAAGCCAAAGATGATTAATAAACCAACACAGAACTGGTGTCGTTAGCCGCTACACGCTGCGGGATTTGCTGAAGAAGGGATACGAGAACTTATGTGCTAAATTATTCGATATGCATTGAGGATGATCTATCGACTAACTAACTAACTAACTAACTAACTAACTAACTAACTAACTAACTAACTAACTAACTAACTAACTAACTAACTAACTAACTAAATAACTAACTAACTAACTAAACTGACTAACTAATAACTAACTACCTAACTAGTATTTATGTTGTATTGCTAGAAAAACTATCGAACTATAATAGTTGATGAAGTATTTAGAGGAGAACTATTAGTGGCAAGCCGTGGCACCGATCATTAGCTCATACAAGTTTCATTCCCAGGCCAGAGTCAAAAGACTTTCCCCCAAGGATCATATGCATATAATGATACTGTACGACCTACTTATCTTATGAGTAATGAGTTCAGACACTTAGCCCTCGCGGAGACGGTCGAAAAAAGGAGGCTCTGTGTGCAAGTTGCGCAGTTGAAAGAAAAAAAAAAGAGCAGACCTTCAGATTGCTTCTTCTTCTTCAGCATTTCGAGCCATTGAGGTTCTTTGCTGCAGATACAAGCTGTCTCCATTCGTCTCTCTGGTTGACCTTCTCTTGCCAGTCGCTGACTCCAAGTGCTTGTAGGTCTGTATGTATATTATCTCTCCACGGTCTTCTTGGTCTACCTCGGGGTCTAAGGTATTTATTTCCTGAATGTAGACGAGTTTTGTTTCCCTATTATCTTCAATTCTTTCTATATGCCCCAGCCATTGCAGTCTATTAGCCTTCATGATTCCAGTGATTAGCGGGGACTTAAACGGATCATAAATGTCTTTGTTGCTTCTTCTTTTCCACTCTCCACTTTGTGTATCTCTAATGGGCCCAAAGATGCGTCTTAAGACATTGTTCTCAAAGGTTTGTAACAAGGCTTCGTCTCCTTTAGTTTTACTACAGGTTAGTTAGTTAGTTAGTTAGTCGCAGTTCCAACTTCACAGCAACGGGTCGTCCCCATTATGCTCCGTTCCTGTGCCAGTGAATATCACACAAAACGCTCCTCACTGCCCAATGTGAAAAGTGGAAAAGACACGAGTCTCGACAAACAACAGCCCGCACAGATACACTGTGCATAATGCCGCCGCCAGAATGTCAACACACCAGTTCCCCACGAAACACCCAATTCATTTCTGATGGAATCAGCAGTCATTTTCCTATCTGGATGTTTCCTAGATGTTCACCTACACAGTCCACGAACATACAGTTCATCATCGACGGCAATGGCAGTCAACCAGAAGCCCAGCAGCCACGCATTTCTGCATAAGGCAAAAACTGGTCAACTCTGGGACATAGCCACCTGCCATCGCTCCGAACATGCAGTCACGTTCTAAAAATAACACTTGGGCAGATTCAAAAGCACTTCACATGAAACTCACAGCTCACAGTGTCGCGCCATGCACTCACTCAGTAGCAGGGCGACGGAACCATCAAGCCTCCTTAGTCGCCTCTTACGACATGCGTGGTAGGCTACAGTGTTGCTATTCTTTGCTTCCCTTATGGGCCCCGGCAACACACGGGAGTTTACTACAGGTTTCAGAGCCATACATCACATCTGGTCTAATCAGTGTTTTGTATATTGTGATCTTGGTGTTACGAGATAGCGCCCGAATGCGAGGCTTATTTATCTGTTTCGTAAAAAAAATAGTTTTACAAAGGTGGGTGTCAACGTCTCAGTTATTATTCGTTCGTCATGGGTGTGACAGAGACAGTAGATACATGCATACACAAAGGTGTCAAGGCAGAATGCATGTAAAACTAATATTATTTTTTTAACGCACACATTAGCGTTAACACATTGAATACATTTAATCAGTATGATACATTATAAGTACGATCAAACACTCAGCCGCAAAAGACATTCACTCTTTCGTAACGTAGTTCTGTCTCACACGCAGCGCATCGGCATATCACTGCCTCATTCGCTCAGCAGAGGCAAGCTTTCATGTCGGCAATCAGTACAGTAATGTTCTTTAGCGGAATAGCTTCTGGCCAGCGACTACATTGATCAATGACAGTTAGAATATATTTATTCCCTCTAGTTGTTGTATGATTAAGAGGGCCCACTATGTCAACAGATAGTTTTTCAAAAGGTCGACTGGCTAAGTCAGTAACTTGTAACTTTGCCTGTGGGTGTTTACCTTTTTTTACCAGTTTCTGGCAGGTGTCACAACTTCTGCAATATTCTTTAATGTCATTGCAAAATTTGGGCCAATGAAACTGTGTCAGTAACCTTGATCTGGTCTTAACGTATGCCATATGCCCTGCAAGAGGTATATCGTGGGCAAGATGTAAGGCTTGCTTGCGATAATTAGTTGGCAAAACAGTTTGCTCTGTTGTATTGTTACCTCTGGTATAATACCTGGTGAGTATATCATTTTTCACAGCAAAATGCCATTTTGCATTCTTGGTTACCTTTGGCTTTTGGCCGATCAGATTAAAGTATTTTGACAATGAAGGATCAGCTTTTTGAGCTGTTACAAACGTTTCCTTCATGGTGTTAGTAGGTAGTGATACTGGGCTAAGCATTTGTATAGCCTCAGTTTGATTACTTTCATCTTGCACTCTAGCAGTAGATCTAGTTACTGCGTTCACACATTCAATGATATCAGATGGTGATGGAGCAATGTTATCAATGATGTCATGAGATGTTAGTGCTACATTAGCTACTATACAATCAATAGGTGGTGTGACATTTTCAATGATGACATTGGATGGTGATGTTATGGTATCATCAATACACAGAGATGTTATGTCATGAGGTTTATCATTCACCTCTGGTAGATTTCCAATAATTACATCACACACTGGGTTTGTTAATGCAGCGCACTTTACTTTCCCAGTGAGGAAAGGTGTTTCAATATATGCCCATGCGAGTGGGTATTTCTCAATATTGCCTGAGAATGTTCTGCATGTTACGTGCCTGCCTGTATAGTCTGTAGGCATTATGAACGTTCTCTTCAGACCAATGAGTGAACTGCCCGTGTCACGAAGGACTGTAGCAGACTTGCCATTCACATATCCGTGATGGACGATTATCTTGCCTTTTGAATCTACTACCAAATTAGCTTCTTCATTGGCAATAGGGATGGCGTGACCGCATGTTAAAATACCATCTTCATAAAAGGTGTTACAAACAGAACATTTATTTGCGCTAAACATGTCAAAAGCCTGTGCTGAGTTCACAGGATGTTTCTCTGGCTGTTCTTCATCTGACGCCGAACTGTCAAACAAGGCGGCATTTGCTTTGTTGGTCATTTGCCTACCTTTACAATCTTTCCGATGGTGTCCGAACGCCTTACAGAGGAAACATTTACGCAAACTTCTGAAGGATTTACGCTCCTTATCTTGTCTGTTTACCATGTTTAGTAGGTAAGTATGGTATCCTGGGTGCTTATCGCACATTTCATTCTGATGATGTGAAAATTTACAATAAGTACAGTGATTAAACTTCTCAGAGGTAGGCCTATGAGGTTTCTGCCTACTATAGGGTTTGTCATAGTTAGCCGCTGCTACAAAATTTATGTCAGTAGCTTCACTGGCAAAACAATGTTTGTTGGCTGTGTAATACGCCGAACCACGTCTTTCAATCTCCTCCACACTAGTGCATTCATTCTCTTGCAAAAATTTAGAAAATGCTGATGGAATGGATGAAATGATTTTATCTCTAATGATCAGATCTTCCAGTCTCTGATAATTTTTGTCAATTTTAGCTGCTGAAGTCCATTTGGTAAATATATCTCGGACTAAGCAGAGGTAATCAGAGAACGTTTGAGTCGGTTTTGGGCTCAACTTACTGAATTGTTCTCTGTAACCTGCCTCATCTAACATAAAATGTGCCATAATCTTAGATTTCAGATAATGGTAATCTTTTCTGAGGTCTTTGGGGATGGTTTCAATGACTTTAAGAGGTTCCCCTGATAAACTCCTCATATAAACAATATTCCATTCAGACAGTGGAACTTGGTAATTGTCAAAGACTGACGTAGAGGGTTCCTCGGGAACACCCTTAGATAGAGTAATAGGGAACATAGGACCCCAATTAGGGACAGGGTGGTTGTTAAAGAGGGGAACTAGTAACTAGTCCTCACATGAGAACACGGAGGCGTTGACTAGTGAGTTAGCACTACTGGAGTCACGCCTGCGTGACAACCACGAACGGTAGTAACCCCTAGCCAGCCAAGGGAAGCGTGCGGGGCAAGTTAGCACGCAAAGAGCCCAAGGACGCTTGAAGGTCCTTCCGCGTGGCGTGTAGCCGCGCAAGGTGAATCTAGTCAGACGGGGACTGACGGTCTAAGAGAGCAGCTCGGTTCAGAACCGAGTTAGTTATTCGATAGCCAATTAGATAGGAATTAGCGCTAGGCTTTAGTAAAACTAGTGATAGATAATATTGTGATTTCTGTATGATGTGATAGCGACTGTTCTGCAAATGTAAAAGAGCCAACGGCAATAAAATGTTCATTCCATGCCTCTCACACGACTTGCAAGTTCCTTGTATCGGTGTGCGAGAAGTAATCCAATGATGCCTAACAACTTGAGTTGTTGACAGGCAGTAGGATTAATTGTGGTGTCAGAAGTTCAGCTTGAACCTCAGTTCAAGCGATAACAAGTACCCACGGCTCTAGACTAGGTTACAAATAGGATAATATCAGGATAGTTTAATTTCTGTTAGTGACATGACTTGTGCAGATTAGAACGACGTGCGGAGAAAATTGTGCCTATCGTGATGAAATAATGTTTATTTGTGTTTAATAGAATATTATATGTTTAAATCAGTGTATTTCAAAGTTGTAAGTATTCATATTACTATGTTTCTTCATTTCATTATGTTATTACTTATTTTGTTTGTGAATTATTGTTAAAATGATTCATGGCGGAGCAATACATCGGTCAGCGACAGTATTGATTTTTCCAGGCTAAAAATAGCGCTGCGCGTGTGACGTGGCACTGATTGACAAACAGTTGGGCCTCGCTACTGCAATCAGCTGTGAAGAATATACATTACGCCAAGCTGACGCTCGCCTGAATCTTTACGTTATTTTCATTAATATTGTTTTATTTCATTTAAAGAATGAATATATTTATTTATTTCTACATTATTATTGCATTTATATTTATTTCAAATGAATAATTGATTGTTTTCTGAACTTTTTCACCATTGTTTACCGTCACGAGGGCACTACTTTCATTATGCAAATTAGCTTTAGTCTGCACAGTAGCTACATAGATTAAACTAGGTTAGTAACGATAGGCAGATTACTTTAGAACGAAGACAGGACATTGACATTAAATATTAAATTACTATATTATAGTTGTTCGTGGGCATGTCCTTGTCATTGTATCAGATTGTCATGAAATTATTTATAGTTTGCCATATGTTAATTGTTGCTGCTCTGTAAACCAGGGTGAACAACAGCTGATTGAGTGACGTATGTGCGTGTCGAAGTACCAAACAAGGTGACCTGTGTAGATCACTCGTGTGTTTGCAGACGTACCAAACAGGGGAACCGGGTTTGCCTAGGGGTTGTTCCTGGGTCTCCGGAACATTGAGCTGAGTACACCTACATTTTTGGCTTGCATTGTGATTAATAGTGCATCTCTTTTTCAGCTTGTAATATATTAGCACATTTTTGTGCCCTGTTTTCTTCAGAACAAGACTTTGCCGAGCATAATCAAAGAATACATCTGCTAGTTCTCCAATATTTAGAAACATAATATAGCAAATATAAATAGCTAATTAAAGCATCCAGTTCAAGTTAACGCTAGCAACTACCAAACAACATGGCTACTTTAGCTGACTACATTAAAGCAGGCAAAGAAATGAATTATACAGGCAAGGAGCTAGAACAGTATGCCGATCAAAAATTTAAAGAAGCAAAAGATGCTGAAAGAAATGAACGTGCATTAGAAAGACAACACCAGATAGAACTAGCTGAGATTACAAAGCGGAAAGAATTAGAAGTTAAACAACAGCAAATCGAACACGATAGGGAAATTAAACAAAAGGAACTAGAATTAAAGCAAAAGCAATTAGACCAGGAAAGGGAACTAAAGCAAAAGGAGATAGATGAAATGGCAAGAGTTAAGGAAAAGCAAATACAGGTAGAATCAGAGACACAATTAAAGATGAAAGGTATGGATGTAGACTCACACGCAGAGATCAATGCTACTAAACTAAGAAGTCAACAAGAAGAAAATAAGTTCAACAAATACAAAAATATTATCAAACCATATTGTAAAGAAGATTCAATTTCTGCATGGACAGAGAACGTCGAGTATCAATTTAGATATCATCAAGTTCCTTTAGAGATGTGGGCCATGCTTTATATGAAGAACCTGAGTGGTGAGCCCCTTAAAGTAATAGAATCTATACCAACCGATCTTAGATCTGACTACCAATACATCCATGATAGGATAATGCAACACTTTTTACTTGATGCCCCTGGGTATCAGGTTCAGTTCTCAAATTTAAAACCTAAACCTACTGAGACTTTCATTGACTACGTCTCAAATGTTCAAAGTGTTCTAAATAGGTGGCTGAAAGCATCTAACATAGGGAAAGACTTTGATAAATTAAAGAACTTAATTGCCATGGATAAAGTAATATCCACTATACCATCCTCTTTTGCTAAATTGTTGCAGCAGTCAGACATTGAAACCATAGAGCAATTTGAGAAAAAGGGATCGGCATATTTTTCTTCCAACAGAGATGTCTTTAAAACTTCAAATGACTCTGAAATAGTTTCCTTTGTCAAAGATCAATCAAAAAACTATCAGAGTAGTAAAAAACCATTCAGTAAATTTGATAAGAAAGACAGGAATATTGCTAAATGTATCCACTGTCATTTGTTGCATGAAACTTACTCAATGTGTGACAAATCGCCAAATTATCAGGCACATCTGGAAAATGTTATCAAAAAGCAGCAAACTAAAAGATCTGCATACAGGCGGGCAGTAAAATGTTTTTTTTGTTCCAGCTATGGCCACTATTCGAACAAGTGCCTGGGCCGCCAACGTATGAAAGCGAACAATGCTATTTTGTTAGATACATCTTCTGACAGTGGCAGTGAGACTGAGTGTGATGTTGAGAATGATTTACCTTTTACCCAAGCTGAAGATGTGTGCTGTGTGACCGATGTGTTGTGCTATGACAATTGTGACCAATGCTACCAATTTCATGCTGACGGCAAACTTATATGTGGGCATAATGTAACATCCTCCGTAGAGAATGTAAATGCAGTTACAGCCTCCAGAGGCAACCTAATGTTTCACTCTGCAATGGTCAATGAGAAGCCATGCCAATGTTTGCTTGATAGTGGAAGCTCTATTATTGGTGTAAGAAAGGAACTGGTTAACCCAACAGATTATACTGGAGACTCTGTAAAATGCCGTACTTTCTCTGGTAAAATAGAAACCTATCCTCTGGCAAGAGCCCGTATAAATACCCCGTTCCTGTCTGGGATCTTCACTTGTGCTATTCTAGACAACCCTTTTACTGACTTAATTCTTGGGTGTCTACCCCAGCTGAAACACTGTACAGATGAAGAAATATCTGTCTGGGAGGAAAAGAATGGTTTCACTCCAGTAAACAGTGTTGATACCCTCAAACATCACAGCCCTAATAAAAGTGCTACACCTATACCACTTGAAGCTGATCAAGACGTAATGGTACTACTGCCAGACAAACATAACAAAACTGCAACTTCATGGCAAGGGCCTTTCAAGGTGATACAAAAACATTCAGATGTTGACTATGCAATATCAATAAACAGACACTTAAAGATATTCCATGTCAACATGCTGAAGCCTTACTACTCACGACTACAGACAGAAGTAGAAACTGACGAACATAATGCAATCACACCTGCTGATCAGACGACAGACGAACATAACGCAACTACACTAGTTAGTGAGACTGGCATATCCGACATGATGCATACATCTAGCGATAATACAGAATACACACTTAGTACCACCACTGTACTGAATCAGGTAGACGACGACGGAATGGAACTACCAGTTCCTATTGTGGACAAGACTGCCACATTAGAAAGCATACACATAGAACAGGGACTAACAGACAGTCAACGACGACAATTATTAGAATTAGTCACTGAATACAAAGACATATTTTCTGACATTCCAGGTAGGACGGACAGAATCGAGCACTCCATTCTACTTTCTGATTCTAAGCCTATAAAATGCAGGCCGTACTCCATCCCACTAAGTTATAGGGAGAATCTAAACAAAGAAATTCTTAATTTAGAGACTAGTGGGATCATCCAAAAATCCACCTCCGAGTACTCTTTTCCAATAGTCTTGGTTAAAAAGAAAGATTCAACAATTCGTCTTTGTGTGGACTATCGAAAGTTAAACAACGTCACCAAGATCGACGCAGAGCCTATCCCTTCCTGCGAAGATCTGATTTTTAACATGTCCACCTCTAAAATCTTTTCTAAACTCGATCTCACTAAAGGATATTGGCAAGTCCCAATGCAGTCTGAATCCATCCATCTTACTGCGTTTTCAACACCGTTAGGACTTTACGAGTGGCGTTTTCTTCCTTTCGGACTTCGAAATGCTCCTGCCACTTTCGTACGCCTCACTAGAGATCTACTTCATGGAGTGACGAATACTGTGACCTATATAGATGATATATGTGTGCATACTGATGACTGGACCACACACCTACTGAAACTGAGACATGTCTTTAATAGGTTGCGACTCTTTGGGCTCACTGTCAAACCGAGCAAAGTCGAATTGGGCCTGAAAGAAATTGACTTTTTAGGTCATGTCATTTCTGAAGGTCAACTAAAGACTGACCATAAAATCATCGCTAAAATTATGAATCTGACCATGCCTACCAGCAAGAAGCAGGTCAGGAGCCTTCTTGGACTAGTCAATTACTATAATAAATTTATTCCTAATTTAGCGGAGATTACAAGTGTATTTTCCAATGTTCTAAAAGCATCTGTAAAATTGGATGTGAAAGATGCATTATTAATTTCTGCATTGTCAAAATTGAAATTTTTGTTTAGTAATGTTCCAATCCTCCGCTTGCCTAACCATAGGCTCGTTTATTATCTTAGGACGGATGCCAGCAGGATTTCCATCGCTGCAGTACTAGGCCAATTTTACGAGGGCATCTTCCATCCGATTTGCTACGTGAGCCGTAAGATCACACCCACAGAGTCTAGATATTCGATATCAGAGTTGGAAGCACTGAGCGTCATCTATGCGGTGAGAAAACTACATCGCTTCTTGGCGGGTGTTCACTTCATCGTCCAGACCGACAACTCCCCGATCACGGTCATACAGAATGGTGTTCATAGAAATGACCGGATATACAGGTGGTCGCTCATTCTGCAAAACTACACCTTCAGTATAGAACATATTAAGGGGAAAGATAACATCTTAGCTGATACCCTTAGTAGACCGTCTGAGGTAGCAATACCAGAAATTGCCACAGAAGAGGGTAGTGTAGTACATGCCAACTTAGTGCATTAAATTGATCTATGTTAAATATAAATAAGTGTAAATACATAGATATTATGTGCGTAACTAGGTACCAAGAACTGTGACCTACTCTGTGTCCGTAAAGATCAAAAGTAAGAACTTTACTCTGCAACTAACATATCACTCTGTGAACTAGGACAACTCATTATTACTAAGCTCCCTATATGTTCCAGTGAATTACGTGTGTGAAACAGAGAAAAACTGTGTCAAATGATTACATACATATAGACACTAAAACAGTGGTCTACTACACAAGTAACTCTACCGGTAAACACCAAGAAGACACAAATATGACTGTGGAATGAATTTCAAATACCCACAAATGTTGTTTAAATAATATGCCAATGAAAGTATTTTCTGAACATTGATGGCAACTATTAACGTGAGGTATCGAAAAACCATGTATATAAACATAGAATGTGATATGTACATTAATCGTTTTAATATAGTTATGACAATTATGTAGATTATGTGATTATATTTTATGTTTAAAATTAGACATTATAATAAGTTTCATTCTTGCTTAGAGTAGCTAGATTAGGAATTTACCCATATATTTAGTTTAAAAGTAAATTAGAATAATAATTTAAAAACAACAACTAATTTAGAAATTTAGAAAGTAACATTACCATTTAGTTTAATACATTTCACTTTATTTCATTCCATTTCATTTCATTCTAACTTAACCAATCCATTCAACAAACATTATCATTTAGTAGTATGAGTAGGTTACACTGTAATAGAATAAGTAGAATATACCATCAAACATATATCATTTACACTATTTAGAAAAACATCATCAATCATATAGTAGTTTCATTCAAAAACATGACAATTATGATATATTACATATCACCCATTTTAGAAAGGTACATAACTTATCCCATTTCATATTACCAATGTTAGAAAGGTACATAACTTATTACATTTCACCTTACCCATTTTAGAAAGGTACGTAACTTATTACAACTTCACATTACCCATTTCAGTAAGCTATATAACTCATCTCACATCATTTTCAGTTTAGATAGTTAGATTACATCCCTTACATTAGATAAATAGTAACAGTAATGTAAGCCTGTTTGTATAATTAGAATAAGCAGTAGGATTAATTGTAGATTAGTTTTACCGCTAGGTTAAAATAAGTAACACCGTAAATATGTATTTCCAGAAATAATATTAGTATGGGAGTATTTAGATTAATATCCCAGTAGAATACAGCGGTTAATAATACCAGGGTACAAACCATCAACCTTGATGTAAATGTGTTGTAAATACTTGACTTGTGTAACAAATGACGCAGTCATTAGGCTCAAATGTAACCAACTGAGCCCACAAAAATTTGTACAGTGCCACTTCAAGATTTTTTTTCTTTTAAAATAACTATTTGGATCAAATACGTGTGACAGAAAAGTGAGTGGATGAGATATATGACATAAAACAGTGTGAAAAATGTGTGACAGAAAAGAGAATGAAAGATGTGTAACAGAACAAAAAGAATGAAAGAGGTGTGGCAAAGTTGAGATTATAAAATGTGTGACAGAAGTCAAGGTAGAATATGTCTGACAAAAGTCAGGTTAAATATGCCTGACAGAAGTCTAGGTAAAGATGTATGACAGAAATGAATGTAAGAAAGATGTGACAGAAGTCAACAGACAAGATGTGTGATAGAAAGGAGGGTGTAAGATGTATGACAACAGTCAGTATATAAGATGTGTGACATAAGTGAATGTGAAAGAAGTTTTAGCTATAATACACAATTTCATGATTTGACAGAAGTGTGAAAGTAAGAGTTAAGATAAAAGATGCAAGAGAGATGGTGACATCAATCTGCAGATCTTTCTGCCGCTCAGCAAGATTTTTTAATTTTCATTGCCATGATATGTTGGTTTCTATGTTGAATGCAGGTTGTAATGAATATGTTTTGTGTAGTTTAGTTTAGATTTTAGAGTATTTTAGGTCTCATAAGACGGAAACGTGGTTGCGGATTTGTACTATTCACATGTTCGTAACCAAGGTAACCGAATTATGACACTTGAAAAACTAACATACATACACATGATAGGTAGATACACGTGTTAGAGAGTAGATTATACTTATAATTACATTAAAACACGCAAACAACCAGAAAAACAAACATATAAATTGCAGACACTTTTATTAAATCCAAGGGAGATAATTTCAGGTCAGGGTACATAATAGACAACGAAACACTAACTTAACAGTGAAAGATGACTTTTCACGCGGAAGCGAGATAGGTAAAGCCTGTCGCTCACAGCTTGTATAATGGTTGTTTAATATTATATGGGGGACATGAAGCAATTCATGTGTTGACCCTAAGAAAGTCAACTTTGTATGGGTAGTGAGTTAATTTACTATTTGAGGGCAGGTCTTATATGACAACGGTCCGGTTCAGACATACCTCTAATTAATATAATATTGCGATTGAGAAGAGGGCTCACGCCAACCAGACAAGTTTGTGGCGATTGCCAGTAGCCAAGAAGAGTTATACTACATTGTGACATTGGTCAGTAAGAGTCTATTTAGTAGCCCAAAGCCAGGTTATCTACAGTCTTTGACAAAAATTAGAGAAACTAATTTTTTATATTCCCTTGCGTCACAACCGGGTTAAAGTTGATGACGCAACACAAGAGGGAAGGGTGTGTGTCAAAGACTGACGTAGAGGGTTCCTCGGGAACACCCTTAGATAGAGTAATAGGGAACATAGGACCCCAATTAGGGACAGGGTGGTTGTTAAAGAGGGGAACTAGTAACTAGTCCTCACATGAGAACACGGAGGCGTTGACTAGTGAGTTAGCACTACTGGAGTCACGCCTGCGTGACAACCACGAACGGTAGTAACCCCTAGCCAGCCAAGGGAAGCGTGCGGGGCAAGTTAGCACGCAAAGAGCCCAAGGACGCTTGAAGGTCCTTCCGCGTGGCGTGTAGCCGCGCAAGGTGAATCTAGTCAGACGGGGACTGACGGTCTAAGAGAGCACCTCGGTTCAGAACCGAGTTAGTTATTCGATAGCCAATTAGATAGGAATTAGCGCTAGGCTTTAGTAAA
The DNA here is from genome assembly GCA_963921405.1 of Cepaea hortensis. Classification (NCBI taxonomy): domain Eukaryota; kingdom Metazoa; phylum Mollusca; class Gastropoda; order Stylommatophora; family Helicidae; genus Cepaea; species Cepaea hortensis. Next base: position 12,166,610 of record OY992877.1, read on the forward strand.
ACTAGTGATAGATAATATTGTGATTTCTGTGTGATGTGATAGCGACTGTTCTGCAAATGTAAAAGAGCCAACGGCAATAAAATGTTCATTCCATGCCTCTCACACGACTTGCAAGTTCCTTGTATCGGTGTGCGAGAAGTAATCCAATGATGCCTAACAACTTGAGTTGTTGACAGTAATGTTCCATTAAAGTTTCAAAATTTTGGGTAAAGGCTGCGATGCAGTCACCCGAGGTATAATTGCGTACAATACCTTGATATTTCTTGTACTGGTTTTCTTTCTCCAGTCTCTCAGATTTCTTAGACTCTTTGTTAATCGCAGTCTCAGTGTCAAGTTGTTTCATCTTTAACTGTAACTCCAGTTCTTCTCTCTTACTCTGAGCTGCTATTTCTGCCTTCTTCAACTCACTACTCAGCTTGCTTTGTCTTTGCAGCCAGTTCTGCTTCTGCTTGTTTTAAAGCTCTTTCAGCCGCTCTTTCATCGCGTTCATTAGCTTTCTCCTGTACTAGTAGGTATTCAGAGTATTTCTTGTCACTCCATTTTGTTAATTCATCACCTGTCAACTGTAACTTTATCCCCATATCGATGAAATCAAATAATGAAGACATGATGGACAATGTCAATGAAATACCAGCCACACAAAATATGTTATAAGTGGTTAGTAATCAACAATTTACAATTGACTTCTATTGACAATATGTGCCTAAAATTGCATCCTTAAAGTATATGAAAAGAAAAATATACTCAAGTGCCCCGGATGCGGTGAAGAACGGTTGGAAATCGGGCTAGGAACTGTAGGGTCGCTACTTCGAAAACACAAATGACCTCTACGGCAAGGTTTCGGATGGTACGGAAAACCTGCTTTGTTTTTGGAGGAAAATAAATTAGTGTCTATTTGTTGGTGTGTGCCTGCTTGTCACTAAGTGTTGATTAGGTTTGTATGGCGTTGAGTGTAATTGTAGGTCGTAAGTTTGTCCGTCAACAATTTTTTTTTCAAAACAAGTTACTTTCTTTCCAAAACTTTCTGCTTTCCACAACTCAATGCACAAAGACAATCCACATGTATCTCAACACTCTACAACATTGATGACACATCACTTACATCAAGATGACATTCAGTAAGGACATAGACATTAAGTTTACAAGATGGCGACAAGGTCACAATGGCGACAAGATCACAATGTCGACAAGGTCAAAACGGTGACAAGTTTCACAAATCACAAATGTTTTACACGCTTACAAGATCAAACAATATGTATGCACTGTACGTTTACAAATAGTCTTACATATGTTTAAACAATGTAGTAAATTATCAAAATGAGCCTTCCACGACCACATTTACATGTACTATAAAGTTTGACAAAAATTCTAAGTTCACAAACTCTAGTTTCAAATCGTTAATCACATAAACACGTTCATTTCAAAGCCGGACGAATGCCACCACGTCCACACATGTCAGGGTCTTAAACTTGGCTCGCTAACCTAACACATGTGAGACAGTACAAGTCCAACGTGATTTGACGTAAGACTCAACGACACACCGTTCAATGGATTTATTCACAGATCAAATACATTACGATGATCACAACAATATATACTTGATACTTCAATACACTTACATCCACAATACAGCTCACAAGTCTAACTCTCAAGATGTCCAGACACTCGACTTTCAGCACAGAAAACCACACAACGCCTTTCTCTCATCATGCGTCCGTCCAAGTCCGTGTCCCAGAGCTGTCTGCCGCTAGTTCGCAACTTGCCTCCCACCTGAGGTGGCTTCACGAGGCATGCGTGCGTCTTGCGTCGTCCTTGCTTGACCGCTGGTCGCTCGTCAGCCAGCAATCTTGCAGGCAGGTAACTACCACTCGCCTGGCGGCGTAACGAAGTTGCTGCATCCCTGCTGGGAGCTAAGTCGCCTGGCGGGCGTAACGATGTCACTGCATCACTGTACCCTTTCTGGACTCTGACACGCATCCTTCCTCTATCACTGTCCTGTCCAGTCTGAACTCTCTAGCCCTCAGTCCTGTGGTCACGTGGTGTGTGACCCCGTGTGGTCGGCAGTAATCGTGCTATGTAAGATGTCTCGGTAATTTGGCTGCCGTCCTGCCCTCACCCCGTCTGTTGTTGACTGGTGTCTCAGGTCATTCAGTGCAAGGTTGTACTGCTCAGGGACCTTGTCCTGTCTATCTCCTTATGTCCTGTCTGTAGATGGATACTCTAGTCTCGTCTATGTCCTATCCATGGCATACTTATGTCCTGCCCTTGTCATGCGTCCTCTTTCAACTCCCAGGACGCTGACAGTGGGGGTGTTAACCCCACTCTTCAACCCCCAACCTGGAGGACCAGGGTGTTTCTCTTTGTCTGTTCTCTACCTTTTGACCTGTCCGGCTTGGGAGGCCCTGCTGGTAGCTTCGCTACAGCCGGCATAACTTCTCACTTCACTTGGGGGAAAGTCTTTTGACCCTTCAGATTGCTGCTCAGGCAAAATTATTAGGAACGAAACCCTACCCACAGGTGGATAAAGCCCACTACCTGGGGTGGAATCTGTCTTAGAGGCAGCAAACCTGACACACATGCATGCCAAAGTTAGACACATTGTGACGCACTCCCATTGAAAGATGAACCAAGAAGAAAAAGAAGATAGAAAAGAGAAATAACGGTCAATACGTTCGACTTGGTGATCCAGATACTCCGTGGTGGCAAGAAGAAATACATTTTGTTGGAAACAACACTTTCTCTTTCAAGCTCCCCTTTTATCCATCTAGACTGCTTCTGAATCCGAGGATATTTACTTATGAGTTAATGCAGAAATCCACAGTTAAGAGTATTATATTCCTGTACACCAATGTTTATGTCCTGGGTGATTCCATGAGGCGGGTTCTGTACTTAGACAGTCCAATCAATTGAATCGCTGCGGGGGTATGCTGTTCGTAGAGCCAGCTTCATCTTCGCTCTAGGACATGTATGAGTTTAGGGAAATGTACGAGCGGATACACTTGCTGGCTCTGCGACCATTGAGATGGCCAGCCTATGTATTGTATCGACAGTAGTAGTGCCCTAATACAGATATGAAGAGGGAGGAGTTTGACGCTAGTGAATTCAAATCGTTGTCTAGAATGATAGACTTGAGAATAAGAATTGGCACGGCCAGACACGAGAGGTACATTGCTAGCATGTCAGATGTCGTCAACTAACACAGAACTGGCACAATTAGCCACCGGAGGCTGATGTATATGTTGGGGGGGGGGGGGGGGGGAGAGCGGTGTGGGATATGAGCGCCTATGGACTTGTCAAGATTGGAAAGATGATACTCCAAGAGATAACAGATACCATTGGTGTTTTTGTCATCGCAAGCTGATGTCAGTAGGGATGGAAAGACCAACGGTTTGACTGGTTATGTGGCTATGGTAGGTGTCCAACCCTGGGTGGAGCAGGTATCTTCCATGTGCAATATCTTCTGTGGAGAGCCATGAACGCCCACGCCAGCCAGCACGGCACTTGATGATGATGATGATGATGAGCTTGCCATTGCTTTCTGAACGACCAGCTCCCATACCACCACGTTATAACACAACGCGACACCGTCTGCTGCACAAATCAGTCAGACCTGGTAAGCGGCTCACGAACCGCGTTCGCAAGCCTTTGGCCACGGAGCGTTGTTATTAGCTATGTGGAATATACTGATCTACCAAAAGGGGTCTGGCTGTTATACTAGGGTTTTGTTATTATTATTATTTCTATTATTAATGTGGAAGGTAATCCGTACTGAGATAGTGTTCGAATAATTTGCGATTATATGTATAGAGATTGATGATGACTTTGATTTCTTGTGGACGATTGTTCCACAGCTAAGCTGCAGAGCACGTTAAGCTTGTTTTGTATAAGTCAATCCTAGGCTTCGGAATGTGTAATATATTTAAATCGTTTACTGTGTCTAGCACTCTCACGATGTTTGTACTTCACCTCGACACCGCAAGGTACAAGAGGAACATGATGAGATGAGATGAGACTGTGTCTAGCATTATATTTAAACAATGGCCAAAGGTAATTTGGGGCATTCCGATGTAGGATTTTGTTAATTAGTTTGGCCTTATCGAAAAGCAGGCGTTTGCGGAGTGGTAGTAACTGAACGCGTTTATGCAGGCTAGGATTGTCAGATAAATGTTTGCTATAAAACTCATGACCCGTTTCTGGAGTGAGTAAAGTCGCTTGGTGCTTGAATTAGAACAACCATCCTAGATTGTAGAGTATTTGTCAAAATGTGTCTGTATGTGAGAAATATAGAATATTTTCTCTGTGTCCTCATCAAGGAAATTTTTAATTTTGGCGAATTGTTAAACTTTTTACGTTTTTTTGTTTAATGAGCGCTTGAACGTGGGAATTAAAGGTTGGATTTCTATCAATGATTGCGGGGCATGTGGGAGTACAAGGAAATGAGCAGGCTGACAAGCTCGCAGGTAAGGCTACTGTGGAGGGCGGACGCGCCATGGACCAGGCTGACATTCTGAATGCTCTACGAGAAGTAAGACTTTTGCAAGAACCAAGTGATGTCTGTGAATCTATAACCATGGCCAGACTGCGAGAACAGCAAATTAAAAGAGGGATGGCCAAACAAGAACACTACGCAGGAAGCCAAAGAAGATTGATAAACCAACACAGAACTGGTTTCGTTAGCCGCTACACGCTGCGGGATTTACTGAGGAGGGGATCCGAGCACTTATGGACTAAATGGTTCGCTGTGCAATGAGGATGATCTGTCGACTAACTAACTAACTAACTTTCTATCAATGATTAGGCCTAATGTTTTGCGCACAATTACACTTTCTACTGGCATGTTATTGATGTGAAGTTGAAGTGATGTGTGTGAATTTAGAGGTTGAAGTCTTTGTCTCGTTGTTAATAACATTGATTTTGTTTTAGTGGTGTTAATGTGCATACGGTTCGCATAGCTCCACCTAACTTCATTATTTAATTCTTGTTGTAAAGACGACTCCAGCAAATTACTGCTTTCAGCGTTTGTATACACTGTACAGTCGTCTGCAAATAGATCGTAGGACGACGACAGATGCAAAGGTAGATCGTTAATGTATATGACAAAAATTAGAGGGCCAAGAATAGAGCCTTGCGGTACTGCAATATTGAAGGTAGTGGTTTGAGACAGATATTTATTTTGTGATACCACTTGCTTTCTGTTTGATAGAAAAGATATTATTAGAGTGATCACATTAGGGCCAATTTTCATTGTCTCTAGTTTTTGAATTAAAATAACATGGTCTATCATATCAAATGCTTTCCTGAAATCAATCAACACAGTTCCACATAGACTGTTGTTTATATTCCGGTGCCAATTTTCTATCATGTTTGTCAAGGCCGTACGGCAAGAATATTTTGGTCGAAATCCTGATTGACTGTCAACAATAAGCTTGTTGCGAACTAAATACTGTAATGTTACTTTATGGATGTGTTTTTCTAGCGGTTTAGATAGTGATGATAGTAAGGAAATAGGTCTGTAATTGTTCGGGAGACCATTGTCCAATGAATCAGATTTAAGAAGATAGTACACTTTAGCGATTTTGAGAGCTGATGGAAAGTGGCCTTTGGTGAGACACTGATTATATACATAGGTTAGTGATATACAGATGACTGGCGCAGCACAACGGAGAATCCGGTTGCTGATTCCATCTAACCCAGATGAGGTTGTGTTTTCTTTTAGGTTACTGAGGTAAGTGAATACTTCAGTGATTGTCATTAGCGGTATGTCGGAAAGAATATCGCTGGAGCATCTGCTCTCGCAAAACGATATCAGTAAACATAAGTTGCAAGGAGTATTAGGTATTGAAGCCTTCAACTGGTCTATGTCAGTTTGAAAAAAATTTGGACCGGAAAACAGCAAAATCTGTTCAAGGATATTGGGCCGTGTCGGACAGAGTTCTACTAGTTAAATTAAGTGGCAGACCTTTTAGCATAAATATTATTCAAGTATATGCCCCAACAGGAGAATCCAGTGAAGATAGTGTAGAAGAATTTTATAATGACATAAAGTTTGCCTTAAAGAAATGTAAAAATTCAGAAATAAACATCATAATAGGGGACTTCAATGCAAAAGTAGGAAATCAAGGGGATAGATACACAGTAGGAAACTATGGTTTAGGAAAGAGAAATGAAAGAGGATACAGACTCGTAGAGTGGGCAAAAGAACAGTAAATGATTGTAGGAAACACCTGGTTCAAGCAATACCCTAGGAGATTATGGGCATGGAGGAGTCCTGATAGTAGGATTAGAAACCAGATAGACTACATTCTGATTAGCAGAAGATTTAGAAACGCATTAACACTAGCAAAAACACTTCCCAGTGCTGATTGTTATAGTGACCACAGATTACTCACAGGAACATTGAGGATAAAGTTGAAGAAAGTCAAGTATATAACAGGAAACACTAAATATGATTTGTGTACATTGAGTAATGACAAGGAAATACAAAACAAATTCAACATAAAAGTACAGATTTAAAATTTTGTCTGATCTAGAGATCCTATTCCAGGATGCGGATGATCAATGGGAAACGTTGAAGAATTCAATCAATGTGGCTACAGAAATAACTATTCCAAAATTAAAGAAGGTGGGTCGTAAGAAATGGATGACTGAAGAAATTTTACACCTCATGGAAACAAGAAGACTCAACAAAAATAATTCTGTCAAATATGAAGAAATTCACAGACAAGTCAGAATATTATGTAAGTAGGCAAAAGAAGCATGGCTTGAGAAAAAGTGCTTAGAAATTGAAAACCAACACAACAGTCAAAATACCAAATTAGTGCACAAAAGAATTCAGGAACTTACTAATAAAAGAACAAGTACATCAACAGGGTGTCTAAAAACTGAAGATGGCAAAATCATAATAGAAAAAAGACCAGATTCTACATGTATGGACAGATTATGTGAAACACCTTTATGGTGATAACAGAGACGAACAGTATGATATTAGATTTAATAATGAAGGCCCGCCAATTTTGGAGATGGAGGCTCGAAATGTTCTTAAGCATATGAAAGCTGGCAAGGCCCCCGGTGCAGATAACATCACAACAGAAATGATTAAAGCTTTAGAAGAATTTGGACTAGAGCAAGTCACCAGACTGCTGAACACACTGTATGATACTGGAGATATACCTCCTGAATTATGTAACTCTGTATTTATTGCAATCCCAAAGAAATCATGAACCTTGGAATGTGATCAACATAGAACAATTAGTATAATGAGTCACATCACAAAGATTTTGCTAAGAATTATCATGCAAAGAGTGAGGAAGAAGATACAACCTGAAATAGGGGAAGAACAATGCGGGTTTGTAGAAGGAAAGGGTACAGTAAATGCTGTGTATATGCTGCGAACAGTTATTGAACGTGCTATAGAAGTAAACAAGGATATACATCTTTGCTTTATTGACTATACAAAGGCTTTTGATAGAGTTAGACATGTCAGCATGGTGGATATGCTTGCAGATCTACAAAATGATGGGAAAGACATTAGACTTATAAAAAACATATAATGGAAATAACAAGCTGCAATAAGGATTGATAATGAAGTGGGACAGTATCAGCCAATTAAGAGAGGTGTTAGGCAGGGATGTGTGAAGTCTCCAGATCTTTTTTCCCTATACAGTGAAAATATTTTAAGAAATGTAGAGGATATAAATGGAATCAGCATTGGAGGACGAAACATCAATAACACTAGATATGCAGATGATACAGTATTAATTGCAGACAATGCGCAGGACCTGCAACAATTAGTAGATACGGATGTTGTACACAGTGAGCAACTGGGGTTAGAATTAAATTGTAAAAAGACTCAGGTTATGGTCGTCACTAGGAAGGAAGAAGTGCCACAATGTAATATACAAGTAAGTGGAAATATTCTTCGACAAGTGAATCGGTACAATTATCTTGGAACAGTCATAACATCTGATGGGAGATGACTTGAAGAGATTTAGAACAAGAATTGCCATGGCGAAAGTAGCCTTTAGCAAGATGAAAAACATTCTGACCGATAAAAAGATGTCAATTGAAACGAGAAAAAGAGTGTTGAGTGGATACATAGAGCCTGTTCTTTTGTATGGATGTGAAACTTGGACAATGAGCAGTCAAGCTGAAAAGCATCTGATGGCTGCAGAAATGTGGTTTCTGAGGAAAATGCAAAGAATACCATGGACAGATAGAAAAACCAATGACCAAGTACTACAGGAGACAAATGAACATCGTAAACTGATTAGAGAAATTAGACGTAGACAGTCAAAAATTTTTGGACATGTTATGAGAAGAAATGGATTGGAGAACTTAGTGACAACTGGCAAGATCGAAGGGAACAGACCAAGAGGAAGACCGAGAGGAAAATACCTTGATGGCTTGGCCACATGGCATGGACGAGACAGGAACACTGAGCTGATCCACGTCACTGGTGATCGAGTGAAATGGCGAGTCATGACCGCCCACGCTTTCCGGCATGGCACATGATTGATTGATTGAATATTATTTGATGGTAAAGAATTTCGGAAGTTATACTTGTTGTCAAGGTGTTAATCGCCTTCCATATATCCTTACTATTTGTTTTATCCATGACTAAGTTCTTAAAGTAATTTTTCTTTTCCCGTCGTATTGTATATTGAACTTTGTTTCTAAGAGTACGGTATGTGCTGAGTTCTCGCCTTTTATGCACTTTATCTCTGTCTCTCATTGTTTCAAGTATTTCTTGGGTGATCCAAGGTGGTTTGACGTGGTGTTTGACTCGAACTTCCTTGATTGGCACATGTCTGTAAAAAATATCAATAAAGGTTTTAATCCAGAATTCCAGAGCATCATCCGGGTCAGGAAGTTGATAGACATTGTCTAAAAGTGAACTGAGCAAGTCCTGTAAAAATGCGTTGTGGTTGAAATATTTGAAACTTCTATATTTTACACTTATGTGTTTATGTTTAGGAGTTTTAATTCCTTTTTTAGACCACGTGCAGCATATTGGGTAGTAATCGCTCATTGCACAATTGGGTACGGTGCATTCTATGATGTTGTCTGAGCAAGTTACGTAAATGTGATCTATGAGTGTTGAAGATGATTTTGTTACTCTAGTAGCTTGTTGTACTATTTGTTGGAAATTGTATGATGCAATTATATTTCCCCATATTATGTTGGATTTGTTGGTGTCAATGTTAAAGTCTCCGAGTAGTATAATTTCCTTTCCTAGTATAATTTCCTAACCAAATACATTCTATTTCGCAAGTTTCAAAGTCTAGCCTACGTTGAACATTTAGTAAATTAGAAACATAGGCTTCTATGCCTGTCTCTTGTTTCCTACAGGGATCCCTTCTAAAAACTTTGTACCCTTTAATAGAGATGTCCTCATCTGAAATGTTTTCATTTAGTCTACTCTCACAAAGGCCGAATACATGAATATTTTGATTAAGAATAGAAGATAACTCTGGCAGCTTGTTAAATAAGTTGCAAATGTTTAAGTGTCCAAGGCGTTTTCCAGACTTGTTGAGCCAGTGTTGCCACTTCTCAGACATTTCACCCATGAAGTAAGTGTAAATTAGTCAAAATTAGGGGGGGGGGGGGCTGAATGGTCTCGAGGTATGGTGTCCGCCTCGAGTGCTGGAGGTCCCGGGATCAAGCCCCGATGAGGACCGGGAGTTTTTCACGTGGACTTCCAGTAATAAAATTTCCACTGGTCTCTGGGTAGTGAGATCGGACGCCCGGGTGTATTGTTGCGCACATAAAAAAACCTTGGCAGTTGGAAATCGAAAAAGAGTAGCCTAACGGCGCTACCCGGGCAAAATTTCGAGTTAAAAATCTACCCAAAGCATTTCAGGATCCTCGCCGATGCTACGGAGTTCGTGCATTGAGCTGAGTTTCTCCAGAGTCAGGTTCGAGTTAGGGGGAAAACGGAGGACTTATGGGTTAAACCCGTGTGCCGTGATGTTGATCCAACGACTAAACTAAAACTAGTCAAACTTAAGGAAAAATACAAGATCATAAAAAAATCACAATTACATTAACTTACAAAATATCAGTAATACAAATCAATATGTAAATGACAATATTATAACGATATAACTAATTAGACCAACGAATATAATGCAAACACAGAACAAAACGAATTAAAGAACATACAACAAATAATTAACCTGAAAAGACTACTTCACAAGCTAAGTAACCAACTGGTATTCAAAATAATTAATACATGATTATACAAGTCAATGTCTCTGTTTAAAGCGGGGTATCCCACACGGGAAATAAAACGTTAAACAGTAAGCAATTAAAGTTCAAGGAGGAAGCTCTGTTGCTGGTATCAATGCATATAGGGTTTCGTTTTTAATACATATCCTATCACACAGGTCTGTATTGTAGAGACATCATAAGGGCTTGATTCAGTGCGGCCGGACTAAATTGCATCAAGTATGGAAGTTATGGACTCCAATGATGAGGAACCTGTTGTTGTCTGCTTCGTCGCTCATTGCTGGCGTGAACTTGGTAATGCGGAGCCTCTTGTTGTCTGCTTTGGGGCCCAAAGCTGTCTTGAGCGTGGTGTGTCAAAGTGGTATTACTGCCGTGCTTGTGTACCGCAGCTTGCAACGAGGGTTCGTTGGAAGTGACGTTAGGGAAATCTTCCTGGTAGTTATTTCCCTCACATGTGAGGGTGGGGGTAGGAAGGAGAGGTTGATTTATTCTTTATAGCATGTGTGCACCTTGAATGGCAGGAGTTCGGGGGTCAGACGCCAGCAGACGTTTATCTGGGGTGATGGGGGTATTCCGACTGGCTTCAGTAATCACTGTTCGTCGTATTTGTGTGTTTTGTGCCCTCTCTGGATATTTACTATTTTTTGCCAGGAAGGTACTACCTAAAGTGGATATTTGGATCTGGTCACTGTACAGTCGTTTCTTTGGCGCGCCTCTTTGCGATGTAAAAAATGGTGTGTTGTTGATGAAGTGTACATTATAATGATTACATAATTTCTCTAGGGTGTTATTGTTTATTTCGACTAGTCGACGTTCGGGGCCATAACTTGGTGATATGATGGAAGAGAAAAACACTTTAGAATTTGGAAAATTATGGTGTAATAAGTCTAGTAGTTTTCTTAACTAAGAAATTGTGATATTGTGGTTTCTCATAGTGTCATTAATCCCTATATGTATTGTAATCCTCTTAACATTTTCATAAATTTCCATTCTACATATACTGTCTATTAGACTGTCTACCCCTGCACCTGGAAGCGGAATTGTTGTAGCTATATCGGCGTGTGATGAGGACATACGATCACTGTATATGCCTTTCATCAAGGAGTCGCCAATTATCACGTGGGTGCAGTTAGTTGGTGGCCTTTGTATGTATTGGCTTCTGTTACGTCTTGCACGTTGTTTCTGCCAGTGATAATTATCCGGCTGTGGGCTGCCTTCCTGCAAGTTACCAGTAGATTCTTGAATAAGCGTGTTGTCTGTCAGCAATGCCACGTCGTACTGGCTGTCGTTTACCAATTGCTCTTTTGGTACTTCAAATCGATTGCTGACTTTTACTTCGATGGGAAATGTCGAGTCCTCTTGAATGACGTTGTCTGTTTGTTCATGCGTATTCGTTGTCTGTATAGTTGGCGCTCCAAGGGATGGTTGTGTTGTTTCGAAGCTGTTAGTCTGTGCTGCCTGATCAATAGTGTGTTTCAGAATACCATTTTCCTCTCTCAGGAGAGCGACCTTTGACTTGAGGTTGATATAATCATTAGTGATCCTGGCGATCTTGTCTGTGTTGTCAGAGGCGGCGTCTAGAAGTACCTTCAAACTTGCCTCTAACTTTTCAATGTGCTGCTGACAACCACACGAGTGTTGATTTGTAGCTGGACTCTCATCTACTACCGATGGTGCAACCTCTATTTGGTTTGAATTGTTTTCATTTGGTTGTGTACTGTCCCCTAGGCGCCTCATCGCGTATTCAATGACTAGCAACATTGGTTGGTCAGAAGAAGCTGCGTTCGAGCTGCTGCTGTGTTGAGTCGTGGCATGTTCGAGTATGTTGTTACTATCGCCTGATGCTGTGACGACTGCCGCTGCAGGCTGTGTTGATTTTATGGTTCCGTCTGACAATAGCGTGACCGCTGTAGGCTGTGTTGGTTTTATGGCAGACACTAGCGTGCTGAGATCAGCAGGTGTGTTTAGCGAGTCAATTGTCAGTTTCAGTGCTGTCTGTTGAATTTCGACGAATTGTGTCGCGAGCCATTCAGACATTACGGCGTTTGCTCCTTGTATTAAAATCTTATTTTGCGTGTGGTACAAATGTAATGTGTGTAGGGGAGATGATATTTTGACTTCTACCTCCGCTCCTTGTCGGTCTTTTCTATAATCAACTTTGGCCTCATGGTAATAATTGATCAGTCTTGTTCGAAATGCCTCATAGTGTATTGTATTGTTGAATGTAATAGAGATACATTTACCGTCGTCCATACATTTAACAGACAGTGATGGCGAGCTAAGACAGTTCTTTAGTTTGCTTTTCACTGCCCGTTCTTTGTTAAGTGTGAGTTTCTGGTTACTACAGATCGTAATCCACTTCGCCCCCTTTCTCCCACTAACTCCAGCACAGGAATTACCTCCTCGACAGACATGATTACATAATATTACGTTTACACAAACAAGGAAACATTGTAGCGCCACACAGGTTTAAATCTAAGTGATGTGATTGGCTAGTTCAAGCTATCACTGACGCACTGCTGCTCCATGAATAATTTATCCATAGTGTCATTGAATACAATATTATTAACATTTAGTTCTAACACTGCACATATAGCAACTTTAAAACAAGTTTAACAGTTGAACGGCACCATTGTGATCACAATCATATAAAATCCATTGCGTACGAATGTAGATAAAGAGGAAAATTAATCCAAAAAGGAGGAGAACATACAAACGCGACCTTCCCACGCGAAAAATAATACGGCGGAAGAAATTACAATTACAATATTATTAGCAACTTTAAAACAAGTTCAACAGTTGAACGGCATCATTGTATCACAACCAAATAAAATCCAATGCGTACAAATAAAGATTTAAAAAAAAATGTTTTGCATATCCTTTACAAGGATATCGCTGTCAACATCAGCATCTTTCAGCTGTCTGTTAATTTCTTGGCAAGATTACGCTCAGTAGTTTGCCATTGCTTTCTGAGCGGCCGGCTCAGTTATCTCGCAAGTCACCAGCGGGGATTGAACCGCTCCCAGCTCTCGCCCCGCTACGAGACTGCGTGATAAACGGGATTACCGAGAAAGTACAAATGAAGATAAACAGGAAAAATAATCCAAAAGGGAGGAGAACACACAAACGCGTCCTTCCTCGCCAACGCACGATCGACTTGAAATATATGTTTAGGACAATAAATGTAGAACAGACGAAGTAAAAAGTAGCATTTCACAAGTTGAAGAATATTCTCTGCAATTTATCTTTGTCCATCGAAGTGAGAAAATGAGTTCTTAAGAGGTATATGTAACCAATCATGATGTATGAGGCCAATCATGGACAAATAGCAAACAATTGTGAGAGTCGTTTCCCCTCTTATCCAGATATTGCTTTTTTACACTGATGTACAAAAATAACTGTCAGTCAGTTTTATATTTGATCTCATTAGTGGAGGAACAGTCTGAGAACCCATTTGTGGAAAGAATGAGATTGCAGGGGATCGGCAGGGGTTCTGGAAGAATCTCAAAACTGAGAAGGAAGACCAGGAGAACTTTTAATCAGATAGCGGTGGGAACGATTAGTAGTATGACTCTTCGCTGGCTGTTGAACGAGAAGACTGAGCACGTATGGGAATGTCCTGAGTGCAGTGATGTCGCTTCTTAACTCGACTCAACTCAACTCAGCTCTCATTAGCCACCCAGCCCTACAACACTCCAGTCTGACATTCACACACAATTCCCATAGTCATGTGTTGATGATCACATCCTTCTGTGCGTTGATGATCACAGCCTTCTGTCTCTTATGCTGCCAATCATGTCCTCTATGTCATGATGCCAAGCTGTCCAACATCTTCTCTTTTAGTTTCCCTCTGCCTTCCCACATCCAGAGAATGTGGGCTGTCTCCGTCTGATGTGAGTAACCAGTTCTCTTTGAGAGCTAACTTCTTGCAAGATCTCTTCATTGCTCTTTCTATCCATCCAGGTTGTTCTCATTATTCTTCTATACAACCACATTTTGGCAGCTTCCACATAATTCCTCATTTGTCTGTTAATTGTCCATGAATTCCTTCCATACATCAGAGTTGGCTCTATATAGCTGGCTGTTGAGCGAGGGGATAGAGCGAGTATGGAAAAGTCCTGAGTGGAGTGATATCAGTTCTTAGCTTAACTCAACAACTCAATTCAGCTCTTAATGCAAACAGACGCAGACAATTTCATATACTGTAGATGATTCCTACAGAAAACATATGCTGATTGATCTTGTTTACTCCAGAAACAGATATTGCAAGAGCTATTCTACAGTCGTCGACCATGGGGAATATGTTGACAAATGCATACAAGGAATACATGTCTGCGGGCGCAAAGAAGAAACCAGGTTTACACACGGCAGGTCAAAGTTCATCATTGGATATAGAGAGTGTGCACGTGTTTCCTGACACAGAGGTCACGTATCTAAATGAAGGAGCAATGAATGTTAGTTCAACACTTGATACGGATGGTTAGTACTTCACACAATAAGTAGTGATTTATCATTTTCTTCTTTTTCTTGTTGTTGTTGTTGTTGTTGTTTGTTGTTGTTGTTGTTGTTGTTGTTGTTGTTCTTCTTCTTCTTCTTCTTCTTCTTCTTCTTCTTCTTCTTCTTCTTCTTCTTCTTCTTCTTCTTCTTCTTCTTCTTCTTCTTCTTCTTCTTCTTCTTCTTCTTCTTCTTCGTTTTCCTCTGCGATCACCTTTTGTCTATTCCAGCATGTGTCACATACACGAATAGTTTGTAGCATCCAGTGTAGTGCCCAGATGTCTGCTGTCTATCTCGTGCCACTTGGGCCAACATCTTCCGACAGCGACGATTGAGGTTTCTTTCATTCTGGAACCCTCCTCCCATAGACAGATTGCCTTCCCTGACTTGTAGGTTATGACTGCCCACATTTTCTGTCGCGTGTTATTAGCCTAGCCTTTGTTCTTACAAGAACTTTCACACGGCAGTGGTGGTTTAGCATTCGGTCTATACCTGAAGTAGATGGATGTCCTTCCAGGGTTTATAAGCTCCATCAGCCCATTTGTTTGGTCCCTTATTTGATCCTATCATCCACAGACCTTCGCCAGGAAGTGTGTGTAATTTAGACTGATTACAATGATACTCGTAGAACAATTCATTTAACACCTCGTTCTTTTAAAGAGATTAACTGCATTCAAAAAACAAATGGACATTCCATATCAGGTAGTGCTGTCTCAGTAAATAAATTCATTTTTCCACATATTCATTTTACCACATATTGTTGAAGACACTTAATACATCACTATTTACTAAGTACAGTCTCCATGACGAAGAAGATACGGACGCAGTTCGTAATCCCGCATGCGTTAGTTTGTTATGAAAATGGTATGAGGGCTGGTCGTTCAGAAAGCAATGGCAAACCTCTGAAAGTAAACTTGCCAAGAAATCACAAGCAGCCAAAACATGCTGGAGTTGACTGCTACGTCCTGTGAAGGATATGCAACAAATTTGTTATCTTCTAAGTCAGGTGATTGTTCTCACAATAAACGTGTTGTTATTTACACCACTCGAAAGTGCTGAGGTGTTACTTGCCATCGAGTAGGGCAAGCTAAGGTTAAATACGGATATTTCTTGATCACTAAATCGTTTGTTATTATAAGGAACCGTCGTCACTTTTGAAATACATACTTCATCCTTGAATTTTGAATATACACATAGTTACACGAATATACTATCTCGTTTGTTTCGCATCGCATTACGAATATTATATCTCTTTCACGTCGCATTTGATATGATTGTTTCTCAATGTTCACACATTTGGCCTAGAACTTCTGCTTCATTTTCTGTATCAATGTTTGCCCTGCGTCTATTCCATGCATGGGTCACAGACAGGACGGTCCGCTGGAGATCTTTACCGGTTCCGCCAGAATTTGTCTCGCGGGATCGTTCCTGTCATGAAGACTTCTCCTCCCCCCCCCCCCCCCCCCCCTCAGTTCGGCAAGTCAGGACAGTCTTGTAGGACATGCCTGGAAATGTGCATGTGTGCTTCACATCCACAAGATGTAGAGTCGGTGACGAAGAAGTACTAATAAAGAAAAACCAACAAACGAAAAACTGCGGAAACTAGTAGGCCCAACCAAGAACCGGTCTTTATCAGGACCAGCAAAAGACAGAAAGGAAATTACCAAGCAGCACAAAAAATACCCTATCCGACAAACAGTGCGGACCCAATAAAGCAAGCATAAATTAGGACTAATAGTCCACACAACCACGGATCTCAACAATAAATAAAGCTGAAGAGGCAGGTTTAACGAGACCGAATTTGAAATTTTTATTTTTATTTTGAAAATCGAATCGAAGAACTGATAGGACAACTCCTGGAGATATAAACACACATTGGTCTAATAACTGCCACTGGGTTCCTGCCCACCCGATGGTCTACGAAGCATATCATGGGTATCATTGAATGCTGCGAGTAGTAAAGGCCGTCTGTGTGATCATGGCAGCATTACTCATCGAGCTGGTGTTGTTCCATGTTCTAAACAATTGTACTGTGACTTGCTGCTGTTGTGTCAAAATCTTGTTAAATAACAATGACAATAATGCTACATGTTTATCTGACCCAGATCTGGACATACCGGAGAGATTGACCCTGGCCAGGAGTGACAGGGAGAATCAAGGTTGGTGTTTGTTTCTTCTGGTTACTCAGTGTGACTGTCCGTGTGGTAGTCAAGCTGTCATACTGTGAAATATTTGGCCTCACATACAGTAGGTTTTGGCATAACAAGGTGAGGTGACCAAATGTCATATGACTATTTAGACACCGGACAGACAACCAGTATGTCAGGAGTGTTTCAAATGATATTCCGGACGTGCCGCCCAATATATTAGTAGTCAATGTCTCTCACACTGGTGTTTAGTTCTGGTTGCAGTTCAGATCCCTTACACTCCAGATCCCCAGAGATAAAACTCGGGACAAATGTCTTTAACGGGCTTAATAACGATCAAGTCCCCTGGATACCCAAGCACATAGCTGGGATTAGCTCGTAAAAAGGTAAAAGTAGCAGCTCTTGGTGTCCCCAAGCAGTGGGAAGGAGGAGGTGAGATGCCTAGGTTTACTTTCATTATTTACTACTAGGAAGAGCTGGTTTCCTCCCTGGCAATATCCCCTCCCTGATTAATAGATCTCCCCCATCAAGTCACAATATAAAATGACACAAAGTAGTGCAGCTTTACAAAACAGATTTACGACACATACAGGACGTTGCGGCGATTAGCCTTCATCAGCAAACAAACACATTCACAAACACAAGATATAGTCAAGAAGATCTCCTGTGACTACATCAAAAGGTTACGACAGGACTAGAAGAACAAAGGGATGAAAAAATGAAAGCAATGAAGAGAAAATGAGATTTTGAAAATTTTTTTCATACTTATCTCACAATTCCGATCTGTGTGTAACTCGGAATATCGCCGATGTCTTCGTTTTATACCCAACCGAGGGAGTGAGATGGAGGATGATGACGGGGTTATAGGTGTTACGATTCAGTGAGCACATTGAAAGAAGGGGAGGGGGCGGAGGCAGGAGGGCAGGACGGCGATCTGTAATGATGGTCTGATAATGGTATCTGAGCAATTTCAGTGGATGTACTAACGAAGCATGAGTGGGCGCAAGCATGATGGTGGTACTAACCAAAACCACATTATGCACTCATATGTGTTATTTTAAGGCGAATCCTAAAGTCTGGGTGGACTGATATGCGTGAGAGCACATACATACATATACGCTGCTCAACAGACATTCATACATAAGTGTACATGGGCATGTGAAAGGTATATATAAAAAGAGAGAGAGAGAGGGGGAGGGAAAGAGAGAGAGAGAGAGAGAGAGAGAGAGAGAGAGAGAGAGAGAAGTGGGTATCGTTCCTGTGATGTGCTTCAAGGGGTATGCGGAGTAGGTCGGTCTACAAATACGAGGCTTCACTCATACTGTTCCCTATGAAATAGAGCCAGTAAGGTTGATTGTTATACCACGTATTATAGGATCAAATCACCCAGAGTTCGTGTCACGTACGTGTCAGGTACAAATACATACACTTGGAAAATGAGTGAAGCAAACTACCACTGTGTTTATTTTCTATCAAGATATATAATTGAAAACATAATGGTTTTCGGTATGATGATAGTGAAACTGTAGATTCTTATGAAGTTAGACATTCACATATATGTAGTGATGAAAAGCATGTACATAACTTCTAAGGTTACTTGTAGCATATCTGATCTGTGGCAGGATTACAGGTGAGATTTGTGCCTTGAATCATCTGAGACAGTGTTCTTTGCTAATGCGAGACTTTTCTCCACCAGGTGTCTCCTCGTTGTCACTGAACAGGATCATTCGTGTAACCTGGTGCTCTGTTTGAGAGCCAGGAATAGACGATCAAGAATGTGTAGTTTCTAAGATCTAAACATCTATGATTTATGAAGTAAATTTAATATTAATGAAAATGAAAATCCTACATTAATTTTCAGTAGGTGTTGGTGACCTTATCTGATTACCCCAGACCGTTAGTTATTTGCTGGCCTTGTTTGATAGCTCATCCAGGCTTCTTCGGTAGACACTCGGGTTGTGGGCACAAAAGTCAACATTTTCCAGCTTCATCTTGGGATCTACTGTGGTGCTTACACAGTCCACATACTCTCACATTCGTCTTCAGTACATTCTGGTCATTTATAAATTGAAAAAGTATTACATATTTGAATCAATTTAAGTTAATTAACATAAAATGTTAAATTCAACGCTGAAATTTTAAATCATTTTATACGGTAGTTCAGAAGTTTAACTAATACTCGGATAACTGTATCTACACTTTAACATTTACGTACTATGAACACAATAGTGTTGGATTGTTTATCTAATGTCTACTACAGTTTACTTACAAGATCTGCTAGATTATAGTCCTTACCAGGTATGTGACAGATATCAAAGTCTGAAATTGCATAGGAACTTAAATTAGTCTGCAAACTGACATCTTTTGAAATGTCAGGCAGTTTGAGGATAGGCTGACTACTAAAGAGTTGTTTAATCTGTTGACTTGGATAATGTTATAGCCCTCAGTTGTGAGTATACTTTATATCATGCATGTCGTAGTGAAGTTAGTTTGATATATCTCAGACAGAGGCATGTTATGCAGACGAGGTAAGTAGAGACAAGTGTAATTTGTTTTGTGTACTGCCATTTCTATTCACCTAAGTAGTTTGTAAAATATTTCTTGGATTGTGAGCAGATGTTTGTAAAAACCATATGATCATGGGTAAGAATTACTTTAATTAGTTTAATAATTTAGAAAAATAAATATGTTTTTGATGTTCCACTGCTATTGTCCTGTGGGGTCGATACATTTTTGGGGTTAAAATTAAGTGTACTTTTGGCTGGTTCTGAGCAATTTACTGGTTTTCTGTAATCCCAGTTCCTTTATCTGCTGTTTTTTTTTCTCTTTTATCTTGTCTTCGGACAAGCCTATGGCTCTCCAGTATCGTTCCCAGTTTGTCAATTTAACTTTTTGTATTCGTCTGTCTGTCTCTGCTGTTGATACCCCTGAATCTTTCCATATTTTTATCGCTGAGTCCGGGTTGGCATAGCGTACGTTAAGTTCTTTTGGTGGGGTTATGTTTTGCCAACCTGATTCTGTATAGTTGACAATATCCGTTTCTCGTATCTTCACTTTCTTCTTTGATCTTGGCAACTGGGGTACTCTCTCGTCTTCCTCGGAAGATGAAGAAGCTAGATCATATGAACAAGAAAAAAGAATAATCTGCGGAACATGCAAACAAACCTGGATCATTTTCTGACTTTGTATTCTTACCTTGTTGAGGTTCATCCTCTAAGTATGGTGCAAAGAATTGTTTAACCATTGCTGTGCTTTCGCTAAATGATGAACTCAGCCGACTAGAATTTTGAATTCCAAAGGTTACTTTCTCTTCTTGTTCCTTGCTTAAATTATTTTTGAGGGGTAGTGAATCCCACTCAATATTCCTATCTGTCAACCACCTAGGTAGGTTACCTGTGTCTGTATTGTATTCGTAATTATTTGATACACCTTTTTGAGTTGTTACTGTGTCTGTAGCTTGCTTTTCTTGTGTTAATTTATCTGACCAGTCCTATATAGGTCTGTTAATTCGTCGTCTGATATTTTAATCTTTTTGTCTTCTGTTGGGAAAACTAATTATGCATAATTTGCCTCTTCTACTTTAATGTATTGTTTCTCCCATTTCTCTATGTCTTGGCTGCTACACTCTTTTAAGTCTGGGATGGTACCTACTATTAATTCTCTTGTCGGTTGCGGTAAGACTGCAGCTGTTACCCGTCCTAGAAATGTGGGCAGTTGATGTCAGTCCACGCCACCTTATACTGTCCTAATGCTCCACCAAATGTCCTGCATGTCACCTTTTCATTTGTATAATCTTCTTCTTTAACCAATTTTCGGTCAACCCCAATAATTGAAGTCCCCGTGTCTCTTATCATTCTAACTGTTAGTCCGTTAACTAGTGCTAGTCGTACGACTAAGTTTCCGTCCGTCGTGTAAGCAGAATTAGCTTCCTGTATGTAAGCCTTGCTACTACTCTCATCACAATTGTCATTTCTATCCGTCGCTATGTTAACTGCATTTGTCTCTTCATATTCATCGCGTTCACTGCTGGTAAACAAGAATGCTGCATTGGCCTCTTTCCATGTCTTTCTAATTTTACAATCTCTAGTGGTATGTCCGTAACTGTTACAGACAAAACATTTGACGCTGTTGTTATAGTAAGCGTATTTGCTCACTCTGTGTGATGTTAAGTTTTTGATATAAGCGTCATAGTCAGGGTTCTTGTCACACATTTCAAGGGAACCATGTTGTAATTTACAATGATGACTTTATATTAGGTAACCCTTCTTTACTCTTTCTGGTTCTCATTGTGTGTTGCCTCTCATATAGTATGGTCCTCTCCCTCTATATTGGTGACCGTACTGCTGAAAATTACCAGGTCTAGCATTTTATCTCTGATTGGATAATCTGGCAGCCTCCCCTATAACTAAACTGGGCTGAGCCCTTTCCGCGAAAACATCCCTATGGGCATTATAATAAGCTTCACCTTTGGCCTCCATTTCTGGCACAGACGTACACTTTTTCTCGATCAGAAACGTAGACATTGCTTCTGGAGCAGACGAAATCAACTTATCCCTCAACATGAGGTCACGTAGATTGTTAAAGTCTGAGCCTACATCGGCTGACTCAAGCCATTTGTCCGAAAGTGACGTTGTTTCTGCCACGTAGTCTAAGAAGGTCTGGTTTGCTTTGGTGCCAATGTCTTGAATTTGGAGCGCAAACCCGCTTGATCTAACGAAAAATGTGCCAGTACCCTTTCTTTTATACAATTATTGTTTGTTTGGAGGATCTCGGGTATAACCTCTACGACATTCAAAGGTTCGAGTGCAAGATAACGATGAAAACGTATTGCCCACTCTTCGGTCGGCATTTTATAATGGTTCATTAGAACCTCAAAGTTAGTTACCCAGGCTGATATTGAATCGCCTTGTGTAAATTTTATGATGAGACCTGTGTACCGTTTAATATGATCCAAAGATTGTGCCGCTATTTTCGCTTGAGCTATCTCTGCCTCTTTGTCTTTACCTTGAAGATGCCTTCTATCTCTTTATCCTTCATTAATACCTCGGTTGCCAGTTATTCTCTATCAAAGGCAAGCCTCTCTTTTTCTAAGGCCAATTCTCTCTCTTTTGCTGCTAGTTTTTGTTTCTCTAGAGCAAGCTCCTTATCCTTCTGTCTCTCTAAAGTCTCTCTATTTTCTATATCTAAAGCTGCTTGTGCTTCTCTAGCTTCTTTCTCTAGGACTCCTTGTGCTTCTCTATCTTCTCTGGCCGCTGCCTTCTCTTCTTGTTGTTGTGCTTGGTACGCGCTCAATTCTTGTTTGGCCCATGCTGCTAGATCAGGCCCTGACATGCCACACTTCTCTCCTATAGCTATAACGTGTTGAAGTGAAGACATATTTACTGTGTGGTGTCTTTAATTAGCTTCAAAAGAATGTATGTGTATCAGGAACGCAAGCTGGTAACAGTATACACAAGTTGTTTCTGTGTGTATGCAATGATTGTTGGTGTGAGTATACCGAAGTTGCAGTT
Organism: Cepaea hortensis; assembly: GCA_963921405.1. NCBI lineage: Eukaryota > Metazoa > Mollusca > Gastropoda > Stylommatophora > Helicidae > Cepaea > Cepaea hortensis. Next base: position 12,188,988 of record OY992877.1, read on the forward strand.
GTTATAGCGCACTCCCACAGATTAGGATAACAATATGAAATTGTGATATTCTAAAGTGATGTTCGGGACAGGAAGTGTTCTTTGTCTGAAGATGTTTTACCCTCACACAATAATTTTGTTCACTTGACGATGAACTGCTGTCACAATGTCCACAATATTACACATGACAGGACACACAATAACTCCTATCAGAAGTATAATCTAAATTAGGCGCAGACCCCGTGTTTAATTACATAGAAAAGAGACACTGAAGACGTATAGTCACGACAAACAGACATTTACTGTTACAAACCAATACAGGTGCTAATCAGCAGTCAGACTGCTACAGTAATTTATCACAAGTGATCTGGATGCTGTTAGACCAGAACGTACCTTTGTGCGTAAATATTATTCAAGCATAAAAGTAGCACTTCCAACCACAAACTACAATGAAAACACAGACAAACACTCCATGGAGAAATTATCCGAATATCAACTTCAAACAGCCGCATAAAATGAAACAAACACAGTCAGACAATTTAAATGGCCTGTTTCTCTGCTCCGGTGTCGTGTTGAGGTCCTCCAATGGTCCGGTGTCTTCTCCAGGCTGTACAGATAGTTGGATGTTGATTTTAGGCCAAAGTTTCAATCTTTGAAAACTTTCTTGAAAAAATTGATGATCCTCATAATTCGGATGGAGAAGGTCTTGATATACTACTGATGTTACAATAGTGATGACTTGAAAATCAACGGTGGGACATCTTCGCCATTTTGACATATAATGTTCATATTTTTAATTTTGAATGGTGAGGGGTATGTCTCTGTATTTCGGACGCTTACTGATTCGTCGTTTTCGTAACGGTGGTTACCCCTTTCTGGCTGCTATTTCCTGCAGCTTTTCAATTTCTTTAGGAGACTAGCGATTTCTATGCACAAGACGGTAAACACTGACTTAGTATGGCAGATGACTGCCTCTTTAATAGTAAAACTTGACAATTGACGTATGACAAGACGTTCACAACAAAACGTGGTCACGGTCAGCGTTGACGTTGTTGACATTATTGAAAACTTTAATTGACGTCGTCGGATTCAATACCATTACGAAAATGTTCATCTGGTAACTGATTGTTGCTATATCTGTTTTGAAAGTTACTAATGACGCTCAAGGTGACCTTCAATTGTTGTGCTCCTGCTTCTTGTAGTTAGAGCCGCCCAACTATGCCAATGAGCTGTTTGGTAGCTCGCTGTCTCAGACTCACTGACAGATTTAACAGGAACATCCACATGAGATGAATAATGAACAAAATGACGTCCGTGGTACTCGTCATTATTTATTATAGACGATTATCGCAGCAGTCACATTCACACGTTCCAGTATATGTGGGAGGGCGTGTGATAAATATACAAAAATACATATTCAGTTATGCTTAGTATAGTTCATTATTTTGACGAGACTCAATCGTTTCATTTGCACAGTTATTCAATTCCTATCACCATGTCTGACTATACTAAGGTCACACTTACGACAGAAAGTTCTTATGACAGTCTGCTCTTGGCGTCTGGCGTGGAGCATCTCTGAGCTACCATAAATTTGGTAAACTGCAACCAATCTTTGAGTGGCTATTCACTTAGCCGTACAAGCTGGACGAAACATTTTCGATTCTTGAAGGAGAATCATTGCACGAATGGCGTTGATAATCTTTCACGGCTTCAACAGTTTTACGTCTTGCTTCTATCTAGACCCTGGCCTGACTAACTCTAGCTGTTTCTTTTCTGGTGAACTAGGATGTTCCTGTCTCGTGATACGCAACTTCCTGGATGGTTTCCCTTAGTGCTATTCATCATCATCATGTGCTCCTATCTGCCTTTACACGCTTTATCAGAGAGTGTCCGTTAATTGTTATAGCGTGAATTGTTCTCACTTTTCCCTTTATTGGTCTTTTACCGTAGACCTTCTGTTAACCCGTAAGCTTAATGATGTAAGCCCTATATTGCCACGTGGCACACATATAAAGTCATATATAATGTATATACTAGCACACATAAACTCATGTCTCTTTGTCTCTCTCTCGCCTCTTCTCGCTCACACTGCCTAGTCGGAAGGACTTCTCCTTAGTCGAACATGTCCTGCAGTTACAATAGCTGCCTTCACCTTAACGGTCACGTTATGAGGAATGTGATGTTCTAATTCAATGTCACTCATTCAGACACAAAGTGTCCTTGCAGCCAAACCTTCGCCAAAGTAGTTTCATCAGATTAAGTGTTCAGTGGTGTGAATACAAGAGTTTTTTCTCTTCGGGCTAACAGGCCTGTGATCAGTCTCTGCATTCTCCTCAAGTGAGCTACGATGAACGCACGTTCATCGGGTACTTGTATTCGCTACGCATACCAGATACCCATTACCCAGTTTGGGTAATGTGTACACCACAATGCGTATCCTTCAAACACAACCACGACAGTGCGTAAAACATTCACTATGGGTAACATATTATATCTGAAGCATCATACAACAATAATCAATAAGCATTAAAAAAAAAAAAGAAGCTTCCCTTAAGATGGCGACGACGAAACGGTGTTTTGGTCAGAGGGCGCAATTTTTGTGTTTTTCTGGGGAGGGTGTGCTGTTATTTCGTATTTGTTTTCGGAAGTTGTTCACAAGAAACCACGGAAGGCAGGTGGTGGATGTAATTTTTACGGCAGCCGACAGATAGTTAGCTTCCTTTAAGATGGCGGAGACGAAAAGGTGTTTTGTTCAGAGGGCGCAATTTATGTGTTTTTCTGGGGAGGGTGTGCTGTTATTTCGTATTCGTTTTCGGAAGTTGTTCACAAGAAAATACGGAAGGCAGGTGGTGGATGCAATTTTGAGGGCAGCCGACAGACAGTTGTTGGTTATGATCACAAGATTTGCGACGGTAGGCAGAAGATCTCTTTGTGGAGACAATAGCTACGGCCACCGGCCAATATGGTCATTGCCTGGAAGAAAAGCAACGGCTAACTACCTTCTTTAAGGTTGCCTTGTTTATCATGATTCGCCTAATTACAGATCATCACGAGAAAAAGACAGGGACAGTACAATTAGCAACATTTAATGTTGGGTCCTTAAGCGACGACGGAAAATTAGAAAATAATCAAACAAGATCTGGAAAGAGAAAAGATTATTAGGAATGTGCGAGACGAGATGAAAAGGAGCAGGAATTAAGACAGAGGTGGATTGTAAGATTATTTATTCTGGGGGAGAAGAACGGCAATGGGGTGTGGCAATTATCTTGGATCGGCACACGTCAGAATCTGTTCAAGTATATTGAGCTGTGTCACACAGGGTTCTATTGGTAAAATTAATCGGCAGTCCTTTTAATATAAACGTCATTCAAATATATGCCCCAACAGGAGAATGCAGTGAAGATAGTATAGAGGAATTTTATGATGACATGGGGTCTGCTTTGAAGAAATGTAAAACTTCAGAAATCAATATCATAATAGGTTACTTCAATACAAACGTAGGAAATCAAGGCGATAGATGCACAGTAGGCAAGCATGGTTTGGGGGAGCTAAACGAAAGAGGATACAGACTTGTATAATGGGTAAAAGAGCGGGAAATTATAGTAGGAAACATGTGGTTTAAACATCCTAGAAGATTATCGACATGGAGAAGTTCTGACAGCAAAACTAGATACTAGATTGATTATATTATGATTATCTTGGTTTCAAAATGTATTAACGATCGTTAAAAAAAAAAAAAACAGCTCCAAATGCAGACTGCTACAGTGCTCACAGATTTATTGCAGGTACATTAAGGTTAAGATTTTAAAAAGTCAAGTATACAACAGAAAACATTAAATATGATCTGTGTACAATGAAAAATGTCAAGGAAATGGAAGACAATTTTTAACATCGAAGTAAAGAATAGATTTTAGATATTGTCTGATCTAGATATCATATTTCAAGATTGATTGATTGTTTAGGAATCGACATCACAGCATTCGGGGCATTCCCATTTCAAGATGTGGCTAATCAATGGGGAATGTTGAAGAATTCAATCAGTTTGGCTGCACAACTATTCCAAAATTAAAGAAAGTGGGTTGTAAGATATGGATGATTGAAGCAATTTTACAACTAATGGGAAAAAGAAAAGACACAACAAATATAATCCTGCTAAATATGAAGAATCTCACAGACAAGTCAGAACATTATGTTAGGAGACAAAAGAAGCATGGATTGAGGACAATTGAATAGCATTTGAAAAACAACACAACAGTAAAAACATTACATTAATGCACACAATGATTCGGGAACTTACTAATAAAAAACATGTACATCAACAGACTGCCTAAAAACAATGGATGGAAAAATCATAATAGAAAAAGATCAAATTGTACATGTATGGTCAGAATATGTGAAAAACATTTATAATGAAAACAGAAACTAGTATGATGTTCGAAGTAATAATGAAGGACTGTCAATTTTGAAGATGGAGGTTCGGAATGCTCTTAACCATATGAAAACTGGCAATGCCCGCGGTTCAGACAACACCACAACAGAAATGATTAATGCTTTAGAAGAATATGGAATAGAATTCAGTGTTTCCCAAGCTTTTCACGCAGAGGGCCATATCTGATATTTTCGGTGGTTAAACGGGCCACAACTTTATAAAATTATAAAAGTCGTATAATATCATTCTTACCTTTCTTAAGTTTCTTCAATAAAATTCTAAAACATTAAAGTCAGTCAGTGTAGTACTATATTGCAGTCATTTTTTTTTTTTTTTGGTTTAAAATCAAAAGTTCATTTAACAATAAATTTTAAATCAATTTCGAAAATCGCTATTAATGTAATTAATTTACAATTGTAACTGTTCTTCATAGCCAGTTACTTAAGTTCAGATGCCAGTTTATCAATATATGGGCACAAATCTATCGTGCCCAAAGTCATAAGCGCAGCTAGGTTACTGTCGGTGAGTCTGGAATGTTGCTTTTTTTTTTTTTTTTATAACGGTAATTGCGGAAATGACTGCTCGCATCTGTAAGTCGAACCAAAACGACAAATGTATCTCTGGGCGAATGAACGCAAGTGTTCAAATTGTTCGACAGGCAATAGTCGCCAGAATGAAATCATTTGATAAGCTGAAGGTGAAGCAGGTAGCTCCAGAAATGTACATCTCATGGCAGAATTGCATTTCAAATCGATTACTTCGTGCTAAAGGGTTTGCTGTAATTTACAGAGCTTGACACCAGGAAATACGAACGGATTTATGACAACATGGCGCCTTGCGCACTCTGATTGGTTGACAAAGCTGGGATATGGGAACTTCATAAAGTTTCGTTGCGAAACGTTGACGGGGCGCTCCGAGTGCATTATTGAAATTATTAAAATATAATATATTAAATAACGAGGCCTCGCGTGCCACTTTTTGACAGCTGGCGGGCCACAAGTGGCCCGCGGGCCGTGGTTTGGGAACCTCTGGAATAGATCAAGTCACCAGACTGCTGAACATAATATATGATACTGGAGATATACCTCCTGAATTATGTAATTCTGTATTTATTGCAATCCCAAAGAAATCAGGGGCCTTGGAATGTGATCAACATCGTACAATTAGTATAATGTATCACATTACGAAGATTTTGCTAAGAATTATTATGCAAAGAGTTAAAAAGAAAATACATCCTGTAATAGGAGAAGAACAATGGGGGTTTGCAGAAGGCAAGAGTACAGTAAATGTTGTGTATATACTGAGAAAAGCAATTGAACGCTTTATAGAATTAAACAAAGATTTATATAATTGCTTTATTGACTACACAAAGGCTTTCGATACAGTAAGGCGTGTCAACATAATAGTGATGCTTGCAGATCTACAACTAGATGGAAAAGACATTAGACTCATAAAAGAACATATATTGGGAAAAGAAACAAGCTGCCATACGATACACTTAAACAAGTGAATCGGCAAAATTATCTCGGAACAGCCCATAACATCTTATGGGAGATGCATCGAAGAGATTAGAACAAGAATCGTCATGGCGAAGGTAGCCTTTGCAAGATGAAAATATTCCTGACAAGTAAACAGATGTCAATTGCTACGAGAAACATAGAGCCTTCATTTTTCTATGTATATTACGCATGGACAATGAGCAGTCAAAACGAAAAAGAAAAAAAAAACATCTAATGGTTGTGGAAATGTGGTTTCTGATGAGAGTGCAAAGAATACTAAGGTCAGACAGAAAAACATATGACCAAGTCCTACAAGAAGCAAATGAAACTCGTTAACTGTTTGAAGAAATTATACGTAGACAGTCAACATTGTTTGGACAACAATAATAAATTCCACCGGTGTCAGGGAAGCCAGAAAATGGCTCACGGACCACCCGGAGTTATGAAGATAATTAATACATATATTCCCGCTGAAGCTGAAGTTGAGGCAATCAAGATAGCCACATTCATTCATTCATTCAGTAGCATGTCCTTTGCAGAACTTCGCTCCCATAACAACCTTCCGGAAAACTTCTCGATCACAAGCAAGATGTCCCGCGTCTGATACACCCATCTGGAGATCATTCGCCACATCCTGCCCATCTTCTCTTTGGCCTTCCTCTTCCTCTCTTCCCAGGCATATACCCTTCCATTATTGTTCTCTCCAAACTATCGTGACGTTTCAAGTGACCAAAATACTTCAATTTTCTTTGTTTTATCGTCTTTAATAGCCAACCCTCCTCAATATTCAACTCTTGAAGTATGGATGCATTTGTTCTTTTCTTTACCCAAGATATTCTTAGAACTCGTCTATAACATTTATATTCAAAGGCGTTTATGGGCTGTTCAGCTTGTTTAGTAAGTGTCCATGTCTCACAGGCGTATGTTGCAATGGGAAAGATGCATGCTCTTAAAAATCTAATGTTTGTAGTTCTGTCTGTCCCACTCCATAATTTATTCATCTGTTTTAGTCTTTGAAGAGCAATGGATAGCCGCCGTTTAATTTCTTTCATTGTGTCACCGTTATTGGTAATCAATGACCCAAGATATTCAAAATTTTCCACCACCTCCAATTTTCCCCCATTAGTGTATATTTCTTTCTCCATAGTAGTTTTATCTGCATGCGTTATCTTTGTTTTTGCTATGTTAAGATATAAGTTGGGATTTTCACTATTCAATTGGGTTGAGGCCATTAGGTTTTCTATGCCATTCTGTGTTGTGGATAGTAATACTGTATCATCAGCATATCGAATCTCTGGTATGTCATGACCGCCGATATTTAGGGCATCATATAGCTCCCTGTTTATATCATCTCTTACATTTCTCATTATATTTTCGGCGTACAGGTTAAACAAATAGGGTGACAGCACGCAGCCCTGACGGACTCCTTGCTTGATGTCAAACCAATCTGATGTCTCGCCTTCTATTCTAACTGCTGCTTGTTGGTCTAGATAGAGAATTTTTATGAGTTGTACTACATGTGATGGAAAGGCCATATTCCCTCATGATTTCCCAAAGTTTCTGATGTTGTACACAGTCAAATGCCTTTGAATAATCCACAAAACATGAGAATAGGTTTACATTAAATTCTCTGCACTTCTCTATTATTAAACGCATGTTGAATATGTGATCTCTTGTTCCTCTTCCTTGTCTAAATCCAGCTTGTTAGATAGCCACATAGAAATTACAAAATACCAGCCATGGTACACAACCTATGGTGATACTGACAGATGCAAAATGCGTAATAGATGCTCCTGTCTGGGAAAATTGCCAGTTCTAAGGACACTACTTTCTGAACTTAGCAGTCAGCATAAGGTCACCATACAATGGATACCATCCCACTGTGGAGTCCCCGGAAACGAAAGAGCTGATCGATTGGCTAAGAAAGGAGCAGAAGACGAACAACCTGATGTGCCCATTACATACCACCAAAAGAAAAGAATTATCAAATCAGGCAGAAGGCCACCAAACTCTACTCAAGACGACTACCACGTTATGGACAGACCAGAACAGGTCTTTTTCTGCGCCTCAGAACAGGATACAAGAGATTACGCAACCACATGTATACAAGATTCAAGATTGGTGACTCAGCCATGTGCACACGTGGTTTGGTGTCGCAGACAGCAGAGCACATACTCCAAGACTGCCCAAACTACAACATATCCAGGCGAACCTTCTGGCCTAGAGAGACAACAGTGGAAGATAAACTCTATGGACCGCTGAGTGAACTAAAAAAAGACTGTTATATTCATACAAGAGACAACATTGCAGTTATAAACATATTTCAGGCTAACGAAAGAAGAAGAAGAAGAAGAAGAAGAAGAAGAAGAAGAAGAAGAAGAAGAAGAAGAAGAAGAAGAAGAAGAAGAAGAAGAAGAAGAAGAAGAAGAAGAAGAAGAAGAAGAAGAAGAAGAAGAAGAAGAAGAAGAAGAAGAAGAAGAAGAAGAAGAAGAAGAAGAAGAAGAAGAAGAAGAAGAAGAAGAAGAAGAAGAAGAAGAAGAAGAAGAAGAAGAAGAAGAAGAAGAAGAAGAAGAAGAAGAAGAAGAAGAAGAAGAAGAAGAGAAGAAGAGAAGAAGAAGAAGAAGAAGAAGAAGAAGAAGAAGAAGAAGAAGAAGAAGAAGAAGAAGAAGAAGAAGAAGAAGAAGAAGAAGAAGAAGAAGAAGAAGAAGAAGAAGAAGAAGAAGAAGAAGAAGAAAGAAGAAGAAGAAGAAGAAGAAGAAGAAGAAGAAGAAGAAGAAGAAGAAGAAGAAGAAGAAGAAGAAGAAGAAGAAGAAGAAGAAGAAGAAGAAGAAGAAGAAGAAGACGAAGAAGAAGAAGAAGAAGAAGAAGAAGAAGAAGAAGAAGAAGAAGAAGAAGAAGAAGAAGAAGAAGAAGAGAAGAAGAAGAAGAAGAAGAAGAAGAAGAAGAAGAAGAAGAAGAAGAAGAAGAAGAAGAAGAAGAAGAAGAAGAAGAAGAAGAAGAAGAAGAAGAAGAAGAAGAAGAAGAAGAAGAAGAAGAAGAAGAAGAAGAAGAAGAAGAAGAAGAAGAAGAAGAAGAAGAAGAAGAAGAAGAAGAAGAAGAAGAAGAAGAAGAAGAAGAAGAAGAAGAAGAAGAAGAAGAAGAAGAAGAAGAAGAAGAAGAAGAAGAAGAAGAAAACTAGAAAATGGGGGAATCCAAGGTAGTTACCAGATAAACATGGGAGCAATCTCAACAAATTCTGAAAACCATTAATAAATGAACGGACTCCAACGCTTAGCTTGGTTTTAAAATGTTTTAAATCAACATATGTGGTGGAACCTGACGATCAATGTTTTTTTTTCACACAATGGAAAAACATAAACAATCAAAACACTATATATGCCACCAGAAGGCACTTCTTCTAAATACCTTTCCTTCAAACGGTTTAATAATAAAGTCAATAAGCAATTCTTGTCAATAAATAAAATAGTTTGTCATCTAGAGCACGATCTTGAATACGCTGCACAAAGTCTTTGAGAATCACACGAAGGTCTCCAAAAGAAAGCAATGTTAATATAGCTACGTGTATGTGATGTAGCATATCAGTTGTATACTTAGCTCAACGGCCTAGCTCATGGCTGCACTCATAGAACAGAGTTGAGGCGGCGGTGTGTAAACATCAAGGATCTCGGCTTCGGCGATTTTAAGGCGATCACCGGAATCATCAGTCACAATGAGAAAAAAAAAATGCCACTCGGGTCCACAATAGATTCTCGGGGTGTTACCGCTCCATCAGTCTTCTGTCTTCGAGCCAGGACCAAGTGGTTGTATACAGATGATGCAGGTAGCCAAATGCTCATATGGCTTCCTAATAATGTGAAACAAAACCAACAGCTATATTTTTGCAAAATCTACTTAATTAGTGGAGTGTTATGTTGTGTGATGCTATAATATACAGCAACGGCACATCAACTGGAACAAAATATTAGGATTTATAAGAATTTCCCCGGACATCCCCGTCAAGATGACAACAAAATCATGTTACAATAAGACCAGTCACATCTTGTGACCAGAGATTTGTCTGTTGTAAAAATCAACCATTGTTACAAACATCTGTTCAGATAAAAATTAGGTAGGACAACATCTGTTATGACTATCAACTGTTATAGCAAACATCTGTTGAGATAAACAATAATTAGGACAACATCCGTTGTGACGAATATCTGTTGAGATAAACATTAGTTGGGACGAACATTAGTTGAAACAAAAATATGTTGAGATAAACATTAGTTGGCACAAATATTTAATGAGACCAACAACAGTCGTAACAACATCTGTTGAGAAAAGAACTCTATTATGACAAATATATGTTGGGACAAATACTTGTTGGGAAAAATAGCTTGTTAAAATAAACATTTATGGTGGTGAATGTCTGTTATGATAACCATCCGTTGAGATGTTTCCGCTTGTTGGGATGACGTCAAGGATAAGACACAGGGTTGAGACGATACAAGGACGTCCGGTTGAAATAATGACGTAAATAATAAACTGAAATGTCATTATGTTGGGACGAATCGTCATAAGGAAAAGATGACGTCAGAACAAGATACACGTCACTGCATGAATACGAACGTCAAGCCAGACCAGAACGTCAATGATCAGGTAAGTGACGTCATTGGAAAAGCAAACGTCTTATTAACTCTTATCATCTCCCGTCATGTCTATAACTCCTCAAAATTCACCAACAACTAAACATTCACAAATGAAACATATAACAATAATACATCAATCTTTTCACAAAATTATGATCACAAGAATTATCGAGAGAGGCATCAGATATATATCTCATAATGTCAACGAAAGTTCGAGCAAATTGAGTGTGATATTGCCTTGTCAGCCTACTCCACTGAATAGGGGTTAAAGACATTAACTCGAACTTCTGTCATTTCACAGGACACAGTTGCACCAAAATTCAAATGAAAACTGTCATATGGCATTCACTCAAAAATAGACATAGCACTCAACGCAAACTTCTGTCAGGCCATTTTCAGCACTGAGATCATACTGGCCGTAAGTGCAACGTCCTGCAAAATACGCACCATCTAATTTATGCTCCAACTGTCTCTTCTATAGTGAGCACGTTGTGCAAATGATCATATGCACGCCCCAACTTCTTCTTCTATAGTGAGCACGTTGCGCAAATGATTATATTCATGCTCCAACTGCTTCTTCGATAGTGAGCACGTTGCGCAAATGATCATATTTATGCCCCAACTGCCTCTTATATAGTGAACACGATGTGCAAATGATCATTGTTTATAACCCACCAGCTTATTCTATAGTGAGTACGTTGCGCAAATGATCATATTTTTTAGCCAAATGCTTCCTCTAGAATGAGCACGTTGCGCAAATGATCATATTTAAGCCTCAACTGCCTCTTCTATAGTGAGCACTTTGTGCAAATGAGCATTGTTTATGCCCCAACTGCTTATTCTATAGAGAGTACGTTGCGCGAATGATCATATGTTTTAGCAAATGCTTCCTCTAGAATGATCACGTTGCGCAAATGATCATATTTATGCCCCAACTGCCTCTTATATAGTGAGCACGTTGCGCAAATAATCATATGCACGCCCCAACGTCTTCTTCTATAGTGAGCACGTTGCGCAACTGATCATATGCACGCCCCAACTTCTTCTTCTAGAGTGAGCACGTTGCGCAAATGATCATATTTATGCTCCAACTGCCTCTTTTATAGTGAGCACGTTGTGCAAATAATCATATTTATGCCTCTTCTATAGTGAGCACGTTGCGCAAATGATCATATGCACGCCCCAACTTATTCTTCTATAGTGAGCATTTTGCGCAAATGATTATATTTATGCTCCAACTGCCTCTTCTATAGTGAGCACGTTGCGCAAATGATAATATTTTTTTAGCCAAATGCTTTCTCTAGAATGAGCACGTTGCGCTAATGATCATATTTATGCCCTAACCGCCTATTCTATAGTGAGCACGTTGTGCAAATGATCATTGTTTATGCCCCGACTACTTCTTCTGTAGTGAGCACGTTGCACAAATGATCATATTTATGCCTCAACTGCCTCTCCTATAGTGAGCACGTTGCGAAAATGATCATATTTATGCCCCAACTGCTTATTCTATAGTGAGTACGTTGCGCAAATGATCATTGTTTATGCCCCAACTGCTTATTCTATAGTGAGTACGTTGCGCAAATGATCATATGTTTTAGCTAAACGCTTCCTCTTGAATGAGCACGTTGCGCAAATGATCATATTTATGCCCCAACTGCCTCTTATATAGTGAGCACGTTGTGCAAATGATCATATTTATGCCCCAACTGCCTCTCCTATAGTGAGTACGTTGCGCAAATGATCATATTTTTTAACCAAATGCTTCCTCTAGAATGATCATGTTGTGGAAATGATCATATTTATGCCCCAACTGCCTCTGTCTCACGTCATGCGTGTGTCTTGAGTCGTGACAGATAGTGAACATGTGCAATAAAGTCAAATGACTCTAATTAACATGTCGATGCTTTTAATAAATGTGCTACAGGTTTATCACAGTATAATTACATAATCTGTATACAAATTATCAATGCGCTCATCCGCTCACACCATAGCATTTCAGCTCACACAACTAGCTCACACGCAGTATCGCACAATAACTCTCTCAGTGCTATCAAACAATTGTAGCGCTTAATCAGTTCGTTCGCTCTGGCAATAGTAGCACTTATACAGTTCACTCGCGCTAGCCAACAACACTCGGACACATCCTCTCTTGTTCACAGTCCAGTCCCGTCTGCCGGTTTCGTCCTATGTCTAGCGTCACGTGGTCTCTGAACGCGTGCTGTCCCCGTGTCCTTCAAGCTAGTCGTGGTCTCTAGTGCAGCGTTTCCCAACGTGGGGCCCGCGCCCCACAGGCGGGAAATTCGATTGTTAAGGGGGGAAATTCGAAAATGGAAGAAATCGGCTGGATATAACAAAACTGGGAGACTTGAGACTGAAGTTAACTAAATTGGAACCTGACATAAAATCTCTTTGCAGCAAGCATCAAGCGCAAGGATCTCACTAAATTTAAATAATAAATAATTACTAATAATTAAAATCATAGAGAAAATCTTTCATTAAGATTATTTTGTACTTGAATTTCAGTTCTCCATTATATGTTTTGAAAATTTACTTACTGTGTTTGCTCAATAATTTCCTAATGATTTCTTCCTAAAACCTATCAATCAAGTTTCTTTAGTAAACATTTTAATTTTTGAATATTAAAAATAATGTATATGTTTGGGGGGGGGGGCGGTGGCGGGCAGGGGGGGGGGGATACAAATTTTAGAAAGGCTTAGGTGGGGCGTAGCACAAAAAAGGTTGGGAAACACTGCTCTAGTGCGTCTTAAAAAAGGGGTCTTGATCTGTCCTTCATATCAGGTCAGTCCGTCCGTTAGTAACTGTTGTCTCCCTTACTACAGTCTAAGGGTGACCTGTCCTGCCTATTATTTTATGTCCTGTCTACTATGTCCTGTCTCTGGGCTATGTCCTCTTTATCATACTCCTCCAGGACGCTGACACAGCTCCAGTTCTCCGCATCACACTATCTTCATCAAAGGTGTCCTCCCTAAGAACAGTAAACGTATCCCTATCATCAACATGATATTATTTCCAAGGGACATTTTTCTTCTTAACATAACCCCGTATCACACCACCCTCAAACCAGTCACTTAGAGGCCTGTTATTTATCTTCTGTAGGTATGTCAAGAGTGTCTTGAACTTCCATCTGAAAGGACGTTCACACTACATAATTAGCAACGTCACCACTGTCCCTCTTTTACACTACCCAAAGATTCAACTTACTATTCCAATGTACACTGCTAAAGAAGCCCTTCTACAGACTACACATGCATCTCTCTACACTCTTGGTTTCTTTCTACCATAAACATATCTCTGTCTTTAGTAGATGTCTTCACAACTTGTCCATGTCACATCACCTAGAACTTCAAACCCCCCACCCCTCGAACACGAGCTGCAATGAAACACTCATGACGGTTAACAACATTTATGGCAAAGTTGTCTGTGGTTCCACCTGGCATAGTTTCTATATCATCTAGGTCAGTGGTTCTCAACCTTTTTTTGGCCCGTGCCCCCCTTCACCATATTTTCAGAACGTCATTCCCCACTTTCCTATCAAAAATTTGGCCCGTGCCCTCCTTCACCATATTGTCAGAACGTCATTCCCTCCCCCCTTTTCATATTTCCTACCTAAAAATCCCCCCAACCCTACACTGTATACGTATAAATGGAAGGTAAATATGTTAAAACAGGTCTAGACATCCACATAAAACATGATTTGTGGGTCTACTTACTTTATAAAATGAATTTTAGAAGGATGAGACGTGCATAACTGTAAAGTATGAAGGGAAAAGCTATATCAAGTAATCGGTTCTTGTATTAACGCGATCTTGAAATGATCTTCATTCCCCCCCCCCCCCACCTGGAAACCCTAAAATTCCCCCCCCCCTCCAGGGGGGGGGGGAATTCCACACCGGTTGAGAACCACTGATATAGGTATTCGTCATGAGAATGACTTCTTCTTCTTCTTTCGTTCGCCTAAATTATGTTTATAACTGCAATGTTGTCTCTTGTATGAATCTAACAGTCTTTTTTAGTTCATTCAGCGGTCCATAGAGTTTATCTTCCACTGTTGTCTCTCTAGGCCAGAAGGTTCGCCTGGATATGTTGTAGTTTGGGCAATCCTGGAGTATGTGCTCTGCTGTCTGCGACGCCAAACCACATGTGCACATGGCTGAGTCACCAATCTTGAATTTTGTATACATGTGGTTGCGTAATCTATTGTGTCCTGTTCTGAGGCGCAGAAGAATGACCTGTTCTGGTCTGTCCATAACGTGGTAGTCGTCTTGAGTAAGGTTTGGTGGCCTTCTGACTGATTTGATCATTCTTTTCTTTTGGTGGTATGTAATAGGCACATCTGGTTGTTCTTCTTGTGCTCCTTCCTTAGCCAATCGATCAGCTCTGTCGTTTCCGGGGATTCCACAGTGGGATGGTATCCACTGTATGGTGATTTTACGATGACTGCTAAGTTCAGAAAGTAGTGTCCTCAGAACTGGCAATTTCCCAGACAGGAGCGCCTCTATTACGGATTTTGCATCTGTCAATATCACCACAGGTTGTGTACCATGGCTGGTATTTTGTAATTTCTCTGTGGCTATCTTGATTGCCTCAATTTCAGCATCATAATTATGGCAGTACTTTCCTGTTGGAATTCTGGCCGTGTCTCTAGTGTTATTTGGGTATTCTATATACACTCCCGTTCCTCCATTTCGAACAGCATTTTGTGCTAACCCATCTGTGTAGACTCGGATCCAGAGGTCCTGTGGGTATTCGTCATCAAGGAAGCTGAGAGTGGCTGTTCTGCGCTGTACACTGTTCTGTTCTTCCTTGTCAAATATTCCTCTCACGTTTGACTGGATTTGTAGTGATATTCTATGTTCATCTTTCCACGGGGTTCGCTCTGGAATAGTTGTCAGGGGGATATCAACTGTGGGAAGATCGATGGTTTCTCTGCAGAGTTGTTTGGCCTGGTGGATGAAACTACTTCTTTTCAACCGCCCCATATCTAAGTTTTCAAATCTGTTCTTCATAGGGTGGCCTGGCAAGCTGAGAAACTTTTCTGCTTGTATTAGTGTTTTTGTATCTCTGCGTACTCTTAAAGCTTGTGACCTCCCCATTTTCTCCATTGCTACTATAGGGGTTGATTTCATCCCTCCTGTGATGACTCTAAGAGCTTGATTTTGCACTTTGTCCAGCTCTTGTAGTGTGGTTTTTGCTGCCGAACACCATGCAGTTGACCCGTATTCCAGGTGTGGTCGTATGCTCTGTTGATAAACTTTGCTAAGTATTTTCCCACTGGCTCCCCATGTGGTTCCAGTTAACTTTCTCAGGATGGCAATTTTCCTTCTGGCTTTTGCTACTGCTTTTTTAATGTGTTTTCTCCATGTCAGCCTGTCGTCAAATGTTACACCAAGGTATGTTGGTTCCTTATCTTCTCTTAGGGGTGTTCCATTTATCTGAATGCTCCCTGCCTTTTGTTTCGGAGAAAGGGTAAATATGGTGGCCACTGATGCATGTTCATTTGCGCTCCACAAAACCAGGTCATCAGCGTACATTGCCGCTTTAATTCCATTGGGTAGATTAGCAACAAGATCATTGATGAAGATTAGAAAAAGTGTTGGGGACAGGACTCCGCCCTGGGGAACACCGTGACGCAGTAATACTTTCTTGCTCTTGAGACCGTCTATCTGTACTCGGGCTCTTCTGTTGTGCAAGTATGCTTTTACCCATTTGTACATTCTTCCATTGACTTTACAGTTTCTCAGTTTCTTCATCAGACCGTTCTTTCCAGACTTTGTCAAAGGCTTTCTTCAGATCTATCCAAGCCGCAAGTACCAGCTTCTTCTCTTGGAATGCATCCTCAACTTCTTGAGAGAGGTAGGTTGTCTGATCTTCCGTAGAGTAGCACTGCCTAAAGGCAGCCTGTTGTGGCACAAGGATGTTTTCACTTTCAATGTACCACTGTAGTCTGTGATTGATGACGCGTTCCATTGTTTTGCAGAGACAACTGGTGAGGCTAATGGGTCTGTAGCTGGAGGCAATGGAACTATCTTTCCCAGATTTTAGGAGGGGTATCATGATTGCTTCTCTCCAGACTTGTGGAACACTGCCTAAGGTCCATGTATTATTAAAGATCTGTAGCAGCTTTGCTTTAGCCTCTGTTCCTAGGTTCCTGATCATTTCATTGGAGATACCATCAGCTCCTGGTGATTTTCTCATTTTCAGTTTTGAAATGGCTAGCTCCAGTTCACTGAATGTGATAGGTGTCTCCATAACCTCATGTACAACTTCCTTCTGTCCTGTATTTTGCCATTTCTCTCGAATCTCCTGTTGTTTCTCTGGACTAATTTCAATATTGTTATCTTGTGCGAATGAGTCCGCAAAATGGTCAGCTGCTTGCTTTCCTGTTAAGGTGTTTCCGTCTTTATGTAGCGCAATTTTTGAGTTTCTCCCTGTGCCCTCATCGTTAAGCTGTTTTATTAGCCTCCATAACTTTCTTGTGTCTTTTTTCAAAGTTCAGTGACTCTGTTTTCTCCTGCCAGCTTTTCCGTCTAGCCTGCAGTTGGGCCCTTTGAAATTTGGCTTTTGCGTGCTGATATTTATTGTGGTGCTCTTGGCTGGGATTGGCCTCTGCTTGTTTTCTACATATATCCACATCATTATGCAACTGTTCCAGTTCACTATTCCAGTAGGGTTTATAATGTTTACGGGCTCCTCTTGGTATTGTTTCGCGTGCTGCCTGTAGTATGCATTTCCCAAACTCTTCAACTACTTTATTTAAGTCCTTCTCAGTGTCCAGGTTTCTAACCAGTATGCTAGTGCGATGCTTGTACATTGCCCAGTCTGCTTTCTTGTAGTTCCACCTCGAGATGGTGCTGCTTTCACTTACAAGCTCATTTTCTACAGTTAGAAAGACTGGCCGATGGTCACTGCCACCAAGTTGTTTCCCAACAATTCGTGTAATGTTCCACTCCAGGTCTGGTGAATGAAACGCCAGGTCAGGTGTAGTTGTAGAGTGCCATGATCTCGAGTAGAAGGTATGTGGGTCAGACGGCTTGTTAATCAGGATGAATCTATTCTCATCCTGACAATCTTCCAATCTCTCTCCTCTCTGGTCCATGTGATCATAGCCCCAGCTCTGCGAATGGCTGTTGAAGTCGCCACACACAATCATTTTTCTTTTTAATGGTAGTGTGTCCAGTGCCTGTGGGCGGTCATTTGGACAGTAGTAATTGATCAGGTGAAAGTCTATTGTCTGTCTTAAGTTTAAGTGCCTGATACTCAGCCCCTTCCATGTGAACTTCAATTTGGGAAGCAGGAATGTTGTTTTTGACAAGAGTCAATATCCCACCCTTTCTCCTGTCCTTTCGGTCAGATCGGTAACACTGGTAGCCTCTGATTTTGAAGGCTTTATTTTCGTTCAGGTGAGTTTCTTGCAAGCAACATACACTTACATTTTCATTGGCCAATATGTTTTCTAGTTCTATTCTTTTTTTGGTGATACCCTCTGCATTCCAGTGCATTATTTTAAGTCTTTGTTTGGTACGGCCAAACGGTCTATTTTCAGGCCCTCTGGCTCCGCTGGACATCTGAGATGGACCTCCCTTATTTGTGGTTAGATCCTTACGAGGCATAAGGCCCGGCACTGCACCTGTCTGTGGGACCAGAGCAGGGCGAGCACCATAACATGTAGCAGTTGTCGACATAATTCACGGCGTTATTGCGTGGCAGCCTGATTTCTGTGGTGCGCCTCCTGGCTGGCTGCCTCCGTCTTCAGCACCTATCCTTTGCAAGAGTAGACTATGGTCTTACTCGACACACGAACACATAATGCTGTTCCTCCGGTCTGTTATTTATAGATACAACCAAAAATAATGACTTCACCGCCAGTGTACAACAGCTTTAGCCACTGCGTTTGAGAGTACCCCAGAAGAAAAGTTTATTATACATAATGACGTATTTACAAGAACCGTTGGTATGAACAATCCAAAATATTCAACAAAGAGGCACATGACTGTTCTGTTCTTCTATACTTTGAATCAAAGCTCTTGTATCCCGAAAACATAAATATTGTGGACATATGCTATTTAGTACTTTTGAATTTCTTCATGCGACTCTGGCAGACTCTCCTTGACCTTTATTTTACATAACAACAGAATGTTTACTATTGAAAATTTAAGTATTTCACATTTTATCAGCATTTTATTTCCGAACCAAACAGCCAGGCCAGTATCTTTTTCACCAAATCAAATGATAATTTCCAAAATGAGGAGATACGCACAAGAAATCCATCTCTAGAAATAAAATCACACACAGACCTTAACGTATCACCGGCCTGTCAGCCATATTTGACCGGAAACCGGAGAATGACTATTTCTCATGGCTGCCATCTTCAACTTTTCATGCCACAATGTCTACTACACTAACCGTTCATAGTTCCCTTTCTTAACGATATAAGGGTTGTTTTCGAAGTCTAGCTAAAATAACACTTCTTACGGTCCCACACCTAGCCGATTTTAGCATTTCACATCCGCAATAGCGGCAAGTCTGCAACCAACCAACAGTGTCTGTTATAAGGTCGACCTTTCTTAATACCGCGTCTGCCTTATTGAACCATTGAATACCATCTACCACATCTTCTAACCGACTTTCAACGTTTGAAACCAAATAACACTAACATTCTCTTTGATTACAGAACAGCCAATTTACTGCTGACTATGCAGATTTTCCAACCTAATGGAGATAAAGCATATGTCCCCATAACCTACTAGGCGCTATTCTAGACAACAAATATGGGCATCGACTATCACCCCTAGGAAGAACTTGAAAAAACAACAGAGATTGGGTTCCTGAGACGAATGATTTTGAATTCCTTGGACTACCAGAGTAACTAACGATAATGACATAAGAAGAGCCTAATAAAAAATAGAGCATTATATACATCAAACAAAGTGCAAAGAGTGAGGAAGAAGATACAACCTGAAATAGGGGAAGAACAATGCGGGTTTGTAGAAGGAAAGGGTACAGTAAATGTTGTGTATATGCTGCGAACAGTTATTGAACGTGCTATAGAAGTAAACAAGGATATACATCTTTGCTTTATTGACTATACAAAGGCTTTTGATAGAGTTAGACATGTTAGCATGGTGGATATGCTTGCACATCTACAAATTGATGGGAAAGACATTAGACTTATAAAAAACATATATTGGAAACAACAAGCTGTCTTCAGATCTTTTTTTTCCCTATACAGTGAAAATATTTTCAGAAATGTAGAGGATATGAATGGAATCAGCATTGGAGGACGAAACATCAATAACATTAGATATGCAGATGATACAGTATTAATTGCAGACAAGACGCAGGACCTACAACAATTAGTAGATGCGGTTGTTGTACACAGTCAACAACTGGGGTTAGAATTAAATTGCAAAAGGACTCAGGTTATGGTCATCACTAGGAAGGAAGAAGTGCCACAATGTAATATACAAGTAAATGGAAATATTCTTCAACAAGTGAATCGGTACAATTATCTTGGAACAGTCATAACGTCTGACTGGAGATGCCTTGAAGAGATTAGAACAAGAATCGCCATGGCGAAAGTAGCCTTTAGCAAGATGAAAAACATTCTGACCAATAAAAGGATGTCAATTGAAACGAGAAAAAGAGTGTTGAGGGGATACATAGAGCCTGTTCTTTTGTATGGATGTGAAACTTGGACAATGAGCAGTCAAGCTGAAAAACATCTGATGGCTGCAGAAATGTGGTTTCTGAGGAAAATGCAAAGAATACCATGAACAGACAGAAAAACCAATGACCAAATACTACAGGAGACAAATGAACATCGTAGACTGATTAGAGAAATTAGACGTAGACAGTCAAAATTTTTTGGACATGTTATGAGAAGAGATGGATTGGAGAACTTGGTGATAACTGGCAAGATCGAGAGGAACAGACCAAGAGGAAGACCGAGAGGAAAATACCTGGATGGCTTGGCCACATGGCATGGACGAGACAGGAACACTGAGCTGATCCACGACACTGGTGATCGAGTGAAATGGCGAGTCATGACAGCCCACGCTTTCCGGCATGGCACATGGTTGATTGATTGATACATCAAACACAACAAACTCTTTCTTAAGAGACATAGATACAAACTATTTAAGTTACAAGTTAAATATGGATGATTAAATTTTAATTAAAATTTAACAATAACAAATCGCAATTTTATTGCTAACTTCACTTCATATTCAGGTATAGCTAGATATAGATTATTGTTTGTCCATCACGATTGATGATGACCATTTATTTCATCCAGTGGGGTTGAAAGTATGGAGTTGTGAGTTCTAAGATGGCTGATAAGACTTATTTTGGCTCGAAATTTCCTTTGACAATGTGGACAAAGAATGCTTGACGTTTCTGGAGGAGGATTTTCTGCAGTGGTTTTTCTGTCCTGCCTTTTCTTTACAGCTCATGCAGTCCTGGTTGCCTCACACATGACTGAACCCTTGCGTAATGATGCAAGCCACGAATTTCGTTCTCTGGCTGCAGTCTCCCAGGTGTCATGATGAATTTTAAAAGCATTCAGTGAGATTTTCAGAATGTCTTTAAAGCGTTTCCTCTGGCCACCTTGGGATCGTTTACCACAACGCAACTCGCCGTAAAATATCGTTTAGGGAGCCTGTGCTCTGGCATGCGATTCAATTGAACAGGCCAGCGAATCTGATTCTACATTAGTAGAGTCTGGATACTGGGCATGGACGCTCTTTCTAGGACTTCAGTGTCTGGAATCTTGTCTTGCCATTTAATCTTCAGTAACTTCCTAAGGCAGACTGTGTGGAAGTGGTTTAATTTCCTAGTGTGTCGCTGATAAACAGTCCAGGTTTCACAAGGATATAGCAGTGTGGATAATACAACTGCTTTGTTTGTAGGCTTATTCCATTTCTGTCCCATACATTCTTGTACAGTCTGCCAAAGGCCGCTCTGGACTTGGAGATTCTTGCATTCACTTCGTCATCAATTGTGGTATCTTGTGACACAGTGCTGCCAAGATAGGTGAATTTGTCCACAACAATTATTCTATGACCGTTCACTTTAATCTTCGGCACAATGTGATTATTCCCTGGAGCTGGCTGGTACATAACTACAGTCTTCTCCAAGTTGATATTGAGCCCAAAGTTGGCACAGGCATGTGAGAAAGCTGTAACATTGTGTTGCATGTCTGGCTCTGAGTTGGCATAAAGAGCGCAATCATCAGCAAACAGGAGCTCTCTGACTATGTCGCTGTTAATTACGACCCTCTACATAGCACTAATAACCACCCCTTATCAACTAATTTCACACAGCCATACCCATTATTATTACTACTGTCACCACCGCAACTATTTCTTCTATTCCTACTAATGTACACCGCCAACGTGCTAGCAGTTCAAAATATTTTAACACACCACTCACCAACGTTTTTAAACCCGTTACTTAATGACTTTTTTCCTCAACCTCATACACCCCCTTCTGTTATGAACCGACTACCGTCACACCCGCCCGAGATTTTTCCAACACCGACCCCCCCCCCCCCCCCCCCCCCCCCAAAAAAAAAAAATTTATAACTTCCCGGTGCTACCTGCCAGATTTTCCAACAGTTCCCCGCCAAAAAAATTTATAACTTTGTCTATATATGTTTTCCCTGTATTAAAATTTATTAAATAACGTCTCTTTGAATCGTTTGTTTATTATTTGTTTTGTTATGTTGATCTTTTTATGTTATACTTTTATGTTGTATACTAGACGTTCCTAAACCACTTGACTACCACCATAGTCCTAATCACCTTCAATTTAAAGAGTCACTTGACTACCACGCCTACTTTTTCAACAACAACAAAAAACTAAGGAGTTATCGCCCTTTGTGGTGCACATCGTAAATCCACCACCACCACCACACACCAAAAAAAAAAAAAAATTAAAAAAAAAAAAAAAGTGCTTTCCACGTTACTATACTACTAACGGTTTTGCTAAATTGAGTCGTGTAGAACTGGAACCTTTGTAGAGTAAACATTGACAGTGCGAACTATGAAAAATCTGTGTCAATTTACGACTGTTTGATAGATCATAGTTTCTTCTTCTTCTTCTTTGTGTTCATCCGGAGTGTGTTTTTTTTCAGATGCGCTGGCGGTGTGTCTGATTAGGCACCCTTGGGTCGAAACCCTTAGGCCAACACATCCGACTTTTAGCGTGCATTTTTGACCAGGTTAGCATTCCTGGGAGTCTCTCACTTTTGTGGTACTGTGGAGCTGTACTGATCAAGTTGGAACAGTCGAAGACTGCACGGTCATCCCTCAAATGAAGGCAGGTACAGTCCATAGCATTTTCCGCCATCCTGGGTGGCTTCCGTAATTGCAGAGCCGACACATAACGCTCTGGTGCTGGGCTCACCGAGGGAATCGTCACGTCCTGCTCAGGGCTGCTTTAATTCCTCACTTCAATATATTGGGCATTTCGTTCGCCCCGGGCCGTTCCCGCACAAACCAGACCTGTCTTCAGACGGTATCCACTCAGCGAGTTTTCGGACATGTGCTTGTCGTTGCGCCCGTCAGAGCTGTTCCAGGCACGACAGACATTCGGAAAACTACCTAGTCAGAGCTGTTCCGAACAAGAGCGGCATTCGGAAACTAGGTAGTCAGAGCTGTTCCTAGCACGAGATCATAGTTTCAACTTTACGAAAGATCTATCAAGTGAATCGTGTGGTTAGTTTTTACATTTCAGTAGAATAACAAGTAAACCTGTTTATGACAAGATTTTTGTTACACACCAACTATAATTCACTACAATGGGCGATTTCCCAGTACATCTGCCAAGTTAGCCACTTTAGTAACATTTTCTCAATTGCTTTTTAATTATATAACCTGCATAGTTAGATACCTCTTGAAAAAACAAATCCAACGGTACCTTATTCAAGTCTGTAGGTAATTTTAAGCCGAGATATTAATGCTTGTGTGTCGGTTTATCATTTAAAAGGAACGTATAGATAGGGTTGCCAGACATCCGGCAAAGAGAGGACATGTCCTCCTTTTTAGCCTTATGTCCTCCGTCCGGCAGGCAAAGCTAAAAACCTTTAAAATGTCCGGCTTTTAAAAATATTTTATGTTATCATTTTTATATGTATTGTTGTTAAACTTACAATGTATCTACACACTACAGTGTGTTTACATTCTTCATTAAAACCCATTGCTTAATAATAATATTTTTTTTAAATTTTCCTATTTATACCAAATGTGAAACACCAATTATTTGTATAATTTGAATCTAACTGTTGATCTATTCGGCAACACTAACAATGCTGTAGTCTCTATGGTCAAAATGTTAATGTTATTTCCGGTTCCGTTAGCAGAGACGCCACTTAAAATTGTTTTTTTTAAATTTGTAATTTTTGCCATCTATGTTTATGAAAATGGCTTCTACAAAGAGAAAATGTAAATTCTCGAACATTATGAAAATTAAGTTTTCCATGCCTCGTTGAAGGACGCAACGAGAATGAGGCAAAGTGTACGATTTGCGATAGTTACTTGTCCATTGCCAACAAAGGAACTCCTGACTTGGAGCGCCATGGTGACAGTGAGAGACATAGAAACGTAATCAAAGTATCCGCGTCATCTAGCACATTAACGTCTTTTTTTTTCCAGCCTAAATACTCACATGTGTTACTGAAAGCGCATGCGGCTGAAGCAACTTTGACAATTCATACAGTTTCGTCTTACAAAGCGAAAACCTGCAACCCGCTGGTTTGATGCGCACATTATTTGAAGATTCAGAAATTGCTAATAATATTGCTTGTGCAAAAACAAAGAATGAAGCAATAATAAACCATGTAATTGGCCCCCCACACTGTTGATGAATTGGATAAATCTTTTGAGTGGTATTTCATGTTTCGGTATTTCGATAGATGCTAGTAATCACGGTTCGCAGAAAATATTTCCGATCGTTGTTCAGTACTTTGACTGGAAAGCAGATGGAATCCAAACTAAGATTCTCGAGTTAGACAACACACCAAATGAAACCTCAGAAACTATATCACAGTATATTTTGAGACACTCCAAAACTATGATTTGTACTCCAAATGTGTTGCTTTTGCTGGTGACAAAGCCAATATGAATTTTGGAGGCATTAACAGAAGAGAAGGTAGAAATGTGTTCTCGCATTGGAAGGAAGCCTTGAGAAAGCTATTAGTAGGCGTTGGATATTCTGTTCGTGTTCTGCACAACTGCATCCATCACGGCGCAGATTTAATGCAGATTGACGTTTAGTTTAATGTCTTGAAGATATTCAATTACTTTTCAATATACACTGTCAGAACAGAAACTTTAAAGATTGTTTGTGAGTATGTCAACATTAACCATTAACATTATCAGCAACTACTCTATCACTCTAAAACTAGATAACTCAGTTTGTTTCCAGCTGTTGAGAGGCTGTGGAGGCTGTTTACTGCTTTGAAAGAATATTTACTTTCGGTAAACCAATTATCTGCAATGATTTAAAAAAAATAAAAAAATTCAGAACTATTTTTCAGAAGTTTACCTTTGGTTTGTGTATTCTTTAATGTCTGTCTTCCAAGTCAATATTTCGGCCATTGAAAAAGAAGACACATCAATGTTAGAGGTTATGAGCCTTCTTTCACACAACCTTGGAAGTTTTGAAAGGCAAATTGAAGGAGACATTTATTTCACTGAAAGTCAGGGAGATGTTGAGAAGACTTAAGGAAAGTGGTCGAGAAGAAGAGTGTAATTGTTTTATGTAAGACGTTAGGGTGGTGTATGAAGCATGCATTAGTTATTTAGAAAAGTGATTGAAACCTTTTGATGAATTTCAGTGCTTTGGTTGGATGTACTTAAATAAAATCAAAGACTGTACATTTGATGACCTTTTGACAAGTATATTGTACTTGAAAGAGAAGGGTATTATTGTAGATGATGTGCAATTATTTGACCAATACTGCAATCTTAAATCATTTGTGCAAGACAAGAATGAACATTTTTTGAAAGACTCTTGCATGAACAGTGGAGTTTATTTTTACAAAGTTGCCCAAATGCACGTAGCTTTTCAGAGTTACTTAAAATTTGTGAAGTATTCTTCTGCATCCCTGGACACAATGGCAATGTGGAAAGAGTGTTCGCCTTGGTTAATGCTCAATGGGCAAAGGAAAGGAACAGACTTTTACTCGTCTCTGTAAAGGGCATCATTCTCACAAAGTACAATTTGAAGAATCTTACATGTGAACAGTTTTATGCATATGTGATTGCTAACGAGGATCTTCAACGAAAAGGTGGCTCTCCGAGAAATATGTTGCGTATTTAATAAAGATTATAAAATAATAATTTACAATCGGCTGATTAAATAATGATTTTTTTTTTTTTTTTAGCATTTTGAAAAAGGTCTCCATTGCATTTATATTTATGTTTTAACATGATTGTTTCTTAGTCGATTCACTAATAGTATGATACACTTATTAGTATCTATTTAATAAAATTGTACTGATTGTGGGTTTAATCTGGAACGATTTAAATGAAACTATATATGTCCTCTTTTCTCCTCCTTTTTGTCTTATTATGTCCTCCTTTGTCCTCCTTTTTGTCTTATTATGTCATATTTTTGGTGCCCATATTTCTGACAACCCTACATATAGAAGAAAACGGTTTTGACCTTCTTCACTTTTTGTGACCCTACCTACACACTCGCACAACTGTTGGTTACACTCATGCCAAGGGAGATTAAAACAGCGGCCAGTCTAACTCAAGGAAAAATAACTCTGCCAGTTTATATATATAAACCCAGACACACAGATATATACATCTCCACGCCACGCTGTGGTGAAGTCAGACCGCTCGCGGACTGCACGCGAGTCTTGTCAACGCGAGTCGGCCAGCGTAGATGTGTTTTGATAAAAGAAAAGAAGTTCCTTTGGAAAGATGAAATAGTATCAATGTTCCGGCCCATGCAGAGTGATGAAAATTTGCACATAAATACTAAAATTGATGATAAATGCAATCATGCATTCATTGGCATGCAAGTCGCTGTGAATATTCCATAACAATATTAAATAGTCATCGCTGACAAGGAAACAGCTATTTCCGGCCATTAAAATATCACATCAGAGCAAGCAATCTTCATTCATTTTAGTTTAGGATAACCCTCCCGACTTTAGTAGTCGAAAATGACACAATTTACGTAAAAATGGATGCTACATCTAATAACACATACTAGAAAAAACAAAGACATCTATATAAAACGTGATTTGCGGGTCTACTTACGTCTGAAAAAGTCACCTGTATCTCTGTGTAGGAAACGAATTTCAGAAACACGAGATGCACACACGTAAACAGAGGAGGGAAAAACTATATAAAGTAACCGGTCCCTTTTTTAAAGCGATCTTGACATAATTGGGTAATTTAACATCACGAGTACTCTAAACTTACTTAAATTGGAGACACAAGAAATAGTTGCCGAACAAAACCGCAATTATATTTCCGTTAAAATGCGGCAATCTGTATCGTAGTGGCTATGTCATGTGTGTGTGTGTGTGGCAAAATTTCACAGCCACATTTGATGTGTGAAACAGTTTGGTAGGGCGATCTTCGCAGAAGAGAAAGAAACTATAAGTTGGAAAAACCCAATTGTATTTAAAGGAATTTACATACACGGAATGACACACGAAATACACAAGATGGCCTGTATCTATCTACCTGCTCAATACATTGATGATGTAACATTGTTCCTCACAAGATGTCCTATATCTATCTACCTGCTCCATACATTGATGATGTAATATTGTCAATGACCAGATGTCCTGTACCTATCTACCAGGTCCATACATTGATGATGTAATATTGGCCATGACCAGATGTCATGAATCTATCCACAAGCTCCATACATTGTCATTTAAACTGTCACTGTCATTTACTGCCAATATAGTACCTTGTGGTGTATGGCAGAGGGGTCTTTGAGCCTGAGGAATTAAGGCCCCTGGCTAGTGCAGTCGCCGCGAACTGTACAAGTTAGAATTTTCTTTTTGCCTTTGACAGAAAAATATCCCAGACCTTACCGAGGGTTCGAACCCGGGTCTCTCGATTGAGAGTCCGGCGTTCTAGCCACTCGGCCAGCCGCTCCATACATTGATGATGTAATATTGTCCATGACCAGATGTCATGTATCTATCTACCAGGTCTATGGGAGGCTGAGTACAGTTACGGGGGAGAGGCTGACCTTCACCTACATTACGACAACTGTAACAAGAATCCAGGTCACAAAGACTTTATACCTGTAGACAAGTTCAGTATAGAAGATCTTCCGGAGGGCTACCGTGATCCACGTATTGTGGAATATATCCGAGCGGAGTCAGACCTGACAGTTCGGGTGACAGTCAGAAATGTCAGTGACAAGAGACCAAAGACTGTTCCTGGCAGTGACAAACCTTATCCTTGTTATGGTGCTAGAGGTCGGAATAGGATGATAGTAGGCACGGGGCGAGTGGACAAGGTAGTTATCTACCGTGACGATCAGGGAGAAACTTGTCTGTGTAAAGATTGTCGGAACTCATCAACACCTGAGACACACTTTGCCGTTATTGACATAGCTACAGCAAATCATGTTGTCTTTGACGACCTTGAGGCAGAACACGCCACGTGCCATCTGTTCTTTGACAGTGGAGGTACACCGGACACCTGTAGTGGTGTTGTCACACTGACAGGGATGGGGTCTACATATCGTCACATCGAGACAGACCGATATTACATGAATCACTTCACCCATGATCTTCATCTCGGACATAGACTTCAAGAGACATGTACACGAAAAGATAACATAATGTTTGAACTCTGTAAAACACTACCCCCGATCACCAATTACAAGCGAAGCCTGAATGTGGCAGAAAAGCAGCCACTGATATTTATCCTGTCGCACCCTCACGGATGTAGGAAACACATCAGCGTAGGTCACTGGAGTACTGTATCTTTATCTAAGACAGGAGGGCTCACTTTTGAGTACACTGCAGCCACATGTCCAGGGTCTAGTGGCGCTACCGTTGTTATGCCACACCATCTGTCACCAGAAAGCAGAAACTTTGACTTGAGATTTGCCCCAGGAACCCATACTGGGGCGTCTGAAGAGCGACCAGGTGCCAATTATTTCACAACAACCCGTAAGTATATTGCATCTGCAAATGTACACACACACACACACACACTCACTCATTCACTCGCACGCACGCACGCGCACACACGCACACAGTGTTGTAATCATGACGATATCTTAACAGATAAACGATTATGTGAACATCAGGAAGATACATTTACACATATTTAGAAACACGTAACATAATTACAAACAAATTGTTCTCCAACAAATAAATACATGATACCATTACAAATAGAGTGTTCTGTAACACAGACATTTCTGGTATCATTACACATAAACTATTCTGTAACACAGAAATTTCTGGTATCATTACACATAAACTATTCTGTAACACAGAAATTTATGGTATCATTACACATAAACTATTCTGTAACACAGAAATTTATGGTATCATTACACATAAACTATTCTGTAACACAGAAATTTCTGGTATCATTACACATAAACTATTCTGTAACACAGAAATTTATGGTATCATTACACATAAACTATTCTGTAACACAGAAATTTATGGTATCATTACACATAAACTATTCTGTAACACAGAAATGTATGGTATCATTACACATAAACTATTCTGTAACACAGAAATTTATGGTATCATTACACATAAACTATTCTGTAACACAGAAATTTATGGTATCATTACACATAAACTATTCTGTAACACAGAAATGTATGGTATCATTACACATAAACTATTCTGTAACACAGAAATACTAGACATGGTCAGACATTAATTGTTCTCTACATAAATAAACTGTTATGACGACATGCCAGGATGGCGTGCCCACAGATAAAATAGTGTGTACTCGTGAATTAATTACATATTTAAAATACACCGTTTATATGTTAGTTAGTTAGTTAGTTAGTTGGTTGGTTGGTTGGTTGGTTGGTTGGTTGGTTAGTTAGTTAGTTAGTTAGTTAGTTAGTTAGTCGGATCCCCTCCTCAGCAAATCCCTCATCTTGTAGCCACTGACGACACAAGTTCTGTGTTGGTTTATAAATCTTCTTTGGCTTCCTGAGTACACACCTGTAACATAACGTGGTCACTCATCCACATTCTCAGTCCATAAAACATTTCTCAAAACTTTAGTTATGGAATGGCGTCCCTCCTGATCATATGACATCAGAGTTATTTTGAAAGAGAACGTTCTAGAATAGGGTAGGGTATGAAAAAAGCGCATGCAGTCATTTGATCGGCTGATGCCTGCCTAGAGACGCTATCTGGCGTTCCAAAACCATAGCTTAGCAGTTCATGATTTGATTTTATATGAGCTCGTCGCTTTCGAGATATGGTTCTGTGTAATGCCCTGACATATTTTCTGTGTGTCTCAGGAACGACTATATATATATATCATTTTAAATGTGGCCGTGTCTAGTGATGAGAAAGAGACGAATATCGGAGTATTTGTTTGAGAAATGTGAAAGTGAGGTCAGAACTTAATTGAGAATTTATACTGAATGTTGCTTTGTCAGGCTGATATGTCTAACACACTGAATACTTGACCATATCTATCGTGTCATCTGCTATGAGAATTCTGCGTATGCTTGATGAATGTAAATCACTCTCAATGCACATTTGCACTCTTTATGCTTTATAGAACTTTCCTATGAATGCATATAATTGCTCATTCTTAATCAAACTGTAGAACGTTCTTGAAAGTCTACGTTTTATCACTCTTGTGATCGGAATATGTGCTGTGATATGTAATCATTTCCCTGAAAATACTGAGAAGGTTTGAAGGAGTGATACAATGGTTTTATGAGTACCATCTCATGTGAGAAGAAAGACGCCTTATCATATTCATATGTTTGCAGGACGTGTATTTCACACCAGAATTACACATTTCCTGTGATGACTGGTGATTATTTTAAGTTCATGAGAATTGCTTAAAGCACTCTTAAAGATTTACCTTAAATGCAATTTATCTCTGCAGTTGGTGCACTTGTTCCTTTGCAACATTAGTTGGGTTTACGAACTGCGTTCAGAAAAGGACAATATATGTTCGAACCTTGTCTAAGTTGGATGTATATATCTTTGATGGCTCATGCAATTTTATACGGGAGGATTCTGTTTTCATATGTGTTTTGTTTTACATGTCGTCGCTAAAAGCTACGGAATTCGTGCTTTTTGCGACGCTTTCCGCGCTGCGGAAAGAGACCGAGCCATATGGGATAAAACCCGGTGCAATGAAGTCGACCCTGTCGACTTTTAAGCGACTTTTGTTTTTTCACATGTGAATATTGCTTATTAGGTATTGCCTTACCTGCTGTGGAAAATATACTAATGTTACCCAGTGGGTAAAGAGCAAATGATTTTATGGTGATAAAGGATGGCACTTGTAAACCGAGTCTAGTCTGACAGGGGGAGAACTGGCATTGCAGTGTGAGTATGGATGGAATAGGACATCCATGTACCGAAGTACCACCCATAGGGATTGGTGATTGATCTGGTCAGTGGTTATTTGCCATTGATCAAGTTATATTATATATTTCATATTGCATATTACAGTTATAAACGATGTCTGTCTCATCTCATGATGTCTGTCTCGTGATGGCTGTCTCATGATGTCTGTCTCATGATGTTTGACTCATGATGCCTGTCTCATGATATCTGTCTTATGATGTCCCTGACTCAGGAAAAAGTCCCATTGTCACAAATAGGGGTGAGAAATGAGAATATACCACCCACAGTCCATCCGAGTGGATGACACTCCATCACCGATATGAAGGTAATGGTGCATGAGCAACACCCTCCATTCTGCTCCCCATTTCCTTGAATTTCCGTTTGTGTTTGTTGATACTTTGATCATGACATTTGATTTTATTACAAATGTATAGCAATGGTTTTGATTTTTGTTGGTATCAGCTGAGAAAGATATGGTGGAGTGACCTTAAAGTTGGGGCAACCAAACGGAAGTCCCAGTCTCAAATCTGCAACTGCTGTTTATATGGAGACTCCAATGATTACCACAGTAACTTCAGGTTGGAATGACCAGCCTAAACCTACATCACTCATATGCATATGCTGATGGCACTGAAAGGGTCTGTTCTCTAAACCTGAACACAGGCATGGTCTACATTGTTGGAAATGCTCTAGAGATTTAACTTCAAGACACCGCGAAGAGGACACCCTATTTATTAAATGACCCCTTGGCTCAGTTTGCCGCAGGCAGGCCCATGGATGGGTGGCGACTGTGTGACTATGGAAACTCCCATATTCCTAGAACCCAGATTGTTGGCATTTCTTAGGAATTTTCGAACCCAGCTCATTAATAGCTGTGGTTTAGTTAGGAGGAAGGGGATTTTAAGATAATTGTTTATTCCCATTTCCATTGGATTACTAGTTGCAGTCCAGGAAAGGAGTATTTTAGCTTTTCCTATTCTGAAACTTGGTAGGGATGGACTTGCAATGTAGAATGCTGTAAGAATGTTTGGCTGAAGTCTATAAACCTCTGGTAGGTCTTCAGAACGTCGCGCGCAACACATACCGAGAATTCACCTCCCTATCATCAGAAGGAGTGGATACTCAACTATATGAATGTCCCCATGTTTCAGCTTCACGGGCAGTCTCGTAGCCACTAAGGATTCATTATAGTTTTATTCCTTCAAGAACTTTGTCACAGGAGAGGGTGAACTGGATGAGGCATACAATGAGGAAAGCTGCTACCTGAGAACTTATCTAACACCGCTTATTGATGGCGGCGAGAGTATAGTTAACCAGGGCAGTGTATATGCACTTGTGTGTTGCCCAGAAAAAGTGATCTCTTTTCTCCAGTGCAAACTGAAGGAGATACTATTAGGCCTCTTTCAGTCCTGAAGGACTATAGAGTTGTGTCGCTGGGGAGGTACCTGACAGCACCACTGGTGATTGTATAGTCCAATGCGAGAGTGACACTCTCTGTCACAGTTTCCGCATCTGTGAGATGAGGCAGTTCCCGCAGTAAGTGACTGCGTTTTAAGCCTCTGCCGCCTATCCTCAGTTTGTTGGATCAGATTGCGCTCAAAGAGCACCAATCCGTTTCGTACATCTCTTCTCCAGGAACATCTGTCTGTTGCAACTCTTTCCCACGTGTCTGGATCTATGCCTAGGGTTTTCATATCTTGTTTACACACATCCCTATATCAATTTGGGGTCTTCCGGTTGGCCTCTTTCATGTGGCTAGTTCTTCGTATGGGAGATCTTTGGGAATACGTTCATCCTCCATTCGAAATACGTGGCCCAGCCACCGGAGGCGTCTCTGCATGAGGAGGGAGTGCACTGTGGTAATATCTGCTCTTTCAAGCACCTGTTTTATGGTTACGTGATCTTTCCATGATATGCCCAGGATACGTCTCAGACATCTCATATGGAAGGAATTCAACTTCCTTTCCTGTCTTGAGTACAGGGTCCAGGATTCAGACCCATAGAGTAGTGTGCTAACAACACAAGCTTTATATACTTGAGCTTTTGTACGCTCTGTTAGCCTATTATTCTCCCAAACTCTTTTAGTTAGCCTGGAAAATGTTGTGGCTGCCTTTCCAATGCGTCTGTCGATTTATGTCTCTAATGAAAGATTATCTGATATTGTCGACCCCAAATACACAAACTCGTGGACGACCTCCAATTCGTAATTAGAAATTTTGATTAACAGAGGCGCACCAGCATCTTGTTCCATCACCTGTGTTTTATTTAGGCTGATGGTGACCCAAAGTCTTTTCAGGCGGCTGCAAAACGATCTATGAGCCGTTGGAGATCTTCTGCTGTATGAGTAGTCAGTGCTGCATCATCTGCAAATAATAGTTCTCTTATGCATCTTGATCTTATTTTCGTCTTTGCCTTGAGTCTTGATGGGTTAAAAAGTTTGCCATCAGATCTTGTATGGAGGTATATGCTTTCAGTGGCAGACCCAAATGCCTGCCTTAAGAGAA
This sequence comes from Cepaea hortensis, assembly GCA_963921405.1. NCBI lineage: Eukaryota > Metazoa > Mollusca > Gastropoda > Stylommatophora > Helicidae > Cepaea > Cepaea hortensis. The sequence goes on from OY992877.1 coordinate 12,222,617, forward strand.
CGGCGAAGAAGATACCAAAATGTGTAGGAGCAAGCACGCAGCCCTGCTTTACTCCACTGCTGATGCTGAATGGCTGGGATGTTGAGCCGTCAAATAAAATGGTCCCCTGCATGTTTTCGTGAAATTATTTAACGAGACTAATAAGGGTGGGTGGACATCCTATCTTTTTAAGGACCTTAAAAAGGCCGTTTCTGCTCACGAGGTCAAATGCCTTTGTGAGGTCGATGAAGGCAATATATAATGACTTCCGCGGTTCTCTGCACTTCTCTTGGAGCTGCCGGGGTGAGAAAATCATATCGATGGTAGACCTGTTAGGTCTAAATCCGCAACTGTGATTCGGGGTAGATTCTTTCAGCAAGAATGTGTAACCTTTAAAGGATTACTCGAGCAAAAATCTTGCCTGTAACGCTGAGTAGGGAAATGCTGCGATAGTTGTTGCAGTCGCTTCTGTCGCATTTGTTTTTATAAAGGGTAACAATGTTTGCGTCTTTAATGTCTTGTGGTACTGATTTTTCTTTCCAGCAGAGCTGAAGTATTGCATACAGTTCTGGGATGATTGTTTCTTTGCTACATTTTTAAATTTCAGGTGGAATACTATCTTTTCCTGGTGCCTTGCCGGATTTGACAGTGTATAGTGCTTCGCTGATTTCTGTGAGGCAAGGTTCGTTATCCAGGACATGCATGGCGGACTGTTGATCGATGGCTTCCAGAGCTTCTTCACTGACAGTGTTATCCACTGAGTATAGCTCTGAGTAGTGTTCTACCCAGCGATCCATTTGTTTCGCTCGATCTTTTATGATTACCCCCTCAGTTGATCGTAAAGGAGCCATCTTATTTTTGATGGACCGACAGCTTGCTTCATGCCCTCGTACATTCCTCTTATATTTCCAGTGTCTGCACAAGTTTGAATTTGAGCAGAGAGCTGTAGCCAGTACCTGTTCGCACATCTATTGTACTCTATTTCTGGCCGTTCGCAATGCCCGTAGTGTTTTCTCTGAAGGTGATGTTTTATACACTGAGAATGTATGTCTCTTTATCTCCAGGACTGGGAGCATCTCTTCAGAGTGTGCTTCAAACCAGTCGGTTGACTTAGTTTGCTTCTTGCCAAATGTTGATAGAGCTGTATTGTAGATGGTGTCGCGGAAATTACTCCATCTGTCGGTGGCAGTTCCATCTGTGGGGCCAGGCAGAGTCTCCGCTAGAATGAATTTGTTGACCTTCTCTTTATTTTGGGTGCCGCTCGTGTCAATGCGTGGTCTTCTTTCTGTTCGGCTTCTGTAGATTCTCTTGGGTTTTATCTTCACCTTGCTGGAGACGAGTGAATGGTCGGTGTCGCAGTCAGCACTATGATAGCTGCGAGTCAGCCGTACATTGCGGAGATTGCTGCGTTTAGTGAGCACCAGGTAGAGTTGGTGCCAGTTCTTTGATCTGGGGTGCCTCCATGACACTTTGTGTTGAGGTTTCGTGTCAAAGAAGGTGTTGTTCACGCACAGATTATGGTGGCTGCAGAATTCCAAGAGTCGTTGTCTATTGTCATTGATTTTCCCAACACCACACTGTCCTAGACATGAAGGCCAAGATTTGTGGTCGGAGCCAACCCTGGCATTGAAATTCCCCATGATAAAAAGATGTCGTTTCTCTGGTGTTTCACTGACTTCTTTGCTAAGGTCGTCATAAAAATTATTTTTGAATTCTGATGCTGCAGTTAGTGTTGGGGCTTAAACGCTTATAATACTAACTGGGCCTGCCTCTGTCTGGAGTTGGAGCTTCAGTATTCTTTCAGTGCCATCACTTGGTGGTATGATGGAATTAAGCAGCTTGTTTCTGATAGCGAAGCCAACTCCATGCTCCCTGGTCTCTCCGCACGGCTTGCCATGCCAGTAGAAATTGAAGTCCCTCTCCTTGATGTTTCCAGATTCTTGGAGTCTGGTCTCTTGCAGGGCGACAATGTCTATCCCCAGTCTGAGTAGTTCGTTGTTTATCACTGCAGTTTTGCGGGCATCCACAATATCATTTAGATCGTCTGAGATGCCAGGGGTCATGGTTCTTACGTTCCATGTTCCCAGCCTTAGGGCCGGTGTCTTTTTTTTTTTTTTTTGCGAGGTGTATAGATTGCGGTCCATGTGTCAGGATTTTCCCCTAAGCTCCCTCAGGAGCAGATGAACAGTGGCGAGACAGCACCTTACTGACTGGGGGCTGCCCAGCTTAGGCGGGCGGTAGTTGTCTAGTGAGATACGATGATCTCTCCCATAGTAGTCCCTGGCGCCTTGCTCTACGCCAATCGAGCATTAAGACTTATAACCGGCAAATGCTGCTTCCCGTGTTGTGTCACCGCTTTACGCGGTGCTGAAACCTCTTCAGGGCACACGCCTGGGCAATGGAAATCGGAGAACCAGCTGTTGCCCATTAGCAAGTTCCCTCTCTCTGCGTCGCCGATGTTGACCAAGGGAAAGGCAGTAGCCAATGCAACTTGGCATCGGTACCGTCGCAGGAGTTGCCAGAACTATGTTGTTTACAACATGGAACTGCCTTAGGGACTTCAGCTCCGGATTTGTCCTCAGGGTTTACTCCCGAAGAATTTCCCATGTAGGTATACCCGCAAGGCAGCGGAGGTTTGAGATTTAGAGTTCCTTCTCTTAGAAGAGATACCAACCAAGGCTGACTAGCCTCCTCTGCCCGGGAGTCAATAAGGAACGAACGAACGAACGAACTTTATTTTCGAAGGGTAACAAATTGGGCACGAAGGCCCGTCTTACATTCGGCCCTTCCAATCACGCATCTTTCCTTCATCAGTGCATATTGCATTCACATAGGAAAAAAACATTATCAATGAATGTTGTAAGCTTAAACTATGCATGTTACCACGTTACGAGACCACCCACCCACCCATACCCTATCCATTCGCGTGTCCCCCACACACACATCCACCTCCCAACCACACACATACCCACAGGCACATATATGACCCCATCCATTCACCCATCCCCAACCCACACATCCCACACACACCCCCACATACACCATCTCCCCACCCACACACACACACATCTCCCACCCACTCCACATCCCCCACAAACATCCCCCACTCACACACAAACCCAGGTACATGCATGCAACCACCCATCCATACCCACCCACACATCCCCCACCTTCACACATCTCCCCACTCACACGCACACATCCTCCACTCATCCCATAACCAGAAATCCCTGTGTTGATTTACAACGATGGTTCTTTCGTCGGTCAAACAGAAAGCAATGGCAAACTACAGTCCTCCCAAACCGGCTGCATAGAACTGCGTGCTCTGTTTTCTAAACCACGTTTTCACTTCACATTCAACTTCGGCGTCATTCGCGAAATGTCTCCCGCCAAGGTGGTTTGTCAGTGTTTATGCTGACAAATGTTTGTCCCGTAAAGCGGTGCATAGCTGGGTAGAAAAAGGTATGAGGGCAAGTCAATAAGTAATTCACACCGTTCTGTGGGATGGCCGGTAAATGAAAACACAGCACGCAGTTCTGTGCAGCCGGTTTGGGAGGACTGATAAAACGATGGGATAAGTGCATCAATGTTGGTGGAAATTATGTTGAGAAATAAAGGGACAATGTATGTATAAAAATAAACTGGTTTCAAGTTGTTATCATATTCAGTTATTTTTCTACAGCCATTTGTGACTTACTTATTAACTTACCCTCGTAGTTGTTACTGTAAATGAAGTTGTTGATGTTTCTGTAAAAAATATGTTTTAGCTGTTACTCTAAATGAAGATTTTGTAGCTGATAATGTAACAGAAGATATAGTTGCTACTGTCAATAAAGTTGATGTAGTTGTTACTGTAAATGAAGATGTAGCTGTTACTGTAAGGGAAGATGTAGCTGTTAGTGTAAATGAAGGTGTTGTAATTGTTACTGTAAATGAAGGTGTTGAAGTTGTATAATGTAGCTGTTAGTGTAAATGAAGGTGTTGTAATTGTTACTGTAAATGAAGGTATTGAAGTTGTATAATGTAGCTGTTAGTGTAAATGAAGGTGTTGTAATTGTTACTGTAAATGAAGGTATTGAAGTTATATAATGTAGCTGTTAGTGTAAATGAAGGTGTTGTAATTGTTACTGTAAATGAAGGTACTGAAGTTGTATAATGTAGCTGTTAGTGTAAATGAAGGTGTTGTAATTGTTACTGTAAATGAAGGTATTGAAGTTGTATAATGTAGCTGTTAGTGTAAAGGAAGGTGTTGTAATTGTTACTGTAAATGAAGGTATTGAAGTTATATAATGTAGCGGTTAGTGTAAATGAAGGTGTTGTAATTGTTACTGTAAATGAAGGTATTGAAGTTGTATAATGTAGCTGTTAGTGTAAATGAAGGTGTTGTAATTGTTACTGTAAATGAAGGTACTGAAGTTGTATAATGTAGCTGTTAGTGTAAATGAAGGTGTTGTAATTGTTACTGTAAATGAAGGTATTGAAGTTATATAATGTAGCTGTTAGTGTAAATGAAGGTGTTGTAATTGTTACTGTAAATGAAGGTATTGAAGTTATATAATGTAGCTGTTAGTGTAAAGGAAGGTGTTGTAATTGTTACTGTAAATGAAGGTATTGAAGTTATATAATGTAGCTGTTAGTGTAAAGGAAGGTGTTGTAATTGTTACTGTAAATGAAGGTATTGAAGTTGTATAATGTAGCTGTTAGTGTAAATGAAGGTGTTGTAATTGTTACTGTAAATGAAGGTGTTGAAGTTGTATAATGTAGCTGTTAGTGTAAATGAAGGTGTTGTAATTGTTACTGTAAATGAAGGTATTGAAGTTGTATAATGTAGCTGTTAGTGTAAATGAAGGTGTTGTAATTGTTACTGTAAATGAAGGTATTGAAGTTGTATAATGTAGCTGTTAGTGTAAAGGAAGGTGTTGTAATTGTTACTGTAAATGAAGGTATTGAAGTTGTATAATGTAGCTGTTTGTGTAAATGAGGGTATTTTGGTTACTGTAAATGAAGATGTTGTAGGTAAGTTACTGTCGTTGTTACTCTAATCAAAGCATTTTTTTTTGTTGCTAATAAATGAAAATGTGGTTGTTACTGTAAATGTAATTGTTGCAAATGTTAATGTAAATGAAGTTGTTGCAATCGTTACTGTAATTAAATTTGTAGTTGTTACTATAATTGAAGGTGGTGTTGCTCTAAATGACGTTATTGTAGTTATTACTGAAAAGTTGTTTTAGATGTACTCTAAATGAAGTTTCTGCAGCAGTTAATAAAAATGAAATTGTAGTCGTTACTGTAAATGAATATGTTGCAGCGCTTATTATAAATTAAGGTGTTGCAGTTGTTACTCGAAATGAAATTGCAGCTGTTACTGCAGATGAAAGTATTGAAGTTGTTTCTGTAAATTAAAATGTAGCAGCTGTGATTTTAAATTATGATATTGAAGTTGTTACTGTAAATGAAACTTTAGTTACTACTGTAAATAACATCGTTATAATTGTTACACCTCCTGGCTGCTATGTGTCTATAATTGTTGAGCATAGCCTACGATGGGTAACGTTGTAATATTCTGTTGTGATAATTTGACGTGTCCAGCGTGTGCCGAGTGGTTACACACCCGTTTCATACGCCAGTGATCCGGGGCTTGTTTCCGGATCCGGTCAGGGATATGCACTGTTGACGAGCTCAAACGAGAGCGAAACTCGAGTATAGTGCTTCCATATTGACGTGGATAGGCCTTAGGTTCATACCAGAATACGATCAGCGTTGCTAGTGGTGGGTTGTACTCAATATTTAAATAATTGTTACTGTAAATAAAGACGTCATATTTGTTACATTACATGATATTGTTGTAGTTATTACTGTAAATGAAGAACAAGAATAAGGTGTAGTGTGTATGTGCTTGTAGTGTGTTTCATGTAGTTTTGTGTCGGTTTGTGTTTGTTTGTTCTGAGCTGACGAAGGCTTTGGCCGCAACGTCCAATTTGTTTCTTGTAGTCGTGTTTTAGTAAAGCTCACAATCTACTTCTCGTTTGTTTTTTGTTTTGTTTGTTTGTTTGTTTGTTGTTGTTGTTGTTGTTGTTTTTTTTTTTTTTTTGAGGGGGGGGGGGGTGATTCATTCTTACTGTAAATGAAGATGTTGTAGTTGTTACTGGAAATGAAATCGTAGTTGATACTGTAGATCAGGGGTCACCAAACTACGGCCCACGGGCCAGATCCGGCCCGCGACGTCATTTCATCCGGCCCGCCGAAGGCACTCGAAATTGCTTGATATAACGTATGGAACATGAGACGTTGTGATCGTCGTCCGTGTCGTGTGCGTGTCGTGTGTGCGCTAACAAGTCAAGTCGCATTATTCTGTCAAGAAGCCTGATCAGCGGGAAAATGTCACGTTGAAAGTCCAACAACAAGAAACACGCTGTTGCCAAGATGTGCAGCGTGGGAGCCGACAAGAAGAAGAAGAACGTCGAGAGCCCACCTGCTAGCTGCATCAAAGAGCCTGATACTACACCGATTACTGAAGCTACCACGAGGGAGAAGATTGACAACCCAACACAGTCAAGAACCAAGACAGCAGAGAAGGAGGAGAAAGACACCAGAGTCGGAAACACCGACTCAAAAACAGTCCGATGGGTTGTCAAGCGGATTCCTGTAGAAATGACAGATGAAGAAATCCTGAAGCAGCTACGTGAAGAGAATCTTCACATCCGATTCTTGAAGGCGGAGCGGCTTCTCACCTACTCCAAGACCTACTCTTACCTACAACCTTGGCAGCAGTGACGTCGGAGGGCCGCGAAATGCCGATCACAGTATCAATCAGCAAGAAAACTCACCAGCCAGAGAGATTCGTCCCAAGAGTCAATCAATGTTCAAGATGCCAGAGGGCCGGCCACAGCAGAGCAACATGTCGCAGTAAGACGGAAATCTGTCGATACTGCGCTGATCACTACGCCTTCAAGGAATGTCCGCTGGCCAAGCTGGACACGGACATCCGAGCTCCTAACAACAGAAGAAAATGCGCCAACTGCCAGGGCAAGCATGGAGCAAGATACTTGGGCTGTCCGTACCTGCAGAGACACAGAGACGTCTTAAAGATCGCCATCATCACAAAGACTCCATTCAAGGAAGCAATGCAGAGGGGCAAGACAGCCACGGGTATAGCACAAGCCGAAAGAGATCAACTTCAAAAACAGATAGACGAGTTGAAGAGACAAGTCAAGGCACTGCTAACGCCGACCCCGAACAACGACAACGAAAAACTACTGGCGGAAATGAAGGAGATACAGCAAAACATCAAGCAAGAAGTAGAACATATGGCACTGATTAAGAAGGAGAATGAAGAGATCCTACAAACCATTAAATCAGAGCGAGAACTACAGAAAGCTGAATTGGAAATACTCCGAAACAAAACCACAGAAGCCGAACAAGAAACTACAGAGAAATCGCAGGATGAAAACCAAGAAACCGAGCCGGAATTACAAGCGAAAGCCAGCAGCCCAACCACGACGCCCGAATCATTCAAAGGGAAGACAATATCCCACTAGACAATAGAAGAAAATCGAGATGAGCACCCTGACGTCGGCATAGAGGACGTCCCGAAGCCAGAATTAGAAATGACGGTTCCCGAGAAACAGAGGCACTACGAACTCACGTGCGAGGAATACAGAAAGCGCATAGAAGAAAAAAAAGGATAAGTACAAGAAACTACGGAGAACCAGTGCCCTGCTATAAAGACACAATAATTCTTCCAGATATGAAACTAGCAGATGAATACTCATGGGATTACTACATTGAAGACGGAGAAATCATCCCATGGCTGAGCTCGGAGGAAGCGAGCAAAAGACAGCAAGAACTCAAACGTGGGAAGCGGACTGAAAGAAAGCGCAAGGAGGCATATCACATCCAAAGGCTTCTACAGTTACTTCACAATTGAGAAGACAAAAAAAAATCAAATAAAAAGTCCTTTTAAGGACTGCAACCAGACGAACCAGGAGCCTGCACCAACAAAAAAAACCACAAGAGGAAACATGCACAAAGGACAGCCGCCGACCGATCCCCCAGCTGGAGGGGATCACGAAAAGTCCTTATAAGGACTGCAGTCAGCAAGCCAGACGAGCCAGGAACCTACACCAACAAAGAAAACCACAAGCACAGACGAGCACAATGGATAGCCGCCGACCGATCCCCCTGCTGACGTCACAGACACAAACGATACATAACCAGTCCGAGAAAGGACTCACAAGACAAGAATTAGGGTAAATAAACCCACAAAAACCACGGACCTCAACAATAACCACAGCTGATGAAGCAGGTTAGACGAGGCCGAATTTGGAATTTTTGTTCTTGAAAATTGGAGACGTGATATAATTTAAATGTAAATATTATATTTAGAATAATAGGAGATCTTCACACATTTGGAGACCTCCTGGCTGCTATGTGTCTCAAATTTACCATTTTCAATTATAAATTATTGTATCTAGATTTTCTTGTTTATTGTAATGTTTGCTTACTTCGCGCCACCCCAAGTCCTTCCTCGGCTCGTGGTAGCGCCACCTACACTCTGACGTTACCATGGTTTCCATGGCAACACACACATACACACACGCATCTTTCCCTCCCCCACAATGGCACAAGTCTGATGCTCCAGAAATATTTACTTCTTTTTGCAAGTCATCCATTTTATAGATATCTAACAAAGATTTATTTGTTTGACGATTCTTTTGTGTATGAAACAACACGCGAAAAGCACTGTCTCTGTCAATTACATGACCGGTTTTCAAGCCATGACGTGCAATGGACGACGCCGGAAGTTTGTAATTGTGGCGTATCAGCCTTCCTATAATCCCATCGCCTGTATGTAGTATCTTGTCGATTCAGCTTCGTATGTGTTCAACAACCCTGCAGTGTAACTGCACAATTCAAAGATCGGTGTACCGCAAAGAAACATGGACTCGCCAAAACTTAAATGTTCATAGCTTCGCAGATGTCTAGAACAAACGGGGCTTAGTGCGGACCCTGTTTGACCGTGCCAGGACACACTGGACACACACGCCAGGACAAACTGACAGAGGAAATTGAAAAGCTGAAGAATGTCTTACACCTGAATGGGTACTCCACAGGATTTATAAATCGCCACTGCCAACAGCTGAAACCAAAACAAGACGTAACTTCAGTCCCAAAGCTCAAGGTATTTATCCAGCTAACCTTTCGAGGGGATGACGTAATGCAACGTCTACAGGACCGGCTCATTACAGCAGTTGGCCGAACATTCTGTGCTGCAACTCCAGTTATTAGGTACAGAACCACACCTATTCCCACCCCAGCAGTAAAAGAATCTACCCCTATGTACGCCAAATCCAATTGCATTTATCAATTCACATACAGGTGCGAGTACTACCTACCGGCAGAACAGAGCGGCAGATACACAGCAGAGTTGTTGAACACATACCCATATGGATTGGCAGAGATATTACACACAGGCGATGGGATCATGGAAAGGCTGATATACCACAATTACAAACTTCCAGCGTCGTCCATTGCACGTCATGTCTTGGAAACCGGTCATGTAATTGTTAGAGACAGAGTTTTTCGCGTGTTGTTTCATACACAAAATAGTCGTTTATTAAAGTTTGCAGAAGCCATAATGATTCATCTACATATTCCAGTTTTGTGCAAACAGAAAGACATGATAGTCAATTTAAAATTACCATGGTAAACAATTGATATCACTGTGCGAACATGTGTATATTTCAGCTTGAAAGATGTATGTAGTTATTTTACTTTATGATGTATGACTTCTGCAGTATGTACCTGACGAGATGCAGCGAAATATGCCAGGCAATAAATCTTACAATCTATGGTTTGTGTCTTCGTTATTCAAATTCACTACGGGACAGCATTGTTTTGACAAATACTATGTTCTGTAAATAATATGCTTTAAACTATTTCTTCCTGCAGACTTTTCCGTGATGAGATTTTCCCAATCGAATTTACAGGCAGCAGGTTAGGCACTGTTTCTTATACAACATAACATAACTTTGTTGTAATTGATATTCTAAATGACGTTTTGGTAGCGGTTATACAAAATCATGTTTATTGCAACTGTTACTCTAAATAAAATTGATAGAGTTGTTATTTTAAATGACATTGTTGTAACAGTTATTCTAAATGGCATTGTTGCAATAGTTATTCTAAATGACATTGTTGCAATAGTTACAGTAAATGATGGTGTTTCAGTTCTACAGTCTACACGATGTTCTTGTAAATGGCGGCTGTTGTTGTTGTTTTTGTTGTTGTTACTCGAAATGATGATGTAGTTGTTTCTTTAAATGATGTTGTTGATTTTCTTCGAAATGGCAGTTGGTTTATTTGTTACTAAATGAATTTGTTTTCGGCTTTAATCTCAGTGGCATTATTGTAGGTGTTATTCGAAATAATATTGTTGAAGTTGTTACTCTTAATAATGTTGTAGTTGTCACTCTTAATGATGTTGTTGTAGGTGTTACTCCTAATGATGTTTTTGTAGTTGTTATTGTAAATGATGTTGTAGCCAATGACAAGAAAACTAGAGACAACAGATGTCCATGACCTTGCATTGAAACAAAGGGGTTTAAACGAGTTTAAATGCAATGGATCATCTTCATTGTACCGGGCTTTATCCCATGTGGCTCCGTCTGTTTCTGGAGACCTGCCGAAAGTACGAACACAGAGCACGAACTCATTAGCTCCAACCAAGTCCAATATGGGGGATAACTAAATTACACTGATGAACCGAATGGCGGTGTTAGAACATGAACTCACGACCTTCGGGTTCGAGGCAGGCAGCTGACCCACTTTGACGATGTTTAGATGGTAAATCAGGGACTGTAACTCAACTGTCCTTATAGTCAGGCATCTGACCCACTTCGCCAGGTGTTTAGATGGGGTATCAGAGACTGTAACTCTACTGTTCTCATAGTCAGGCAGCTGAACCACGTTGCCAGTTATTTAGATGGGACATAAGGGACTGTAAATCTACTGTCCTCAGAGTGTGCACATATTTGGCTTTATATTTCCTGACTGCCGGTCTCTCTGGCTGTGGGGTTACAACACTTTCTCTCTGTAATCCCGTTTATCACGCAGAGTCTCGCAGCGGAGCGAGAACTGAGGTGGTTCGACCCCCGCTCGTGACTTGCGGATACTGAGCCGGCCGCTCAGAAAGCAATGGCAAACTACTGAGCGTAATCTTGCCAAGAGATCAACAGACAGCTGAAAGATGCTGCTGTTGACAGCTAAGTCCTGTAAAAGGATACGCAAAACATTATTATTATTTCCTGACTTCCCTATCTCAAAACCTGAACCGCTGCACACCTTACCTGTACAGGGAACACGCGCACTTTGTTTCTATTCGTTATTGATATTTGGTAAAAATTGTGTTTGTTATCTGTTTGTTTGTTTGCATATCCTTTACAGGACATCGCTGTCAACATCAGCATCTTTCAGCTGATTGTTGATTTCTTGGCAAGATTACGCTCAGTAGTTTGCTATTGCTTTCTGAACGGCCGGCTCACATACCCCGTAAGTTACCGACGCGATTCGAACCACTGCCGATTCTCACCGTCGTCACGTTACTTACGAGAGTATACGAGATTACGGAGAAAAGTCGCTAACCTCTAAGCCTGGAAGCCGGCGTTTGTTATCTATAATATTAATTTTTTTAATCATTAGTATTGCTTGTGCTGTTTCTAGACAATAGTATTAGTAAGACAACAAGATGTATGTGTTGCGTCTATATTTATTCACTACTTGTTTTCTGAATGCCATTATTATTATTATTATTATTATTATTATTATTATTATTATTATTTATTTATTTATTTATTTATTTATTTATTTATTAATATTTTAATATAATTTCCTACGGTGATATGTATCACCTTTTCTCAGATCCTAAGATATGGATAGGCCTACGAATCTGTGCTTGTCATTTTTCTACAAAATCGACGCATATATATATATATATATATATATATATATATATGGTAGAAAAAGGTGTATATATATATATATATATATATATATATATATATATATATATATATATATATATATATATATATATATATATATATATATATACACACACACCTTTTTCTACCATATATATACATATATGTGCTGAACGTATAACTTATTATGTTAGACGTATAACGTTATCGGCTATCTATTAAAGAAGTATAACTTGTTCAATTATGACTGACTTATAGCTAGTTTGCAGGTCTCTCTGGCCGAGGGGTTACAACACTTTCTCCGTAATCCCGTTTATCACGCAGAGTCTAGTAGCGGGCGAGAGCTGGAGGCGGTTCGACCCCCGCTGGTGACTTGCGGGATAACTGAGCCGGCCGCTTAGAAAGCAATGGCAAACTACTGAGCGTAATCTTGCCAAGAAATCAACAGACAGCTGAAAGATGCTGCTGTTGACAGCGATGTCCTGTAAAGGATATGCGAAAACATTTAATTATAGCTAGTTTAGTTAACTACGACAGAAGTGCAACTTGTCCAATTAGCTATGTCAGAAGTGTAACTTGTTCAGTAAACTATGATATAAATAATAACGTGTTCAGCTAATTTGGGACATACATCTAAATTGTTCAGTTAACTATGATAGAAGTGTAACGTGTTCAATTTACAATTAGTATAAGAAGATATTTCAAAAGTATTAGAAGTATAACTTGTGCAGTTCACATGACAGAAATATAATCTCGTCTCTTAACTATGATAGAAACATAAATTGTTCAGTCAGCCGTTGTGATATATTTGTCCAGTCACGTTATAGCGGAAGTATGACGTGATTATTCATGTGTGACAGCAGCATACCTTATGTGTCTTTCTATGACAGATGTATTACGCGTTCAATCAAATGAAACATATGTACTCAATGCTCAGTGGACGAAGTAATTAAACAAGAGACGCGCCTAAATGGACTGTTTGTCATACCTCCTGTGAACGGAAATTCATTTAAGATTGGAACAAGAGAGTCCCGTGCAAAGATAATCTGTTTATTTTAACCACTAGATTCATAGACGGGATATTCCTAAAATGTAAATTGCATAATTAACCATGTCGGAGGGGGGATACCTTTTAATTCTGTATATACTTGATGCAGAATTCCATCCGGTGTCAGCTGTAAAATGCTCTGAGCCTAAAAGGCTTTGTGTGTGATTAGTTTTGGATTTACTTGAAGTAAGTTCATGGAAACCGGGTAAGGAATACTTGTCGTTAACAAATCCAGTACTGATATGACTATCTTGGAGAGGATTCGAACCATTCAGTACTTCTCTCTATATTTTATAATAGGTTTCCTGAGAGATTTCGTCTTGCCAAGTGAATTGCTATGAATTTGTCTATTGGTTATCTCCCTTGCTTATTACCTGCTCTTAATAATCAATTTGCCTAAAAAGTGATGTTAGTTACTCCAATATCTCTTTTTTTGTTATACATACTTAATGAGATGATCTTTCTGCTAAGATAAGATGTCTTATTGGTTACTTTATAATCTCCTTATGTGTATTCCGTGTGCTTAACAGTATATTATTTGGCTAATTATATTAAATGTGAGCATGTCATGATATATGCAATCATATACACTGAAAGTCGGTCTCTGTGGCTAAGGGCTTGCGAACGCGGTTTGTGAGCCCGTATACCTGGATTCGAAACACAGCAGTGCTGGTTTTTTTTTTCGAAAAGGTACAGGAGCCGGTCGTTCAGAAAGCAATGGCAAACTACTGAACGTAAAATTTGCCCAGGAATCACGAACAACGAAAATGCTGGGGTTGACTGCTATGTCCTGTGAAGGACACGCAACTTAATTTATAATTTTATACACTGAAAAGGGGTTATCACCAGGACTTTGTAAGAATACCATCATTATCTAGATGCGTCCAGTAGACTATGTCACTTTGGCATCGGCATATTACGGATGATTGAGAGACTCATCGAATGAATATGATGGTGCATGTTTTGGTTGACATGAGATGTTGGCTACATATACTAATATATCTATATACCTATTTGTGTATATTCATCACAACATATCATTGGACTGAAACAGGGGATTAGGGACCTGAGCTTAATTGTGGAAAAGGTTTGATGGGCAGATGATGTATGGACTTGTGCGACAACTGCACCCTTAACCGTCCGCAAGCAGCATACAAGAATTTGGCCAAGCTTGTCAAAAAATAGAATACAGTACCCAACGTCCTAATGAGGGCGGGGTACATGGTTGTTGTTCTTTTATTTCAACCAGGTGGTGATTTTTTTGTGCCTATACGGGTGCATATGTTGTCCCAAGTAGTGAAGTCATCAATGAAGGCTGATAGATGTCACCTTTCTACTGCAGTGAAGCATGAAGCCCTGATATCAGCCCTGGCTGCTCAGAGCTCAAGGGCACCACGCGGCCTTCTCACAAGCTGAGTACCCGCATACAAACATTAGATGCCCCAACAACTGCCAACTGCCAATACCCGTAAATTCAAAGGAAATCTCCTTTAGACCAAAGAAATAAATTACAAGTGAACAGCCATGATTTATAAGACTTTACCACGCCAGAAAATATTACTTGCCGCTGAACAGTTTAGATGACGGACATTATTTACATTAAATGTCCAATTATCAGTTGTGTAATTTTGGGATATAAACCCCAGTGCATATCATCCAAATCCTCCATTATAATCTATTACATTTTCTAAGAAAGAGTTAAGGTCTTACTTTATCATACTTACGTTTGTGTAACTGTGTTACCTAAATTAGTGTGATAGGACTACTGCGCTATCTGGGGGAAGATCAGGAGAGCTGTGTGGCAGGAAAATTACTAGCTATCAGTTTACAATTCGCTGAAAAGTGAGCTTCCTCTTCTCTATCGGCAGTGCCTTTCATGTGCTCTCTTTACCTCCTACTAGAAAACTACATGATCCCTTAATTTAATCCTACCAGGTTGGTTTAATCCAGTGCTAAGGAGTCTTTCGAGCCATTTCTGGTTTATTTAAGTAGTAGGCAACCACTATTTGAGGATATTTATATCTCCACTCATTTCAGTATACCACAGTACACATGAACTAGACAACATGTCCACAAATAAACTGTTGCACACACATTATATATACATATTCACAGATAAACTGTTGTATATACATGAAATAGACAACATGTCTACAAATAAACTGTTGCATACGCATGAACTAAACGGCATGTTTACAGAAGAACTGTTCTGCAAATAATCTGCTGTAGATCGTTTCTTTCTATACAGAACCTGACTACGAACCGTTGATGTGGCTCTGGTTTGAAGGTTTGTCTTTGTTTATTGTAGAATTTGTAATTGATTCTCTAAATGAGGGTTTGTAGCTATTATTCAAAATTATGTTTGTTTTAATTGTTACTTTACATTATAATTACACCGTGGTTATTCTAAATGAGGTTGTTGTAATAGTTACTGTAGATGACGATGTTGTAGTTGTTAGTCTACATGTTGTTCATGTAGTAATTGTAAATTACAGCTGTTGTTAATACTCTAAATGATGTTGTTGTAGTCATAATGTTAACATATGTTGCTGTTCAACTTCTAAATGACATTTCTATTAGTTGTTACTGTAAATGTATGTTTTACACTCATTGGCGTGCTTTTATTTGTTATTCGAAATCATACTCTTGTAGTTTTTGCTCTAAGTGATTTTGTTGGAGCCAATGTGAAGAAAACTGGAGACTGTGAAGATTTTCATGACCATGCATGGAACAATTAAGGCGGTTTAAATTACTTTACATGCAATGGATCATTGTCATTGCGTGTTTACCCATTTGGTTCTGTTCCTGCACAGAGACCTGCCGAAAGTACAAACACGGAGTACTAACTCCGTAGCACCAGCTACGTCCAGTATGGGGCTTTTAAAATTACACAGGTGAAGATGACCCCACGACTTTTAGAAGGCGAGGCAGGCAAATGTCCCACTTTGCTGATGTTTAGATGGGACATCGGGGACTGTAACTCTACTTTCCTAAGAGTGTGCACATATTTGGCTTTATATTTCCTGAATGTCCATCTCAACACTTGAATCACTGCACACCTCTCCTGTACAGGGAGACGCGACCTCATCTGTTACTGTTGATTATTTATAGTGTGTATAAATTATGTCAGTTATCCACAACATTATTTTTAATTATTAGTTCTGCGTGTGGTATTCCTGAACATCGACATTAGCACCGAAAAATCGATTTGTGTGATTTATCTATATCTATTCACTACACATTTCCTTAACGCCATTATTATTATTATTATTATTATTATTATTATTATTATTATTATTATTATTATCATCATCATCATCATCATCAATATCATCATCATCCATCCATCCATCATGTGCCATGCCGGTAAGCGTGGGCGGTCATGTTCTGCCATCTCACCCGATCACCAGAGTCGTGGATCAGCTCCGTGTTTCTGTCTCGACTATGCCACAAGGCCAAGCCATCCAGGTACTTGCTTCTAGGTCTTCCCCTTGGTCTGTTCCCCTCGATCTTACCAGTTGTCACCAAATTCTCCAATCCATTTCTTCTCATAACATGTCCAAAAAATTTTGACTGTCTACGTCTAATTTCTCTAATCAATTTACGATCTTCATTTGTTTCTTGAAGGACTTGTTCATTGGTCTTTCTGGTGTCCATAGTATTCTTTGCATTTTCCTCAGAAACCACATCTCTACAGCCATCAGATGTTTTTCAGCCTGACTGCTCATTGTCCACGCTTCACATCCATACAAAAGTACAGGCTCAATGTAGCATCTCAACACTCTCTTTCTCGTTTCAAGTGACATCTTTTTATTGGTCAATATGTTTTTCATCTTGCTAAAGGCTACTTTTGCCATGGCGATTCTTGTTCTAATCTCTTCAAGGCATCTCCCATCAGATGTTATTACTGTTCCGAGATAATTGTACCTGCTCACTTGTTGAAGAATATTCCCATTTACTTGTATATTACATTGTGGTATTTCGTCCTTCCTAGTGACGACCATAATCTGTGTCTTTTTACAATTTAATTCTAACCCTAGTTGTTCACTGTGTGTCACAATCGCATCTACTAAATTTTGCAGGTCCTGTTCATTGTCTGCAATCAAGACTGTATCATCTGCATATCTAATGTTATTGATGCATCGTCCCCCAATGTTGATTCCTTCCATATCTTCAATATTTCTGAAAATACTTTCACTGTACAGGGAAAACAGATCTGGAGACATTACACATCCCTGTCTCACACCCCTTTTAATAGGCTGATATTGGCTTACTTCATTATCAACTCTTATGGCAGCTTGTTGTTTCCAATATATGTTTTTTACAAGTCTAAGATCTTTTCCATCAATTTGTAGATCTTCAAGCATCCTTATCATGTTGACATGTCTCACTTTATCAAAAGCCTTTGTGTAGTCAATAAAGCAAAGGTGTAGATCTTTGTTTACTTCTATAGAACGTTCGATTATGTTTCTCAGTATATACACAGCATTTACTGTACCCTTGCCTTCCACAAACCCACATTGTTCTTCTCCTATTTCAGGTTGTATTTTCCTCCTAACTCTTTGCATGATAATTCTTAGCAAAATCTTTGTGATGTGACTCATTATACTAATTGTTCGATGTTGATCACATTCCAAGGCTCCTGATTTCTTTGGGATTGCAATAAATACAGAATTACATAACTCCTGAGGTATATTTCCAGTATCATATATTGTATTAAGCAGACTGGTAACTTGATCTATTCCATATTCTTCTAAAGCATTAATCATTTCTGTTGTGACGCTGTCTGAACCGGGGGTCTTGCCAGATTTCATATGGTTAAGAGCATTCTGAACCTCCATCTTCAAAATTGCTGGTCCTTCATTATTATTTTGAACATCATACTGTTCGTCTCTGTTGTCGTCATACAGGTTTTTCACGTAATCTGACCATTCATGTAATATCTGATCTTTTTCTATTATGACTCTTCCATCTTTTGTCTTTAGGCAGCCTGCTGATGTGCGTGTTCTTTGATTAGTAAGCTCCTGAATTCTTTTGTGCATTAGGTTCGCATTGTTACTGTTGTGTTGTTTTTCAATTTCTCTGCAATTTTTCTCAAGCCATGTTTCTTTTGCCTCCTTACATAAGGTTCTCACTTTTCTGTGAATTTCTTCATATTTGGCAGGATTATTTTTGTTCTGTCTTCTTGTTTCCATTAGTTGTAAAATTTCTTCAGTCATCCATGTCTTACGGCCCACTTTCTTTACTTTTGGAATAGTTTTTTCTGCTGCGCAACTGATTGAATTCTTCATCGTTTCCCATTGATCATCTACATCTTGAAACAGGATCTCTAGATCAGACAATATATCAAATTTGTTCTTTACTTCTATGTTAAAATTATCTTGTATTTCTTTGTCAGTTTTCAATTTGCACCAGTCATATTTAGGGTTTCCTGCTGTATACTTGACTTTCTTTAACTTTACCCTCAATGTGCCTGTAATTAATCTGTGATCACTGTAACATCATCATCATCATCATCATTAATAATGTTTTCTATCTGTCGAAGACCTAGTTGTTATTCAAAGCACTCACACGATATTTGTAAGTCTATAATCAGCCCCAGACAGGCACATAATATTTCTTAGGAATAAAATGCACTCTAACACCAGCCGTCATAACACTGCGATCCATTTATTTGAAGTAAAATAGCACATCATAATATATTACAATACATTCACTCAGTATACAGGATATATTATTCAAACACTCTCACTCAACTCTCTCACCGTCAAACTATTAAATTTACACTAAACCCGTATATTCATTAGAGTTGTCCAAACAACTATCTGCTATCACAGTTATGTCACTATCACACTTCACAATCTCACTATCCAGTCAAAACGTTCTCAACCGAAAAATAAAAAAAACAAGTCCTGCTCTGTCCGATGTCAAAACACATACCGTCCAGTTCTTCCTTTCTATCCCGTCTCACTATCCTATGCTCCCCTTTCCAAGGGTCACTCGTTCGAGACGTGTTCACTCCACCATCCCGTCTTGTCACGAGTTTGTTGTCTGCAATCTACAATCATATGTCCTTGAACTCGTTTCAATCTGTCTGTCCTATTGTAAGCTGTCGTCTGTATACATTATAGGCTCTCTTTTAACTCTGCCTGTCCTGTTCTAAACTATTGTCGGTATATAATACATATAGGACTCTGACAATATCCAATTCCCCAATGTGATATATGTTCACCTTTCATGAGCTCCTAAGGCTTGTTATTTTTCTACATACTCGACGCATACCTATTTCTGTCATTTACATATACTGAAAATGGAACTTACTCTGTCAGACGTATAACATCATCGGTTAACCATGACAGCAAAACTTGCTCAGTCATCAGCTTCTCCAGTCATGTTTCGAGTACATAAAGCAAGCAGACATTAACATGTGCCCACTCTATTGTTCAGAACACCATGTTTACAGATAAACTGTTGTATACACATGAACTAGACGGCATGTGTACTGAAAAACTATTGTATACACATGGAGTCATGAACTAAATGACACATAAACCATTCTGCAAAAATGAAGTAGATGGCGTGTTTAAAAATAAATTGTTCTGTAAATATTCTGCACAAGATCATTTCTTCCCCTACAGGTCGCTCGCTACGTGTTTCAAGGCATTCACAGGAAAAAGGTTTGGCCCTGTTTCTTATACAACGTGTGTTCTCGTAATTGATACTCAAAATGAGGTTGTTGTAGCTGTTAATCTAATTCGCATTGTTCTAATTTTTATTCTAAACCATGTGGTTGTAACTCTAAATGATGTTTTTTTAGCCAAGGAGAAGAAAGCTAGAGACTGCAAGTGTTCATGACCTTGCATTTAAACAATTAAAGAGGTTTTAATACGTTTAAATGCAATGGATCATCTTCATTGTACCGGGTTTTATCCCATTTAGCTCTGTCTATTCTGCACGGAGACATACGGAAAGTCCGAACACAGGGCACGAACCCTGTAGCTATAGCAATGTCCAGTATGGGGCTAAACAATTCCACTCACGAACGGAATGAAGGAGTTAGAAGATGACCATATGACCTTCGGGGCGTGAGGCACTCAGTTGACCCACTTTGCCAGATGTTTAGATAAGACATCTACTGCCCTCAGAGTGTGAACATATTTGGCTTTATATTTCCTGAATTCCCATCTCAACACAAGAACCACGAACCACTGCACACCTTACCTGTACAGGGAGGATGCGCATTCACGTGTTCCTATACCGTATTGATATTTTGTTTAAATTGTGTCTGTTATCCACAAAAATAATTGTTATCATTAACACTGAAGAAGGGCAATAGGGCAAGAAGGGCAATAGTACCGAAACGTCGATTTATGTTTTATATCTATATTTATTCACTACATACATATTTCCTCAACGTGGTAATAATAATAATAATAATAATAACAATAATAATAATAATAATAATAATAATAATATAGCATTATTATTATTATCATCATCATTAATTCTGTTCTCCATTTTGCCACTGGGATTCCTGTTCACCTTGCCTGAGCTCCTACGGTATGTACACGAATCTGTGCTTTGCAATTTTCTGCAGAATCCTCGAATATCTGTTTCTATCATTTGCATGTGCTGAAAGTATAACTTCCTCTGTCAGCTATGCCGGATATATAACGTGATCGGTTATCTATGACTGAAGTAACAGTTGTTCAGTCATCAATCACTGAGGTGTAAATGTCCGTTACGTATAACTGACTTATACTTATAACTGACTCAGTCAATTGTGCCGTAAGCTATAGCTTCTCTAGTCATGTTTTCAGTAAATTAAGAGAAAACAAATTAACATCTGCCCACTCTATTGTTGAGAACAACACCAGGCTAATCAAACTGCTGCACCCATCGGCTCTTTGACCTTTCTCTTCCTCTCTTCCCAGGCATATAATGCTCCATTATTGTTCTCTCCACATTGCCATGACGTTTGACGTGACCAAAATATTTCAGATTTCTTTGTTGTATCGTCTTTAGTAGCCAGCCTTCTTCAATATTCACATCTTGTCTTATGGGTGCAATTGTTCTTTTCTGTGTCCAAGATATTCGTAGTACCCGTCTACAGCATTTAAAAAGATGCCAATTGAAACGAGAAAAAGAGTGTTGAAGTGCTACATAGAACCTATACTTTTGTATGGATGTGAATCATTGACAATAAGCAGCCAAGCTGAAAAACAGCTGATGGCTGTGGAAATGTGGTTTATGAGGAAAATGCCAAGAATACCATGGACAGCCAGAAAGACCAATGAACAGGTCCTTCAAGAAACAAACGAAGATCGTAAAGTGATTAGAGACATTAGAAGCAGACAGTCAAATTTTTTTGGGCATGTTATGAGAAGAAATGAATTGGAGAACTTGGTGACAACTGGTAAGATCGAAGGGAACAGACCAAGAGGAAGACCTAGAAGCAAATACCTGGATGGCTCGGCCACTTGGCATGGTCGAGACAGGAACACAGAGCTGATCCACGACTCTGGTGATCCAGTGACATGGTAGTACATGACCGCCCACGCTTATCGGCATGGCACATGATGGATGGATGGATGGATGGATATTTAGGGCGGCATATTGCACCTTGGTTATATCATCTCTGACAATTCTCATTATGTTTTCGTCAGAGAAGTTAAACAAATAAAGAGACAATACACAGTCCTGACGTACTCCTTGCTTGATATCAAACAAATCTAATGTAAACATGAGTTGAGAAAACGAAATGAGAGAGGAGACAGACTTCCAGAATGAACAAAAGAGATTGACATGATTGTCGCAAGCACCTCATTTAAGCAGCATCCAAGAAGATTATGGGCATGTAGGAGTCCTGACAGTAGGATTAGAAAATCATATTGATTAAATCCTGATTAGCAGAAGGTTTCGAAATGCGTTAACAATCCCAAAAATAGTTCCCAATACAGACTGTTACAGTGATCACAGATTGATTACAGGCACATTGAAGGTAAAGTTTAAAAAGGTCAAATATGCACCAGGACACACTAAATTTCATCTGTGTACGTTGAAAAATGACAAGGAAATATAAGACAATTTTAACATAGAAATAAAACACAGATTTGATACATTTTCTGATCTAGAGATCTTATTTCAAGATGTGGATGACCATTGGGAAATGAAGAATTAAATCAGTTTGGCTGTAGAAATAACCATCCCAACGTTAAATTAAGTAGGTCGTAAGAAATGAGTGACTGGAGAAATTTTAAGACTAATGGAAACAAGAAGACAACAAAATTAATCCTGACAAAAACGAAGATATTCACAGAAAAATCAGAACATTATGTAAAGAGACAAAGAGAATCGTGAGACAACTTGCATGGAATTTGAAACGCAACACAACAGTAGAAATACCAAATTAATGCCCACAAGAATTCAGGAACTTACTAATAAAACAGTATGCCTGAAAACAAAAGATTGAGAAATCATAATCGAGAAGGATCAGATTTTAGATACATGGTCAGGGTACGTGAAAGAACTCTATAATGATACACGTTATGAATTGTTGGATATTTCTTATAATATGGAAGGACCACCAATATTGAAGAGGAAAGTTCAGCATGCTCTTAATCAAATGAAATCTGAGAAGACCCTGGATCTAGACAACATCACAATCGAAATGATAAATGCCTTAGAAGAGTATGACATAGATCAATGTTTCCCAACGTTTTTTGTGCTATGCCCCACCTAAGCCTTTCTAAAATTCTTATGCCCCCCCCCCTCTCCCCCCCCCCAACATATGCATCATTTTTAATATTCAAAAATTGAAATTTGCACTAAAGAAACGAATGTTTTTTTTTTTTAAAGAAGGGCTCACGGTTACCAGAGGGGCCAGAGCCCCCCCCCCCCTCCCCCGGTCCCGGGTCCCTGTGTGTCGGGTGAATTTTTTTTTTTTGGGGGCGAGGGGGGTTTGGGGGTTGGCGGTTACCCTAGACAAGCTGGTTCCCCTGCCTCCCCTTTTTTTGTGTGGACCCTAAGTCTCACTGTGAGCTATTGCCCACAGTGGTCCACATGGCCCACATCTAAGGTGAAGACATGTGATATGTTTTTATTTGATCATCCCGGCCCCCGACCAGACCAGGTGCACTACTGGGGGGGGGGGGCGCAGCAAATGCACCCGATCCTAGCCAAAGGACTGATAATCACTAAGAAATTATTGAGCAAACACAGTAAGTTAATTATCAAAACATATAATGGAGAACTGACATTCAAGTAAAAAATAATTTTAATGAAAGATTTTTCTGTATTGTTTTAATTATTAATGATTATTTAAATTTAGTGAGATCCTTGTGCTTGATGCTTGCTGCAAAGAGATTTTATGTCAGGTTCCAATTTAATCAACTTCAGTCTCAAGTCTCCCCGTTTTATTATATCCAGCCGATTTATTCCATTTTCGAATTGTCCCCCTTAACAATCGAATTGCCCCCCCCCCCCCCCTTAACAATCGAATTGCCCCACGTTGGGAAACACTGACATAGATCAAGTTACCAGATTGCTAAACAATATATATGATACTGATGATATTCCCATTGACTTATGTAAATTACTATTTATTGCAATTCCTAAAAAAGTCAGAAGCCTTGGAATACGATCAAAATCGAGCAATCTACATAATGAGTCACATAACAAAGATTTTACTAAGGATCATCATATACAGGGTTCATTCATTCATTCATTCATTCATTCATTCATTCATTCATTCATTCATTCAGTAGCATGTCCTTTGCAGAACCTCTCTCCCATAACAACTTTCCGGAAAACCTCCCGATCATGAGCAAGATGTCCCGCGTCCGATACACCCATCTGGAGATAATCCGCCACATCCTGCACCCATCTTCTCCTTGGCCTTCCTCTTCCTCTCTTCCCAGGCATATACTTTTCCATTACTGTTCTCTCCAAACTTTCGTAACGTTTCAAGTGACCAAAATATTTCAATTTTCTTTATTTTATCGCCTTTAATAGCCAACCGTCTTTAATATTCAGCTCTTGAAGTATGGATGCATTTGTTTTTTTTTTTCTCTATTAGGAGGAAAATAGAACCAACATAGGTGAAGAATATTGCGGGTTTGTGAAAGGCAAAGGTACAACAAATATATATACGAGCTCGTATTTGCTGAGAATAATAATATAGCGTTCAATAGAAGTCAATAAAGACCTTCATCTTTGTTACAATGAATACATGAAAACTTTTGATATCGTAACACATACTGACATGATGAAAGTGCTGGTAGACTTCCAATTGTATGGAAAAGAACTTAGAGTTATAAAGAACATCTACTAGAACAAGAAGCTGCCATAAAAATCGATAATGAAGTGGGTCAGTTCCAGCCTATCAGGAGAGGTGTGGGACAGTGATGTGTAATGTCTCCAGATCGGTTCTTCCTTTATAGTGAACCTATTGTGATAAACTTAGATGATATGAAAGGAGTTGCATTCGAATGATACAATATCAATAACATAAAAGATGCGGACGATATAGTATTGATTGCTGACAACGAGCAGGATCTAAATTTAGTGGGTAAGGTTATTATACATAGTGAGAAACTAGGTTTGGAATTGAATTGTAAGAAAACAGAGATCATGGTCGTCTGCAATAGAAAAGAAATTACACATTGTAATATTCAAGTGAATGGAAATATTCTTAAACAGATCAGTCGGTGTAACATCTCGGAACAGTCGTAACATCTGTTGGAAGATGCCTTGCAGAGATTAGATCAAGAATTGCCATGGCAAAGGTGGCCTTCTGCAGAGTGGAAAACATACTTATCAACAAGTTGTCAATTGCAGTGAAAAAAAGAGTGTTGAAGTATTATATAGAACCCATATTGTTGTATACGTGTGAAACATGGACAATTAAGATACAAGTTGTGTTATCTGTTATCTGTTGGGGTATCATTCTTGATAAGTCCATAGGTGCTCAAATCCCCCCCCCCACGCACACACACACAAAATATGCATCAGCGTCCGCCGGCTAATAGTGCCAGTTCTGTGTTGGTTGACAAGGCTCCTTATTCTCCCGATGTGCTTCCCGTGTCTTGCCGTGCCAAATCTTACTCCCGAGTATCTCATTCATGATAACGAGGTGGATTCACTGGCGACAAAGTCCTCCGCTCTAGACATCTCTCTAATTCAATAATAAAATCGGCACGGTCCATGGGCTGGCATCTGCAAGGGATGCAGAGACATCAATCTTTACAGCTTGTTCATTTCCCTCAACTCCCGCATGTCCTGGCACAAAGATGAAGGTGACTGCGGACAGCAGACCTCCGCAGCGATTTAGTCTACTGTCTACGTACAGAACCCGTCTTGGCCTCTTTGATCATGCTCATTGCATATCTTAGTTCTAATGTTCTAATTCAAACACCAAGCGACTTTACTCACTCCAGAAACGGGCCATGAGTCTAATTTATAGCAAACATTTATCTGACACTCCTAGCCTGTATAAACGCCTTCAGTTACTACCACTCCGCAAACGCCTGCTTTTGAATAAAGCTAAACTAATTCACAAAATCCTGCATCGGAATGCTCCAAATTACTTTTGGCCATTGTTTAAATATAATGCTAGACACAGTAAACGTTTAAATATACTACACATTCCGAAACCTAGGATTGACTTATACAAAACAAGCCTAACATACTCTGCAGCTCAGCTGTGGAACAATCTTCCACAACAAAATCAAAGACATCACCAATCCCTATTCATATAATCGCAAATTATTCGAACACTATCTCAATACGGATTACCTTCCCCCTTAATAATTTAGATAATAATAATAATAATAACAAAACCCTAGTATAATAGCCAATCCCCTTTTTGTAGGCCAGTATATTCCACATGGCTAATAACAAGTGTCAGACCATTATCTAATATTACTGTGTCGTGTAGTTTTGATGTTTGCATTTTGCCCATGCCTTTATAATGCATATCTTCTATATTGTTGCTGTTCTTTGTTAGCCTTGAATGATGTGTGAATGAAATAATGTATGAAAGAGAGTGATAGAAGGGCAGAATGTTAGACGGATCTGCGTGCCCAATTCTTAACCCTTTGAAAATAAAGTTTGTTCGTTCGTTCGTTCGTTCGTTCTTAGTACACACACTTTGGTATAATCATGTGAAAGCCCGTGTCATTGCCACCACCTCCATCGTAATGCTGGCCATGGTCATAGAGTGGGCACCACTGGCTTCTTGAACGGTTCGGCCCCCTGAACGTGCTATGAGTTCCCACGCACTTCTTTGCATATGTATAACAGATCCATCTCTATAGATACGCATTACGAATCCTCTGATGATTGATGATCGTGTTGACCTCTGCATTGATAGCAACAGGGTTCTGCTCTCTGCATCTTCTGTAAAAGGCAGGAGAAATGTGCAATTAAGCGCTGGTGGCACAGACACACATTCCTAGCCAGGGTTGATATTCGTAAGACTGTAGACCTACCTGACAACAACCTCAAGTCGACTCACCCATGATGTAACCCACTTTAGCCTGTTACCTTTTTCTCTTAATAGAGCTTGATGCAGAGGGTGCTGCCCATCTGTACTTATTGTCAAGTATGCACGAGCCTTCCAGATCTTGATCCTGTGGTTTATGGTCAGAACGTCAAGGAGGTATCTCATTGCTGCACAGCGGGCGTCCCTCGTGCAGTCCATAATAGTGCACATGGCTTCATTTTGTATCTTTTCAAGTCTTCCAATCTGTGTAGGGCTGACAGTGAGATGACCAGATGACACTCGATGGGTGAAAGCACCAGTCCTTGGAACAGAAGTATTAGCAGTCTTTGCTCGATATTGGCAGTCGCCATGTCTCTTATTGTTGACAAACCTTTTCGAACTTTTGTTATCATATAATCGACAAGATCTTCGAAGGACATGCTACGACCAAACCTCACAACAACAACACCACCAACAACAAAAAAACTTTATTTTGAAAGGGTTAAGAATTGGGCACGCAGGCCCGTCTACCATTCTGCCATTTTATCAGTCTCTTTCATACATTATACCATTCACACGTAACTCACGGCTAACTGAAAACAGCAACAACATAAAAGATATGCATTATAAAGGCATGTGGAAAATGAAAAATCAATACTACACGACTCAGTAATAGTAATAACTGGTGTGGCACTTGTTATTAGCTATGTGGAATATACTGGCCTACCAAAAGGGGACTGGCTGTTATACTAGGGTTTTATTATTATTATTATTATTATTATTATTATTATTATTTCTATTATTAAGGGGGAAGGTAATCCGTACTGAGATAGTGTTCAAATAATTTGCGCCCAGATATGTCATCGACTGGGTTCTAATCATAGCATGTGTACAAATAAACTAGTTTGTACACATTATGTGGAAGGCTTGTTTACAAATAACTTGTTTATTACGTCAATAAAAGAATGTATCTTTCTATACAGTATTCGATAGCCTTCGAGGTGCTGGCAGATTTCACCCAATGCTTTGAGGTATGTTGTTATATTTTATGCTCTAAATGAAGATGTTCTAGCTGTTTCTATAAAGTTGAAGTATTTATTCCTCTACATGGATAAGTTGTTACTATAAATGAAACTGTAGTTGTTTCTCTACATGTCCGTGTTGTAGTGATTCTAAGTGACATAGTGATAATTCAAAACAATGTTTCCCCGTAGTGAATTTAAATAACAAAGACACAAACAATAGATTGCACGATTTATTGCCTGGCATATTTCGCTGCATCTCGTCATGTACATGTTGTTGTTGTTTGTCCATCAAGAATGATGATGACCATTCATTTCATCCAGTGGGGTTGAAGGTATGGAGCCGTGGGTTCTAAGATGGCTGATAAGGCCTATATTGGCTCGAAATGTTCTTTGACAATGTGGGCAAAGAATGCTTGACGTTTCTGGAGGAGGATTTCCTGCAGTGGTTTTTCTGTCCTGCCTTTTCTTCACAGCTCTTGCAGTCCTGGTTGCCTCACATATGACTGCACCCTTGCGTAATGATGCACGCCACGAATTTCGGTCTCTGGCTGCAGCCTCCCAGGTGTCATGATGAATTCCAAAAACATTCAGTGAGATTTTCAGAGTGTCTTTAAAGCGTTTCCTCTGCCACCTTGGGAGCGTTTTCCACAACGCAGTTCACTGTAAAAACATTCGTTTAGGGAGCCTGTGATCTGGCATGCGAGTCAAGTGACCAGCCCAGCGAATCTGATTCTTCATCAGTAGAGTGTAGATACTGGGCATGGACGCTCTTTCTAGGAATTCAGTGTCTGGGATTTTGTCTTGCCATTTACTCTTCAGTAGCTTCCTTAGGCAGACTGTGTGGAAGTGGTTTAATTTTCTAGCGTGTCGCTGATAAACAGTCCAGGTTTCACAAGCATATAGCAGTGTGGATAATACAACTTCTTTGTAGACTTATAGCTTTGTTTGCAGGCTTATTCCAGTTCTGTCCCATACATTCTTATACAGTCTGGCAAAGGCCGCACTAGCCTTGGAGATTCTTGCATTCACTTCGTCATCAATTGTGGCAGCTTGTGACACAGTGCTGCCAAGATAGGTGAATTTGTCCACAACACTTAGTCTATGATCATTCACTTTGATATTCGGCACAGTGTGATTATTCCCTGGAGCTGGCTGGTACATAACTACAGTCTTCTCCAAGTTGATATTGAGCGCAAAGTTGGCACAGGCATGTGAGAAAGGTGAAACATTATGTTGCATGTCGACCTCTGAGTTGGCGTATAGAGCGCAATCATCAGCAAACAGGAGCTCTCTGACGGTGTCACTGTTAATTTTGGTTTTAGCTTTCAGCCTTCTGAGATTGAATAACTTTCCATCCATACGGTAGTTGATGTCTATTCCAATGTCGTCGTTCTCGAATGCATTCATCAACATGGCTGAAAACATGAGGCTGAACAGTGTTGGTGCCAGGACACATCCTTGCTTCACTCCATTGGTGACAGGAAAGGGCTCAGACAGTTCACCATTTTCCTGTACTCTTGCCTGCATGCCATCATGAAATAGCCGCACTATTTGGACAAACTTTCGTGGACAGCCATATTTTGCCATAATCTTCCACAGTCCTTCTCTGCTGACTGTATCAAAAGCCTTGGTAAGGTCAATGAAAGTGGAGAACATTTCGCAGTTCTGTTCCTGACATTTCTCTTGCTGCTGCCTTGCAGCAAAAATCATGTCAACAGTTCCACGTTCTTTTCTGAAGCCACATTGACTCTCAGGAAGAAGACCTTGATCGAGATGGGCTGTGAGGCGATTGAGAAGAATTCTGGCGAGTATCTTCCCTGCAATTGAAAGCAAGGAGATGCCTTGATTGGTTGTCACAGGATTGGCGGTTTTCTTTTCGTTTGTAAAGGTGGACTATTGTCGCGTCCTTGAAATCTTGTGGCATGGTCTCGTTCACCCATATGTTGTAAAGACTTGGTGAAGCTGCTCTGTTAGGACCGGCCCACCTGCCTTGTATATTTCTGCTGGGATGGAGTCAGGACCAGGTGCCTTGCCGCTGGAGAGCTGCTGGATGGCTTTGTTTACTTCCACTATGGTTGGCAGGTCATCAAGTGTCTCATTAGTGGGAACTTGAGGAAGGCAGTTGATGGTTTCATCATCGAAGAAGGAAGTTGCATTTAAGATGTTGCTGAAATGCTCTGCCCAGCGTTGAAGGGTTTATTTCTTATCGGTGACCAATGTTCCCCCATCTGCACTGAGGAGGGGAACTATGCTTGGTGATATAGGACCATAGACCGCTTTCAGTGAGTCGTAGAAGTTTTTTATATCATGTCTGTCAGCAAAGCCCTGAATTTCATCAGCTTTGCTGCTCAGCCAGGTGTCCCGCATGTGCCGAAGTTTCTGCTGCACTACTCTCTGAATGTTCTTGAAGGCGGGTGACATTTAGCTTTTTTGCATTTTCACCCCTTGAGGACGCCGTGGTGGCCTGATGTAAATGTTTATTTTCGAGACAATGAGACGATGGTCTGTCCAACATTCGGCACCACACATGGATTTTGTCACTCGAACGTCTTGTCTGTCACTCCTCCTGACGATGACATAGTCAATGAGGTGCCAGTGTTTCAAGCGAGGGTGCATCCACGATGTCCTATTTCTCATGGGGAGACGTAAAATTGTGTTCGTAATCAGGAGATCATGTTCGGCACATGTCTGAAGGAGGAGGAGGAGTCCATTGCTGTTACAATTTCCGAATCCATGCTTTCCAATAATGCCACTCCAAGAGGTGGTGTCCGTGCCTACTCTGGCATTGAAATCCCCAAGGAGTATAAGTTTGTCTCCTTTGGGAACAGATGTTAATACATTGTGCAGGTCATGTACATACTGCAGAATTCACACAACAAACAGTAAAATAACTAGATAAATCTTTCAAACTGAAATATACACATGTTCGCACAGTATTGTCAATTGTCCACCACGGTAATCTTAAACTGACTAACATGTCTTTCTGTTTGCACAAAATTGCCTATGTAGATTGATCATTATGGCTTCTGCAAACTTTAGCAAGCGACTATTTTGGTCATAGAGTGGGCAAGCGACTATTTTGTATGTTGAACACCTCACAGAAGGCACTGTCTCAGTCAATCACATGACCGGTTTCCAACACGTGGTAGTTGTTAATCTGCATGTCCTTGTGGTAGTTACTCTAAATGACATTGTTGTAATTGTTAATCTAAACGTTATTTTTGTGGTTTTTACCCTACATTCCATTGTTGCAGTTACTCTGAATGGCATTGTTGTAGTTGTTACTCCACATATCCTTGTTGTAGTTACTCTAAATGTCATTGTTGTAGTTGTTACTCTAAATTGCATTGTTGTAATTGTTACTCTAAATGGCATTGTTGCAGTTGTTACTCTAAATGACACTGTTGCATTTGTTACTATAATGTCGTTGTTACAGTTGTTTCTTAAAATGACATTGTTGTAGTTGTTACTCTAAATTATATTGTTGAAGTTGTTACTCTAAATGATATCGTTGAAGTTGTTACTCTAAATAACATTGTTGTAATTGTTACTTAGGTTAGTTGGCTAGTCAACAAATAATCCTCATTGCACATCGAACCATTCAGTCCATAAGTGCTCGGATCCCTTCCTCAGTAAATATCGGAGCGAGTAGCGGCTAACAACACCGGTTCTGTGTTGGTTTATTAATCCTCTTTGGCTTCTTGCGTAGTGTTTAATTTGCTGTTCTCGCATCCTGACCATGGTTGTAGATTCACAGTCATCACTTGGTTTTTGCGAACGACTTACTTCTCGTAAAGCATTCAGAATGTCAGCCTGGTCCATGGCGCGTCCGCCCTCCACAGTAGCCTCACCTGCGAGCTTATCAGCACGCTCATTTCCTTGTACACCCGCATGCCCTAGCACGAAAATAAAATCTAATCTTTGCCAGCCGAGACCGCTCCAGAGACATCAAACACTCTCTTCGGATCCACCCCATCGCCATCTTCTTGAGCATGCTCATTGAGTCACACAGGAAACATGCCCTAGTGAATGTCTGTATCTCGAGCCATGTTATTGCTTTACTTACTGCCATGACTTCCATAGTCAGGCTCTTGTGGTCAAAGCAAAAGCACCAGAATCTACCTTCGCAATTCTCCTTCCGGCCTGAGACGTAAAGGCCCATGAACTTCTAACTCGTCGAACGACCGAACCATCTGTGTAAATGACAGCATCATTATTTAAAGAATTCTCGCAGATCAACGCCTGTATTTCCGCCTCCACAGCAGCCGGATTTTCTTGTCTGCATTTTCTGTCTAGTTGGATGTAAACTGAACAGGACGTAAATAAATTTGTTGGCACTTAGTACCCACTCCTCGCCAGGTTGTAAGGGCTCAAGTGAATACACCTGTTGAAGAATGTCTTCGGCTTGACCCATCCACGACCTTCCTCTTTTTAACCTGCTGCCCTTTACCTTCTTAATTTCACTATGCAGTGGATGTTGTGTGTTTGCATTAGCTCTTAGGTAGGCACATGCTCTGCAAATTTGTATTCTGTCCCCAGTGGTTGAAGAGGATAGCAAGCACATCGCCCTTCATGCTGTATCTCTTGTACATCCAAGAATAATACGCATAGCTTCGTTCTGTATCCTCATCTTGCTTTTCATCTGCTTACGGCTGCGTGAGGATCGCCATCGCACACTCAAAACAGACATGACCAGACTCTCGTATAGAAGACATATATGGCGCTGCTCACAGTTTGCTGCCGCCATCACCCGCATCGCAGCCAAACCCCTCTTGAGCTTTGTTATCACTTGGTCTATGTGCTCATTATAAGCAAGACTTCGATCAAAACGTATCCCCAGGTAATTCATTGCCTGCGTTCTTTCCACAGTCTCTGAACACAGATGTACAGTTGGTATTGGAGTGTTGACTATATGATAATTCAAAGAGAACCATGTCACCGTTGACTAATGCCCCATATTCCACACACCAAGTACTTATGCGATTTAGTTCTGTTTATAGTTCCACAGCAATCCGATCTAT
Organism: Cepaea hortensis; assembly: GCA_963921405.1. Classification (NCBI taxonomy): domain Eukaryota; kingdom Metazoa; phylum Mollusca; class Gastropoda; order Stylommatophora; family Helicidae; genus Cepaea; species Cepaea hortensis. Next base: position 12,255,154 of record OY992877.1, read on the forward strand.
GCCCTTACCCTGACGATACACTAACACATCGTCTTCATATGACAATGTCCTCCCCGGTCCAGTGATCTGCTCGCTGGTAATTCTCACAGTGTAGGCGTTGAACAGTACCGGAGATAATGGTGATCTCTGTGGCAGGCCCGGATATATTGTTGTTGGTTCAGAAGTCCAACTGCCACATCTAACAAATATTTTCCGTTGGAAGAGGGCTGCAGAGAACCAATTAAGGAGGAATGGACTTATTTTGAGTTCAAGAAGCTGAAGCATTAGAAAATCCAACATCACTCGTACATATTCTCAAGATCAATCGCCGCAGCAAATGTTTCAATGCCTTAGTGGAAACCTTCATATACATCATTGGCAAAAACTGCTGCGTTGGTCCGGGTTTCTCTGTTTTGACGGTACCCTCCAAGGGTAGGTTGGAAACAACCTTGCCTCTCTGACTTGATATTTTTCTGGCAATTAACTTCTCCAGCAACTTGCCTATTGTATTTTGCATGGTTATCACCCGGTATCCCTGAATATTTGTGTGGTCTTTGCCAGGCTTCAGCAAGGGAATCAGATAGCTGTATAACCACTCTTCCTTGATGCTAGCACTCCCTATGCTGTTGTTGTACATATCTGCTAGTTTCTCTAGCTGGTTGTCCGTATACATATTGATGTCACCATACCTTATACCATCTGGCCCTGGTGTGTTGTTTCTTGTTCGTCGAAGCACAGCCCTGATCTCTTTCACTGTCACTGTGTCTTCATCTGCAACGTTCTGGGCTTTACACCTATCTGGGGTAACCGCCTTGGCAAAGTTTCGGGCCTCTCATGTCTGTCTGGTTGCTCTGCTCTAGATAACGTTCGAAAAGGGCTTTGCCCTTGTTCTCGTCAGACCTCTGCCAGATAAGGTCAGCACTTTGGAAGTCAGGAACACTCTTATGCTTAACTACCCCATTCATACTTTTATGTAGTCGCCAGAACAATTTCAGTGACTTTGTGCTTATTCTTTGACACAACTCTGCCCATGTTTCACTTTTAACCAATTTAGACAGTTTTTTTTTTTTTTTTTTTTTTTTTGGGTGAAATAGCTAAATTTGGTGACCATCTATTACAATGGGCAACTCTGTTCTTCTTGGGGGGTTGCCATTTCCTTACAGCACCACGCTTATCCACCCAGGTATTATCCACTTCACAATTCCACCAAGGTGGCTGTTCCTAGATTTTTATCTTACCATGATGATTCCTTTTTACGCCTTATTTTACACACCACATCTTGCCATGAACTGTCATACTTAAAGGTCTTGATCGTTAACTTGTACTGCCTGGTTCTGCCGTTCTCCACCAATATGCTGCAAGGGTGGTGGTCGCTGCCATTGTGCCCTAGGAAACCCTATTTACACACTGTAACAATTGTTACTCTAAATAACATTGTTCTAATTGTTACTCTAAATGACATTGTTGTACTTGTTACTCTGCATATCCTTGTTGTTGTTACTCTAAATGACATTGTTGTAGCTGTTACTCTAACTGTTGTTGTTACAGTTGTTGCTCTTAATGAAGTTGTAGTTGTTTTTCTAGATGTCGTTATGGTAGTGGTTACTCTACATGAAGTGTCAGTATTTATTCAAAATGTCGATGGTAAGGGTGCTACTCTAAATGAAGTTGCTATAGTTGTCAATCTAAATAAAGTTGTTATTATTGTTAATCTAAACGAAGTTGTTATTATAGTAAATCTAACTGTAGTTGTAGATGATACTCTAAATGATGTTGTGTTCACAGATCGAAGAAAGCTAGAGACTGCAGATTTCATGACCTTGCATTTCCACCTACACAGAAGTTTAACGTGTCCAGTGACAAGTATATTTTCACGTATACAGAAGTATCACTTGTTCAGTGACAAGTATATTTCCACCTACACATAAGTATCACTTGTTCAGTGACAAGTATATTTCCATCCACACAGAAGTATCACTTGTTCAGTGACAAGTATATTTCCACCCACACAGAAGTATCACTTGTTCAGTGACAAGTATATTTCCACCTACACAAAGTATCACTTTTCAGTGACAAGTATATTTCCACCCACACAGAAGTATCACTTGTTCAGTGACAAGTATATTTCCATCTACACAGAAGTATCACTTGTTCAGTGACGAATATTTCCACCTACATAGAAGTATCACTTGTTCAGTGACAAGTATATTTCCACCTACACAAAAGTATCACTTGTTCAGTGACAAGTATATTTCCACCTACACAGAAGTATCACTTGTTCAGTGACAAATATATTTCCACCTACACACACAAGTATAACGTATTCATTGACAAGTATATTTCCACATACACAGAAGTATCACTTGTTCAGTGACAAGTATATTTCACCTACACAGAAGTCTCACTTGTTCAGTGACAAGTATATTTCCACCTACACAGAAGTATCACTTGTTCATTGATAAGTATAGATATAACTACCATAGATGTATTACATGTTCAGGGACAAATGTAACTATACTTACAATATATGTTTTACGTGTTCAACGACAAGTATACCTACACCTATCTCTGTGGCTAAGAAGTTACGGACACAGTTCGTAATCCCGCATACCCGCGTTTGAAACACAGCTGTGGGCGATTTGGCAACAGACCGCCTTACCTTGGTATTTTATGAAATAGTATGGGTGCCGGTCGTTCAGAAAGCAATAGCAAACTATTGAACGTCAGTGTGCCGAGGAATCACGAACAGCCAAAACATGCAGGGGTTGATTGCAACGTCTTGTCAAGGATATGCCACTAATGTTAGCCATATATGTATAGCTTGATCAACGTCATTTATAACTACATCTTACACAGAACTGTATCTTTTTCAATTAGAAGAACAAAATAAATTGAAAACGTAAATAAATGAAGAAGTTCTAGAAACCACAACATAACAAAAATGATACGTCGTAGTGAGGAGTCAGTAATTCTTCTGTTGCTCTACAGCTGTTGAATGAAACGTCGTAGAGAGGAGTCAGTAATTCTTCTGTTGTCTTACAGCTGTTGAATGAAACGTCGTAGAGAGGAGTCAGTAATTCTTCTGTTGCTATACAGCTGTTGAATGAAACGTCGTAGAGAGGAGTCAGTAATTCTTCTGTTGTCTTACAGCTGTTGAATGAAACGTCGTAGAGAGGAGGCAGTAATTCTTCTGTTTCCCTACAGCTGTTGAATGAAACGTCGTAGAGAGGAGTCAGTAATTCTTCTGTTGTCTTACAGCTGTTGAATGAAACGTCGTAGAGAGGAGGCAGTAATTCTTCTGTTGCCCTACAGCTGTTGAATGAAACGTCGTAGAGAGGAGTCAGTAATTCTTCTGTTGCCCTACAGCTGTTGGATGAAACGTCGTAGAGAGGAGTCAGTAATTCTTCTGTTGTCTTACAGCTGTTGAATGAAATGTCGTAGAGAGGAGGCAGTAATTCTTCTGTTGCCCTACAGCTGTTGAATGAAAGGTCGTAGAGAGGAGGCAGTAATTCTTCTGTTGCCCTACAGCTGTTGAATGAAACGTCGTAGAGAGGAGTCAGTAATTTTTCTGTTGCCTTACAGCTGTTGAATGAAACGTCGTAGAGAGGAGGCAGTAATTCTTCTGTTGCCCTACAGCCGTTGAATGAAACGTCGTAGAGAGGAATCAGTAATTCTTCTGTTGTCTTACAGCTGTTGAATGAAACGTCGTAGAAAGGAGGCAGGGGTCATTTCCGAGGTTTTTGATCAAGTAAGACATGTCAACATGATAAAGATGCTTGCAGATCTACACATTGATGGGAAAGACGTTAGACTTGTAAGAAAAAAAAGAATAACCATATATTGGAATCAACAAGCTGCCATAAAGATTGATAATGAAGGAGGCAACTATCAGCCTATTAAGAGAAAAGTGAGACAGGGATGTGTAATGTGTTCAGATCTTTTTCACTGTACAGTGAAAATATTTTCAGAAATGTAGATGATATGAAAGGAATCATCATGGGGGGGGGGGGGGGGGGGAGGGAGGAAAAAAAAAAGGGGGGGGGGGGAGGTAATATCAAAAACATTGTATATGCAGATGATACAGTGTTGATAGCGGACAATGAACAGGTTCTGCAACATTTAGTTGGTGCGGTTGTTGCACACATGAACAACTAGGGTTAGAATTAGAAGAAGAAGTGTAAGAAGACACAGGCAATGGTCGTCACTAGGACGAAGGAGATACAAAATGTAATACACAAGTAAATGGGAATATTCTTAACCAAGTTAATCGGTACAGTTATCTCCGAACAGTTATAACATCTGATGGGAGATGCCTTGAAGAGATTAGAACAAGAATCGTCATGGCGAAAGTAGCCTTTTGCAACATGACAAATATCATCATCATCATCATCATTGGCACCTTGCCGTCTTGACAGACGATAGTTTGTTCTTTAAAAAGGCATAATAATTTTTAACTATGGTGGTAGCGAATGTGACTGATAAGGTCAATTCCTGCTGTAAATGTCCGTTCACAGTGGGTGCATGTGAACACGTGGTCATTTCCACCATCATGCACGATCTTTCGGCTCACACGCTCGGTGTGTGACTTATCTGCAATAATTTTCTCGTTTGTCTTTATTCCATTTCTGATCTTTGCCCTCAGCGGCGACTTGCTCTCACTTTGCATTATCAATGCCTGTATCAATCATGTTCCGCTTACACACATCTTTGTATCGTAGTAGAGGCCGACCCTGAGATCTCTTACCCATCTGTAATTCACCAAAAAAGATGTCCTTTGGTATTCTACCATCATCCATCCTCCTAAGATGTCCTATCCATCTAAGTCTACGAAGACTGAGCATGGAATAAATCGTCACACAACCTGATCTTTCCAATACTTCAGTATTTGTGATTTTGTCTTGCCACTTAATACCAAGACAAACATTTCTCTTGGTGTGAGTAAGTTGTCCAATTTTCACTGCCATAAAGAAGAGTTCTAAGGACACAGGCTTGATAGATAAGGACTTTTGTTTTGACAGTAAGCTTCCTGTTCTCCCAGACTCTTTCTTTTAACCTGTTTATTGTTGTTGCTGCCTTACCAATCCGGATGTTGATTTCCTGATCTAGGGATAATGTGCTATTTACCACTGATCCTAGATATGTAAAATGGTCTACCATCTCTAGTTCGGCGTCGTCAATAAAGATTGATGATACCCCATGTGCACCTTTTTGCTAATTGTTAAACCAAATTCAGAACAAGCATTGGAGAATGCAGGTAGTAGACAATGCAATTCTTCCTCAGAGTGGGTCGTAACTGCAGCTCATATGCAAAAAGCAACTCTCTGATCAATACCCTCCTAATTTTGGTCTTGGCCTTCAATCTCTGAGCATTGTAGAGGCCGCCATCTGAGCGTGAGTGAATGTATATACCATCTCACGAAAGGCATATTTCAGTAGAAGTGAAAAGTATATTCCAAAGAGGGTGGGAGCTAGTGCACAACCTTGTTTAATTCCACTCTTGATTTCAAACACTTCAGAAGTTGCACAATGAAACTTGATTATACACTTCATGCCTGTGTGGAATGATTCCACAATGGACAGAAGAGTTGGTGGGCAGCCAATGTTCTTTAGTGCCTTGAACAGACCCTCACGACTGACCAAATCAAATGCCTTTGTGAGGTCGATGTAGGCAATAAACAGTGGTTGATTCTGTTCACGGTATTTTTCTTGCATTTGTCGCAATGAGAATATCATATCAATGGTAGACCGGTTCTGTCGAAAGCCACACTGTGATTCGGGGTAGACTTGATCTCCTAGGACTTGAAGTCTGCGCAGAACAATTCTGGCAAATACTTTTCCAACAATACACAGAAGTGAGATATCCCTATAGTTGTTGCAGTCGCTCCGGTCGCCCTTGTTCTTGTACAGTGTTATGTTGCTTGAATCTTTGAAATCTTGTGGGACTTGTCCTTCTCGCCAGCATAGCTCTATTAGCTGGTGGATCTGTACAGTGAGTGTGTCTTGCCCACTCCTGATAACCTCTATTGGAATCCCATCCTTACCTGGAGCCTTGCCAGATGCAAGTTCATTTATAGCACTTAACTTCTGTTATGGTGGGAAGTGTGTCCAGGTGGTAAATAGTTGGTAGAGCCTCTATGGCGTTGAGGGCATCATCCGCTAGTTTGGTCTCACTTGAGTAAAGCTCCAAATAGTGCTCTACCCATCTGTCCATCTGCTGTTTCTGATCAGTTATGATTTCTCCAGTCAAGGTTTTCAATTGCGCACTTCTTTTGATCACTGGACCACAGGCTTTCTTTATTCCTTCATACATGCTTCTGATGTTTCCCTTATCACTTGCGATTTGAATGGACTCACATAACTTGATCCAATAATCATTTGCACACTGCCTGGCAGCCTTTTGCACATCCTTCCTAGCTTGCTTTAGCTCACTCAGAGTGTTACGCGTTGGTCTTTCCTTGTTTCTTAAAAGAGCTATCTTCTTCTTATCAATCAAGGGCTGCAGAGTCTGGCTTTTTGCCGCAAACCAGTCCTGCCTCTTATGATCCACAGTGCCGTAAACCCCTACGGCAGTTTTATAAAGAGTTTCCTTAAGTTTACCCCACTTTTCATTTACTGTACAATTTTCTGGTGTATCAGTGAAAGCGTCTTCAAGTTGCTGTTGAAACTGAAAGCACTTTTCAGGATCGTGAGTGTTAATAATATTAATATTAATCTTGAGGCTAGATTTGTGTTTAGCTGTGTATATTCTCTGTGGTCTCAGTCTAACCCTTGCAACAACCAAAGAATGATCTGTATCACAATCAGCACTGTGGTAACTTCGAGTTAATGATGTATGGTTCAGATGTTGTCTCCGTGTGAAGATGAAGTCCAGCTGGTGCCAATGGCCGGATCTTGGATGTTTCCTTGTGACCTTATGCAGCTCTTTTGTTTTAAAAAAGGAGTTTGTAATACATAGGTCATTTCTGGTGCAATGCTCCAGCAGCCTTTGCCCATTTTCATTCATGCGACCGATGTTATATTTTCCAAGGCACACTGGCCATGAATTCGAGTTCTTACCCACACGAGCATTGAAATCACTGAGCATATAAATGTAGTCAGATTTTGGAACTGTTTTGATCACGGAGTCTAACTCCTCATAGAACGAGTCCTTCATATCATCAGAAGAATCGAGTGTCGGTGAATATGCAGTAATAACGGTGGCAAAACCACAAGAGGTTGCCAAGTGCAGGGATAATAGTCTTTCATGGATAATAGTCTCCTCCTGCTGGAATTTAAGTCATTGCCAGTGGCGAATTCTTCAATGCAAAGCCCACAACGTTGTGCCCTTTTTCTGCCTGCCATCTACCCTTCCAAATAAAAGGTGTAATTGTTTTCCCCGAGTGACCCTTCCTCGGCGAGGCGAGTCTCCTGCAGGCCAGCAATATCAATGTTAAGACGATTGAGTTCGGGCATCAATCACAGCCGTTCTTCTCACATCGTCAATATTGGTCAAGTCAGTGGAAAATCCTGGACACATGGTTCTCACGTTCCAAGTTGCACGCCGTAGCTTGAGGTTTCTATTTTTTTCTTTTTATTAGTATCTGGTGTATTGGTTTTATAGCCTGCGATTCAGATTTTGTCCTAGCCCCAAGCACCCGTTGAAGCAGACAGGCTGTGGCGGATCAGCACCTAATTGGCCGGGGGCTGCCCAGCTTGAGGCGAGCGGTAGCTGATCAGTGACACCTGTAGGTGTCTCCCACTGTCAGAGGCAACGCGTAGCGCCCCATGTCTACGCCAACTGACAGGGAATTATAACCCGTAACAGTTGCCTCACGCTTTGATTCCGAGACCGGTTAAGACTAGGGATGGAATTATTGCCTCTCCATAGCACAAAGCCTAAGCTAAAATATAGAGATCATGTGTTGCCCATGCAGCATTATCCCTCTCTCGGCCTGCCTATGTCACTCCAGAGGAAAGGTAACACCTCTACATCTGGGACAAGACAAGCTGCAGAAGCTGCCGGATCAGCAAAGCAATGCTCTAACTGTCCGCCTGTCGGAGCTTCGATCCTAGACCAGCCGCCAATCAAGGCTTAGGGCCTGGTCTGCCCTGCCATAACATGTGTCTTTAGGTTGCATTTCCTCGCACCAGGGTAAGGTTTGTACCCTGCCAATTGCGTTCTTCCGCCCGAACCCGTTGGCACATTGTGGTGTGTCGGGTTTGGTAAGCACCGCCTAACATTCGGCGCTAACAGAAAGCAGGTAGTACCGTCTACTGTTATACGGTAGCTCAGTGATATCTGACTAAGACCTGACAGCTACACAACTAACACCGACACCCAATACTGTATATTTACAGTTACAACTAACACCAGAACCCAATACTGTATATTTACAGTTACAACTAACACCAGCACCAAATAAGGTATATTTACAGTTACAACTAACACCAGCACCCAATACTGTATATTTACAGTTACAACTAACACCAGCACCCAATACTGTATATTTACAGTTACAACTAACACCAGCAGCCAATAATGTATATTTACAGTTACAACTAACACCAGCACCCAATACTGTATATTTACAGTTACAACTAACACCAGCACCCAATAATGTATATTTACACTTACAACTAACACCAGCACCCAATACTGTATATTTACAGTTACAACTAACACCGGCACCCAATACTGTATATTTACAGTTACAACTAACACCAGCACCCAATACTGTATATTTACAGTTACAACTAACACCAGCACCCAATACTGTATATTTACAGTTACAACTAACACCAGCAGCCAATAATGTATATCTACAGTTACAACTAACACCAGCAACCAATACTGTATATTTACAGTTACAACTAACACCAGCACCAAATACTGTATATTTACAGTTACAACTAACACCAGCACCCAATACTGTATATTTACAGTTACAACTAACACCAGCACCCAATAATGTATATTTACAGTTACAACTAACACCAGAACCCAATACTGTATATTTACAGTTACAACTAACACCAGCACCCAATACTGTATATTTACAGTTACAACTAACATCAGCACTTAATACTGTATATTTACAGTTACAACTAACACCAGCAACCAATAATGTATATTTACAGTTACAACTAACACCAGCACCCAATACTGTATATTTATAGTTACAACTAACACCAGCACAAAATACTGTATATTTACAGTTACAAATAACACCAGCAGCCAATAATGTATATTTACAGTTACAACTAACACCAACACCAAATACTGTATATTTACAGTTACAACTAACATCATCACTTAATACTGTATATGTACAGTTACAACTAACACCAGCACCCAATATTGTATATTTACAGTTACAACTAACACCAGCACCCAATACTGTATATTTACAGTTACAACTAACACCAGCACCCAATACTGTATATTTACAGTTACAACTAATACCAGCACCCAATACTGTATATTTAGTTACAACTAATACCAGCACCCAATACTGTATATTTACAGTTACAACTAACACCAGCACCCAATACTGTATATTTACAGTTACAACTAACACCAGCACCCAGTATTGTATATTTACAGTTACAACTAACACCAACACCCAGTACTGTGTATATACAGTTACAACTAACACACGCAGTAGACCTTATAGTGTTTTTTTTTTTGGTTGCCTCAATATAAAATTCAATATCTCAGTAACGGGCTGAGATAAAATGATGAGATTTAGTATATAACGTTATCATTATGTCCACCCAACAAAACAATTTTTGTTCTGGAGATTTTACAGCAGATTTTAAAGTTAGCTTATATACGGTATATTAATTATGACTTAAAGATTACGACCATGATTTTAACAGTTTTACAGCTTCCCCAAGATTCGACCCAAATTATTCAAAATTTTCACGTGACTTTCGTTTTCAAACAAACAGCGCGAAGATTCAGAGGCGTCTCCAAATGTGGGTTCTTTCATGAAACGTGATTATATAAATAAACTAGCTGACAAGGCCCGGTTTCTGGTGGAAATCAATCAATCAATCAATCAATCTATCTATCTATCTGTCTGTCTGTCTGTCTGTCTGTCTGTCTGTCTGTCTGTCTGTCTGTCTGTCTGTCTGTCTGTCTGAATGTCTGAATGTCTGAATGTCTGTCTGAATGTCTGTCTGTCTGAATGTCTGCCGGTCGGCTGACCCATCCACCTACCCACCGACCCACCGACCTACCGATATCTATCTATCTATCTATCTATCTATCTATCTATCTATCTATCTATCTATCTATCTATCTATCTATCTATCTATCTATCTATCTATCTATCTATCTATTCTATCTATCTATCTATCTATCTATCTATCTATCTGCCTGCCTGCCAGCCCGACCACCCACCCACCGACAGACCGACCGACCTACCGATATCTATCTATCTATCTATCTATCTATCTATCTATCTATCTATCTATCTATCTATCTATCTATCTATCTGTCTGTCTGTCTGTCTGTCTGCCTGTCTGCCTGCCGGCCCACCCACCCACCCACCGACCGATCGACCGACGTACCGATATCTATCTATCTATCTATCTATCTATCTATCTATCTATCTATCTATCTATCTATCTAATCTATCTAATCTATATGTCTGTCTGTCTGCCTGCCTGCCGGCGCACCCACCCACATACCGACCGACCGACCGACCGACAGATATCTATCTATCTATCTATCTATCTATCTATCTATCTAATATATCTATCTATCTATCTATCTGTCTGTCTGTCTGTCTGCCTGTCTGCCTGCCTGCCTGCCGGCCGACCCACCCACCGACCAACCGACCGACGTACCGATATCTATCTATCTATCTCTATCTATCTATCTATCTATCTATCTATCTATCTATCTATCTATCTAATCTATCTAATCTATCTAATCTATCTGTCTGTCTGTCTGCCTGCCTGCCTGCCTGCCGGCCCACCCACCCACATACCGACCGACCGACCGACAGATATCTATCTATCTATCTATCTATCTGTCTATCTGTCTATCTATCTATCTATCTATCTATCTATCTATCTATCTATCTATCTATCTATCTATCTATCTAATCTATCTAATCTATATGTCTGTCTGTCTGCCTGCCTGCCGGCGCACCCACCCACATACCGACCGACCGACCGACCGACAGATATCTATCTATCTATCTATCTATCTATCTATCTATCTATCTATCTATCTATCTATCTATCTATCTATCTATCTATCTAATATATCTATCTATCTATCTGTCTGTCTGTCTGTCTGTCTGTCTGTCTGTCTGTCTGTCTGCCTGCCTGCCGGCCCACCCACCCACCGACCAACCGACCGACGTACCGATATCTATCTATCTATCTATCTATCTATCTATCTATCTATCTATCTATCAATCAATCTATCTATATATCTATCTGTCTGTCTGTATGTCTGTCTGTATGTCTGTCTGTATGTCTGTCTGTCTCTCTGCCTGCCTGCCGGCCCACCCACCCACATACCGACCGACCGACCGACAGATATCTATCTATCTATCTATCTATCTATCTATCTATCTATCTATCTATCTATCTATCTATCTATCTATCTATCTATCTAATCTATCTGTCTGTCTGTCTGCCTGACTGCCTGCCTGCCGGCCCACCCACCCACCAACCGACCGACCGACCGACCTACCGATATCTATCTATCTATCTATCTATCTATCTATCTATCTATCTATCTATCTATCTATCTATCTATCTATCTAATCTAATCTAATCTATCTGTCTGTCCTATCTATCTAATCTATCTGTCTGTCCTATCTATCTAATCTATCTGTCTGTCTGTCTGCCTGCCTGCCGGCCCACCCACCCATTAACCGACCGACCTACCGATATCTATCTATCTATCTATCTATATATCTATCTATCTATCTATCTATCTATCTATCTATCTATCTATCTATCTATCTATCTATTTATCTATCTATCTGCCTGCCTGCCGGCCCGACCACCCACCCACCGACAGACCGACCGACCTACCGATATCAATCTATCTAATCTATCTGTCTGTCCTATCTATCTAATCTATCTGTCTGTCTGTCTGCCTGCCTGCCCACCCACCCACTAACCGACCGACCTACCGATATCGATCTATCTATCTATCTATCTATCTATCTATCTATCTATCTATCTATCTATCTATCTATCTATCAATCTATCCATCTATCTATCTATCTATCTATCTATCTATCTATCTATCTATCTATCTATCTATCTAATCTATCTGTCTGTCTGCCTGCCTGCCTGCCTGCCGACCCACCCACCCACCCACCGACCGACCGACCCACCGACCGACCGATCCACCCACTCAGCCAGCCAGCCAGCCAGCCATCCATCCACCCACCTATCTTTCTGCCTACCTACCTACCTTTCTGTCTGTCTGTCCGGGCCGCATCATTCATTTTATTCGGAGACTGCCGAGGGTCGTCGCTGGAGCTACGGAGTTCGTGCTTTGTGCGACGCTTTCCGCGCTGCGGAAAGAAACTGAGCCATATGGGATAAAAACCCTGTGCAATGCAGCCGATTCTGTCGACTGTAAGCTACTTCTTTGATTGCACCCACTCCCATACGAATCCAGATACGCCTTTGTTCGTCATCTGAATTTGCAGGTCCTCATTACCGTAAACATAACATTTTTAACAAGAAATCACTAGTTGTTAAGCAAAACATCAAAGGAATGATGCCGCTTTTAATGATTTAAGTTGTTTTGGGACCTATCAAAGACATATTCCTTGGGTGGGGGTAAATATAAGACGGCTGGAAAAATTTCATAACGATGCAACAGATAGTTTTCAAAATAATTGATCTTGAATGACGGCATAAATTTCCGGACAGACTATAGTATCTGACACAACTTAATACCGTTCCAGATGGAAAGAGGAATTATGTAGATATGAACATATTTAGTTAAGTGTGTGTGTGTGTGGGGCGGGGGGGGGGGTTGAAATAGCCACTGTGTGAAGTTTACTTGTAAAAGCAATTAATTAATAAGAAAATGTACACGCTAATATACAACACACAACACACAGAAGAAATGTACCATAAATACAAAGTAATATGTTTACAACAGTCAAGGGGCTAACGGAAAGAACTTTGTGTATTAATCACCTCAGTTGTTTCCATGTCAGTTAATTTTAGTTTTACATTCTTTATGTACAAATTCATGTTAGTTTTACATTTGTTTAATTCGGTGTCAGGTCTTAGTCAGATATGAGAGAGCTACCGTATGGCAGTAGGCGGCACTACTTGCTTTCTGTCAGCGCCGAATGTTGGGCGGTGCTTACCAAACACGACACCCCACGTTGTGCCAACAGTTTCGGGCGGAGGAGCGCAACTTGGAGGGTACAAGCCATATCCTTGTGGAGGAATTGCAACCTAAAGACAACATCTCATGGCAGGGCAGACCAGGCCCTAAGTCTTGGTTGGCAGCTGGTCTAGGATTGGCTCCTATATTTCAGCCCAGACTTTATGCTATGGAGAGGTATAACTCTATCCCTGTTCTTAACCGGTCTCGAATGACCATGTGTTCACATGCATCCATTGTTAACAAACATTTACAGCAAGAATTGGTCTAATCAGTCGCTACCGCCATGGGTTGTAGTTATTATGCCTTTTTGAAGCTCAATGTAACAAACAATCGTGTGTAAAAACAGCAAGGTGCCAATGAATATATAAAAATTCGTTTTAGTTTTGGATTCTTTATGTACAGTTCATTTTAGTTTTTATATTCTTTATGCACAAGTTAATTTTAGTTTTACATTTTTTATGTAAACGTTAAAATACTTTTACATTCTTTATGTAAACGTTCATTTTAGTCTTATATTTTATATAAAAGTTCATTTTTGCCTTAAACTTTTTTTATGTAAAAGTTCATTTTAGTTTTACAATCTTTATATACAAGTTCATTTTAGTCTTACATTTTTTATGTAAAAGTTCATTTTAGTTTTACATTCTTTAATTTCACCATCGCTTCTGCTTGACGCCAGTTCATTTCGGATGATAATTCCTGGTAGTGTTGATAGCATAAGAACGCACAGAAACAGATATTGTGAAGAAGAATGAAACAAACATAAATATTATTCAAAACAATATATTCCCTTGGTGAATTGAAACACAGAAGGAGCCCGCTTGCTTTGAAGTAAAGAATTTAAACACAGGATGAGCTCGCTTGCTTTGAAGTAAAGAATTGAAACACAGGAGGAGCTCGCTTGCTTTGAAGTAAAGAATTGAAACATAGGAGGAGCTCGCTTGCTTTGAAGTCAAGCGAAGTCCATATATGTGCAACTACTTATAGTTCACTAGACTGATGGTTGCGTGTGATTAGCTTTCCTTATTACCAGCGTTCCTCGCCATCAGGCGAGCTCACTCCAACTTCAGAGGTACTTGTAATTTACGTCCCCAAATGAAGAACGAGACATCAATCATTTAGTCCAACTGATGGGTGTAGGGGTTGAACCCGCTACCTCAGCATCAGCACACCGGAAGTTTAAGAGCATGCTGACCTCCTGTGTTAAAATGAATATTATTGCATATTACTTAGATTGTGAAGCCTTCATTACGTGTCTAATTGCTTTTTGCTCATATTATGTGACGAGTCTGTGTTATCTTATCTAATATCACCATGTTACGTTATGTTATGTTATGTTATGTTATGTTATGCTGTATTATGTTATGTGATGTTATGTTATATCACGTTATGCTCCTGTGCTGCCTTCTATTACACATCTGTGTTGGGTCATATCAAAAGTAGAACTCTTTAACTGACTCACTGCCGAAGGATAATATATCGCCAAATGTAACCTCCTATTTGGACAGAAGGACGATCTATCGCGATACTAAAGTCATCGTGCTGTTTGTTTTTCGTGTCCCGGTATCTTTCGCAATGTTAGTGCCCAGTGAACGGAAATTTGCATTATATTGCATGTTCAATAGATTGTGTGCCATGTTTGGGCCAAACCTACTTGTTTATTTAGCACTGAACCAGTTAATGAATGCATTGTGATACACATTGACGTCTTCCAACTACACTGACAGTGTTACATATTACGATAGTATATTTTGAAAACCTACTACTCTAAAAAATATTGACAGTTAACTCTCCGTGGTCAGTCAGTAAATTATAAACATCTGCTGTCATTATCAGACCAGATAACACTCAACAAAAATGGGCAACAGCTAGATGCTGCCATGGTCAGTGTTTAGCCTTATTTGGTATTTAACTTACAAATGGAAGGAGGCCACAATAAATTCAAGAACTGACCAGTAATATTTAGCATTATTAGCCTCTCATCTCTCGACATTTTAGAGTCTCAAACAACAGGATAGTCAGACATAAATAGTTGATCACCGCGTCCAGGGTTATTACGTGGGTATTCCAGTAATATAGAAATATATTTAGAAATTATATTGTGGTTAGACATAGTCCATGAAAAAGGCAGACATGTAACATGGTAAATTATATAGTGGTTAGGCAAAACCCATGCAAAGACACACATGTGTCTTGTTAAACAAATTAAGCTGTGGTTGGACAAAGACATACTTATTTTCTGGTCAGCATGTTTGCTATGTACAGGCCAATGAATGAATCAACACAACCGAGAGATAGTATTAGTAAGTCCAGAACACGATCACACGTGGTACACGTACTCGTATGTACAGGCCAGAAGAGTACAGATTGTAAGCTGACACAATAGGAGAGAACAGATCTAAAGGACGTGAGCAGACTTGAGGTAACACTGCTGTTGCTAATTATGTCTCCTGACACTTGACACAACAGTGCAGCGGTGTTGGAGAAAGTTTCAGCTAGGAAGACTCAAGTAGATCTTGTATACATGAGTTACCACTCAACTGAAATACCAAAGCCAGTGTCCTAAGACAGGGGAAGACATCTTCATCATCATCCAGAGTCTTGCCACATGTAGCAAGTAACAGTCTTTCCAATTGAATCTCTACCATAAGCCAGATGTCCCGCCCCTTTTGCTGTCTTGTGTAAATTATACATCACATCTTGAATCAATTCACATTCTGGTCTTCCTGTTCACCGCCTGCAGGGTACATTCTCTCCATTGTTATCTGTTGTAGACTTTTTTTTTCTTCTGACACATTCAACATATCGGGTGGTGTTGACTGCGGAAATGACACCATACATATTAAGGGATTTCTCCGACTATTCCAGGGATTATGGTTCAGAGGACTCCACAGTATCTAGGATACCTATCACCTATAATTTAATTAAAATACTCCCTCTCTAGACAAGGACTATACTCACATAAGAATTGAAAACTTTACACAAAACTGTTGTATTATACATGTCACAGCCGCAATACAAAACAATACATATGCAAACTGGAACTAAACCACAGAATGGTCTACAGGAAGAGCCCGGCAGCCCCACAGCCAGGCAGTATGACTAAAGATATCATCATCTAGTGTCCTTAGGTCGATGTTGGTATGTCGCAGTCAGACAACCTCTCACCCGAGTGTGAGATGTATCAGAACACTTCTCGATTATGTGGAGGGTCACCGCTGACGACTGGAGACTCAGCCAAGACTAGGCCGCTTGAAGAATTACTACACTTGGAGGACTTCAGGATGTATCAAGGCATCCATTGCAACCGAGCAATAGTGATGAAAAGTTATGGTTGTGTGGTCAACAATTATCACCTCTATTGGAGCCAAAGCATAGTGGACGATCTGTCAAAGAATGTCTCTTGGCACACTGTACACCATGGATAGTGCGAACGAACACGTATTCACACTCCATTATTATCATGTGTAAGGTTTATAATGTTCGTCACTTTCTTACACACAAAAAGTATCTTCTTGGCGAATAACCCATTAATTTAGGGAGTCAGCTTATATTGCTAGCATCTTGACTCGGGCAAGCATCATCATCATTGGCACCTTGCCGTCTTGACAGACGATAGTTTGTGCTTTAAAAAGGCATAATAACTTTTACCCATGGCGGTAGCGAATGTGACTTATAAGGCAAATTCGCGCTGTAAATGTCCGTTCACAGTTGGTGCATGTGAACACGTGGTCATTTCCACCATCATGCACCATCTTTCGTCTCACACGCTCAGTGTGTGACTTATCTGCAATCATTTTCTCCTTTGTCTTTATTCCATTTCTTATGTTTGCCCTCCATGCAACACGTTCAGCGGCGACTTGCTCCCAATGTGCATTATCAATGCCTGTATCAATCATGTCCCGCTTACACACATCTTTGTATCGTAGTAGAGGCCGACCCTGAGATCTCTTACACATCTGTAATTCACCAAAAAAAAAAGATGTCCTTTGGTATTCTACCATCATCCATCCGCCTAAGATGTCCTATCCATCTAAGTCTACGAAGACTGAGCATGGAATAAACTGTCACACAAACTGATCTTTCCAATACTTCAGTATTTGTGATTTTGTCTTGCCACTTAATACCAAGAATTCTTCGCAGACACCGCATATGAAAGCTGTTTAAACGTTTCTCTTGGTGTGAGTAAGTTGTCCAGGTTTCACTGCCATAAAGAAGAGTACTAAGGACACAAGCTTGATAGACAAGGACTTTTGTTTTGGCAGTAAGCTTCCTGTTCTTCCACACTCTTTTTCTTAACCTGTTCATTGTTGTTGCTGCCTTACCAATCCGGATGTTGATTTCCTGATCTAGGGATAATTTGCTATTTACCACTGATCCTAGATATGTAAAATGGTCTACCATCTCTAGTTCGGCGTCGTCAATAAAGATTGATGGTACCCCATGTGTACCTTGTGACATAATCTGTGTCTTCTTTTTGCTAATTGTTAAACCAAATTCAGAACAAGCATTGGAGAATGCAGATAGTAGACATTGTAATTCTTCCTCAGGGTCGGTCGTAACTGCAGCATCATCTGCAAAAATCAACTCTCTGATCAGTACCCTCCTAATTTTGGTCTCAGCCTTCAATCTCTGAGCATTGTAGAGGCCGCCATCTGAGAGTGAGTGAATGTATATACCACTATCCTCATCACGAAAGGCATATTTCAGTAGAAGTGAAAAGTATATTCCAAAGAGAATGGGAGCTAATACACAACCTTGCTTAACTCCACTCTTGATTTCAAACTCTTCTGAAGTTGCACCATCACTGGCTGTCATGCCAAGCCATTGGTGATGATGAACAATTGATCTTCTGACACAAGGACGGACGACTGTCACTCTTCATCGGCCTTACAGATAGGCATGATGTTTCGTGCCCAAGACTGAAGTCCCTTGGTCATTCAACTTGATGATCTTCACAAGTTGTAGATCCATTCACCAACCAAAAAAGGAGAGCATGTGAACACATAACTGGGTGAAAGTCCTCTGTACTTACTCACTGTCACACTTACATGAGACACATTAGGACACAGCATCAGCATCAGAGCACAATCATGTTCATTCATGACTCTCACTACTTGATCCTATGGCCTGGCTGGCAAAGATGATCAAGGATAGAAGGTCGCCTACTTCTGGTCGACTGGAATTGCCTCGTCTGGTCGATTATCATCTCGTCTTGTAGAGGCCCAGCTCGTCGAGATAGTTCTTGAGTACTGGGACCCACTTATTCAAGCGCACACTTCATCCGGACCCTTTCACTCACACTTATCTCTCATCCATAAGGACTAAACATTGTCAACGTCCTTTAAGATTATGAAAAAGAGACGTCCCTTCCGACGGCACTTTATTCAATTATCGTCTTGTGACCATGGGTTGTGCTACCGAAGAAAAGTAGTGTATATATTATACCCACTATTTCCAAGTCACACCCAAACTGTTATCTTTCCCCTTCTTGTCATATACTAAGAAGAGAGAAAAGAGTTTGATTCATACATGTGTGTGCACCCCATGTAGAGGGCTTATAATGTACAAGGAATTCCGCCCCTCATCCCATCCCCAAATACTCGTAGATAATTACACGCGCGTCTGTTCCTACGGGAGCTAAGCCAATATATGCCTAAGGCATGTCACTAGCTGATGACTAAATATACATTTCCTTTCCGCTCTAGGTTGTTTAAGCTTAAAAGAAAACTGCTCTGTTTAGGAAAGCAATGTCACAATCCAACAAGAGCATAAATACAGCTGAAGAGCACAATCAATAGATCAGGCTTTCGATTATTAAGCCCCTCCATTCTGACCCACGCCACTAACTAAGCTGCTGCCAGGGCCATAGACAGCAATCCATAATTGCTTGACCTATTGTCCGGGCGTGCTGCGGCCGCGTGTCAAATCGTGGTAGTTTCCCTTGATACCTGGTTTACATAACTACGCAATAACGACAGATAAAGATTAAATACCTTCTTTTGTAGAAATTCCACACGTTGTCCATAAATTAAGGTATTGTAGGTAACAATTGAAGTCTTCTTGTGTACAAGAATATAGCACTCAAGTACTGGACATGCTATCGGTCGAAATTCTCAAAGGTAGCTGATCTCCCGTTACGACCGAATCTCAGCTCTACTACTCTCGACCCAAAGATTGTTCACAGGTCACGTTTTTCCCAGCAGTCCGTGAATTATCCTAGACTAAATATCAATAGACGGGTTTCAGTGAACAGAACTTGTTTACCGCGAAGTGGTATTCTGCGCGTTTTATTTTTAAGCGAGAACTAGAATATTCTACCACTTTCGCGTAAGAAAAAGGATCCCGTAAAGGGTTTCCCAAGCTATATTTAGTGCATGTCCCTGTATTAAATCTTGGTTAGGGTATTTCTAAACCAGACGTACAGATGGAACCCGCTGGTTTCGTGACATCAAAATATAATGGATGATAACATCTACATAACGCTTTATTTGTTTCCCGTGTATTGATAATGTATACCAAATAATACATTTTTAGTTGCTTGAAAACAAAATAAAGTCGAAACCAAAACAAACACCAGTACCACGGGAATCCTTGCTGAATTCATATAAATTTCTTTCAGCGAAAGAGTTTACATGCAACACTATCTCCCAGATATCAATACACTGTATGGGGTATGTTTCCAAGAAAAATGCCGACTGTAGATTTGCTGTACATTCTCTAATTTATGTAGTTGATCAGTGTATCTCATAGGGATATATGTACATGATAATTTAAATGTTACTTTTCTACAAATATATATCAACATCATCGTTAATGAAATAATGGGTATATCTGTAATGAATGTGCGAACCCCACGTGTTTCAGTTGGTAAGGTTTCTAGCCAGCAGTGCTCTGTGTGGATGTCCTCCTGACAGTTATGACAGCAACCATGTTCATCTGTTACTAAATTCACTTTCAAACAACAGGCCATCGTTACTATGAATGGTTAGGTCTTCTCAGTAAAGCAACATGAACAATAAATCAAATCAGTCGTGACAATCAACATAATCGTGTCCATTTCAAGACATTTTACTTGTGTTGCTTACTTGAAGTGTTTCCGCGTTGTAAGTTATCCTAAGATGTTTATTTGTGTAAATCCTGCAAATGCTTTGTTGTTGTTGTTGTATTTTTTTAAATGTTCATGTGAAGCCGAGATGTGTTCGTTGTGCATAATTCAGTCGTTGGTGTCAATTATCGGTGCCTGTTGTATTGCCGGGTGGAGTTTCATGTCTCTGATATTGTAACATGTCTTCATCAGTACTTCAACAAAGTTTCAGGTTTTCATATTGTAAAATCCGTTGCTTACACTTTTCATGATTGACAACAGTAACTACAGTTTAAATTCTCGTTTCCTAATATCTTGTCTATTGTGAAATCCATTACTTACACTTTTCATGTGTGACAACAGTAACTACAATTTCAATCTAGTTTCCTATTATCTTTCATATTATTGCGGTGCTATACAATCAAATATTATTGCTATACTATTAGCTTATGCCATGCATTTAATACACGCCTGCTTTGTAATTGGAAATAAAAGCATTTTATAGTAATACTTTCCTTTCTTTCTTTGTAAACTGGAAAAAATTAACTTACATGTGTTGCATTCTTTCGTTTAATTTGACAAAAACGTAACCTCTTTAGTATGATTTATTAGAACTGCACAGAAAGTGGTTTGTTTTTGTTTTATAAATGTCTGTGTGTGTGTGTGTTTGTTGTTGTTGTTGTTGTTTGTTTTGTATGTGTGAATGTGTGTGTGTCTGTGTTATATATATATATATATATATATATATATATATATATATATATATATATATATATATATATATATATATATATATGTGTGTGTGTGTGTGTGTGTGTGCGCGTGTGCGTGTGTGTGTGAGTTTGTTTTAATTTTATATATGTGTGTGAGAGCCACCTTGTTTTTTTATCGATGGTCGACAGAGGTATCGCTTCGCCTCACACTGAACAGGTGAGTCTCTGAGTACTGAGTCTCTGTGGGTTGTCTCCAACATTCAGCCATATGGTGGGTGTTGGCTTTGTATAATCTGCAAAACCTCCTCTGCAACCTTTGTTTATTCTTGGGCTGCTGATTATAGGTATACGCATTGCAGGCCAGAGCACTGTTTCGTGATCTCCCCCGCCCTCTCCCCATCCCCCCACTGCTGATTGGCTTTGCTCATCTGACTTAACGTATGACTGGAATTCACTTTCATCTGTGGACGGAGACTTTCTTATGAGGCAGAAGGTTTTTACCATGAGCGAGAAAATACCGTTCGGCTCATTTGACTATTTCTTCCACTCTCCATTTTCCGGATGAGAAAGTTGGAGTGGTTTTTGTCATTTGCTCTTTTAACTGGTCGGCAATAACCACCCCCCCCCCCCCCCTTTACCAGACTATCGTTTTCCTCCTGAAAGCCCGCGAGCGACATCCCTTTAAGGAAATACGATATGAGACGCACCGAAGAATCGGAATAAATCTCCAAGGATTCTTTCCTGGCTTATAAGATCTTATTCCGATAGGTATGAGCAATAATCTTAAACAGGTTTAGGAGAGCTTTCTTGGGGACCTTGAAGTCATGTACTAAACCCCAGAGAGAATCGCGAGTATATCTCATAGTCCACTTCTCTAAATCGTTGGGACAGCTTCAAATTCCATTTCTCCTACTCGAGAGCCATATCTTTCGCCATCGGTTCATATTTATGATTGAACTCGTAAATTTGTTCGAGACGGTCGTTAAATAACGTCAATGGGATCACCATGGCACATGTTGGTGTCTGAGATCACCATATATCTGAGTACCAGGTAATGGAGAGTGTCTGGCGGAAGATACATATTTACTTAAAGGCTGAGAATTCAACTCAAGCTCTTTCATTATGTATTCATGCTCTTGTTTGGCATTCTTAGCCTCTTTTTCATGTTACGCCTTCCTAGCCTCTTGCTAGAGTTTCGCATTCCCACCGTTTTGTTCCAATCCGAATTCCTAGACTGTTGTTCAAGTTCCACCTTTCTAACTTTTTTTTCGAGTTCCGCATTTCTAACCGCTTGTTCGAGTTCCGCCTTCCTAACCTCTTGTTCGAGTTCCGCCTTTCTAACTCTTGTTTGAGTTTCGCCTTCCTAATCTCTTATTCGAGTTCCGAATTTCGAGACTATTGTTCCAGTTGCCCCTTCCTAACCTCTTATTCGTGTTCCCCCTTCCTAACCTCTTGTTCGAGTTCCACCTTCCTATGCTCTTGTACAATTTCTGCCTTCTTAACCTCTGGTTCTGTCGCCTTGCTACTGAGTTGAGTGCGTGGCGCGACACTGTAAGTTGTGAATTTAATAAAGGGACAACATATATAGACTTACATGTGTTAATGAGGAGAGGTGTAGCGGTGACGTTATCGCGTTGTACTTCGCGTTTTATTTAGAGGGATGATATTGACGCACGATGTCATTGATACGGTTATATACTCGTCCTGTGGGTCTTAAACCCCATATTGGTTCCTCCACCCACCTTTTGCGTTTTGAGGACATTAAAGAATTGTTCCTTATCCAAGACGTTGGGGCTTTTAGTCAGACCTTTGGTGCTGGTATTTGCTTAGGAACCAAAACAATTATAAGTTTTACTAAACAATGACACCACTGCCATATAGCGAGTGCAAACAAAATTTCGTTATAGAAATAATGTAGAAAATCATGTACGCCTAAAATGCCCCAAAATCTAAGAGACGAGTTGACAACAACAAAAACGTCACGCGGATGACAATACCAACGGGCAGGCTTGTGGGGACGTTGGAACGAGAAGGCAGTGCAATTTGGATGCTGGAGAAATTGGCGTGGCTAAGGATTGGATTGGCATACAATCAGTAGCTGGAAGAATAATAATAGACGAAAGAATAGATTGCCAAAATGTTACAGAAGATCGCCACATACTGAAGAACCTGCGAGCAGAGAAATTAGACGTAATTTATTGAGCAGCGAACGAACACTTGGTGGATGGACAGAGGAACGTCTACGGACGAATAGAACAAATGGCTGATATTTAGAAAACAAGGTTTGTGTTCTAGTAATACATATTCATGTCAAACATACTTAATGCCAGCCTGGTGCTACAAGCCCTTTAAGTTAGGAATTATAGTATTTGTTGAAACAGACTGTGTAAGCTGTGACAATTAAACAGCGATATTTATAATGGAAAGCCAGGAGTCTGCTTCGTTCTTAACTTAACAGTTAAGGCTCCAGTTTCGCTCTTGGTTGTTAGATTTCATTGAGCCGAAGAATTATACATACTGTTGGATCGTTACAGTTATTTTTTTAATGTGAATCACAGTATGGCAAAAGGAGAACTCGTTTTTCCGGGAATACTAACAACTTTCCGCCATTAGCCACTTAACTTGCACCTGCCAGGAATACATCACATCCCCTAGTCAGAATAATTTGTGTATGAAGTTTCTATGTATATTTCCGTGATGGATATTATTTCTGCCACCAATTTTTCGATCTTGCAATAAGGACATGACGAATATTTAAACATTTACATCCACTTCGGGACATTGTTTTGTGGGAATTTTGGATACCGATATATATATATATATATATATATATATATATATATATATATATATATATATATATATATATATATATATATATATCCAGCACACGATGGACTTAACCTTCCACACTTCCGCTTCACTCCATATGATTCCCTCAGGACATTTCGATTTTATCTTCCATACCCACACTTCCCTCCATGTAATTCCCACGAGACATTTAGACATTACACTACACATTATTTTGGGATTCTTCACGACAGAACTTCAGCAACTTCAGCCTGGACACATTTTCTCCTGCACCTACTAGGATACATTGACGTCAGAGCATATTTCAGGACATTATTCGCTACGCAGTATAGGACATCACACGCTACACAGGACATTTTCTTACGCCTTATTCAGCTTATTAAATTTTCATGGAATTCCAACGTACCTGCATCAAGTCACTGTTGGTATCATTAGTATTCTGACACCTGCATCAGCATCAACGTTAGTCGACTTGTCACTCCAACATAAGGCCAGCATATTTATTGATTGTTGTGCTTAATTGTAGTCTGGTTGGGTGGTTATGATCTAAACATATTATTATTTTTTATGGTCGACTCGTTGCTATTATGACGATGCAGGCAGTTGGAGGGCTATCCTGGTGACAAATAAGCATATATGTATATGTCACAGGGATACGTTAGACACTGACGGTTGTCAGCTCGTTATGAATTTCTTTTTTGTAGCGTTCTCGCGATTCGTTGGTACGTGTGTCATGTCGTAGCGGTCGTGTACGTTCTTTATCTCTTTCACTACTTAATACTTATTTTTATTATGGTACTAGATGTTTGCGTTACACTTCGTATATTTTTTCGTAACCGCATAATTGTTGTGGCGTTATAAGCTTTATACTTAATATATTTTCTACCTTCTTTTCTGGTATTTACATATCGTAACGTGGTAAGACGATATTTATTTCGCGCCAGATTCGTTAATTTTCTTCGCGCTATTCTGCTCTACAATATTGTTGATTTTAAAGTTGACATTTCGTTCAACGTGTTATAATTTTGATATATTTACTACTATCTGCCTACGCATTCTGTCGATTGTGCTCCGCATATATATTATATGTTAGCTAGAGATATTGCAGAACATTAGCACAACATGTCGACACTTCAAGATTTCATGGAGATGGGTGAGAAGTCGGGGTTGACCAGCCAGGAGCTCAGAGTGTGGGCGAAGCAGGAATTGAAGGAATTTCAGGCCCATCAGCGGGAAGAGAGGGCAGGAAAGTTAGCGGCAGAGAAAGAAGCGAAAGAACTGCAGGCGGCACGTGAAAGAGAAGAAAGACATGAAAGATTAGCAGCTGAGAAAAAAATGGAAAAGGAGAGACTGGTGGCAAAAGATAGAGAATTAACATTGGAAAGGGAGAGAATAGCAGCTGGAAAAGAGAAACTAGCAGCAGAGACGGAAATGAAAGAAAGGCAGCTAGCATTTGAGAAAGAAAAGCTTGCGACTGAAGTCCTACTTAAGAGATATAATCTCCTTACTTTGGAAATGGATCGTGAAGCCGAGGTAGAACGAGAAAGATTACAAGCAATGACTAATGATCCAGTTAAGAATACCAAAGGCTGATTCGTAATTTCCAACAAGGTGATACGGTCAGTACCTGGATTACTAATTTTGAAGTTCTGGCCAAGTTCTATAAAATTCCTGAACAGGACTTACCAATCTTGTTTTATTGACATCTCGCGTTAGAGCCTTTAAAGGTGATTGAGTTGATTCCTGAGAATTTGCGAACCAACTACAAATACATGCGAGACAGGGTTATTACTCATTTTTTTTAGATGAATGTGGTTTACGAACAAAGTTTAAGACTCTGACTCCTAAAGGGAACCAAACGTTCCTCTACTTTGTATCTGAGACTTCTTCTTGCTTTGATAAATGTTTGAGAGCTGCGGCCGTTGGTTCTGATTTTGATAAAATACGTGACCTGATACTGAGAGACAAACTTCTTTCTTCTGTACCTGAAGCAATGTCTGTATTTATCATAGAGAATAAATGTCAGACACTCACAGAGATGGAGTCGCGGGGTGAATCTTTCTATAACACCCACTGTGACATATTTGCTGAATGAACACAACCTGAACTTGTTATAGGGGCTAATGCCAGAATCCAGAATCACAGAGGTAATGGTAAGTTCAAGAGATTCTTACATAAAAACAGAGGTCTTTACCATAATACATAGATTTCGACAGGCCTAGAAAGGGTCACTTCACATGGTGTCCACACTGTAAACTGTCACACGGGTCTTTGGAAATGTGTGACCAACATCCAGGTTATGCTGCATATTTGAGAGACATCACGTCAAAGAAGAGAAGTAAGTATGATTCTTATAAGAAGAGTGTAAAATGTTACTCTTGTCGGGCGTACGGGCATACCAGTAAGTCGTGTGCGATGAGAGACACGTGGAAAGAGGCGAGTACTGCGTACGTGTTCCCCAGTAGCGATTCCGATGACATAGAGGACACACATGCAGCTATCATTCAGACATACAATGACAAACTAGATAAGACTGAGAAGGACATTCCTGATGACGAATGTCTAGCGACCATTCAAGAAGCCAATGCGGCAAATATCCAGAATGGTACAATTAAAGTGTACCGGGCATGGGTAAATGGTGAGCCAACTACGTGCGTTCGAGACACAGGGGCCTCAATTATTGGGGTAGACCAAAGCTGATAAGAGAGCAAGATTACACAGGCAAGACTGTTGCCCACAGAACTTTTGGTGGCACACTAGAAAGATATAAAATTGCCACAATCACGATATAATCTCCTTACTTTGAAGGCACAGTAAATTCAGCAGAGCTACCTAATCCTTGTGCCGGTTTACTCATTGGGAACGTATGAAAATGCAAATATGCAAATGATCACTCACAAAGAGGCAATTAACCAGGAGACTGACCACACTCCAACAAAAGCTGTCACGAGAGCCCAAGTGCGGCGACAAGAAGAAGAATCTTCTCAGACTGATAGTGACAACGTTAAGGACACTATCGTACTGACATCTGACTTAGCTACGGAACAGAAACACGATCCTACATTACAAATCAGTTTTAAAAGCATGCAAGAACCATCCAAACAAGCTAATCATGGTAATTGGCATTTTATCTTGGACAATAATATTCTGTCCAGACGGTACAGCAAAGGGTCAACACTTCTTTTACAAACGGTGCTACCGACCAAGTATCGTAGTGAAACTCTTAAGCTAGCGCATGAATCGCCATTTGCTGGTCATATGGGAATTGCTAAGACCACTCACAGATTGTTGGCACAAATTTATTGGCCTGGTTATGCCAAAGATATTATGAAACATGTTCGTTCATGTACGTTGTGCCAAAGAACCACACAAAAAGGCAAGCATCCCAAGGCTCATGTTCAGCGAACTGATCTGGCATCACGCCCATTTCAGAAGATTGCTGTGGATATTGTCGGTCCACTTAATATTACTACTGATCGTGGAAATCGCTTTATTTTAACCATGATTGATCTATGTACTCGTTGGACAGCGGCTATCCCACTCAAACACATCACCAGTAGATCCATCATAGATTCATTCTTGTTAATTTTCAGCAGATAGGGTTTCCTTTATGTATCTTGTCTGATAGAGGTAGTCAGTTCATATCTGCGGCTACCCAAGCAGCGATGATAGTACAAGTGTTTAATTCACCTTGGCACCCAATGACAAATGGGGTTAAGCAAAATTACAACGGGGTTCTTAAACGAACCGTAGTGAAAGTTGCGGCTGAACGTCCTAAAGATTGGGACATTCTATTGCCTGCAGTACTATTTGCGTACCGCGAGGTACCACAGTCAAGTACTGAATTTTCGCCATTTGAACTCGTATACGGCGCAAATCCACGAGGTCCATTGATGATGTACAAATGACATGCTGACGAACAAAACATACGACCACCCGAAAAGAGAAGCCTATGAAATGGTGACTCAGTTGAGAGATAAAATTATGACAGCTTGTCAAATTGCAAAATCAGCACTCGAAAAAGCTGGCGAGAAATACAGGCAATACGATAACAGAAAGTCCAAGACAATAGTCTTGAAAGAAGAAGACGAAGTTTTCCTTTTATTACCCGACCCTCGTGATTGTCTTGTTACTTCATGACAGGGTCCATTTAGAGTCATTTGAAAGGTCAGTGTCGTTGATTATTTAATGGATTTTTTTTAATTCGCATATCCTTTACAGGACATCACTGTCAACAGCGGCATCTTTCAGCTGTCTGTTGATTTCTTGGCAAGATTACGCTCAGTAGCTTGCCATTGCTTTCAGAGCGGCCGGCTCTGTTATCCCGCAAGTCGCCAGCGGGGGTCGAACCGCTCCCAGCTCTCGCCCGCTATGAGACTCTGCGTGATAAACGGGATTACGGAGAAAGTGTTGTAACCCCTCGGCCAGAGAGACTGGCCTTTAATTGATGTAAAAGGGAAAAAATAAAATTTTCCACATTAATATGTTAAAACCTAACGTCGCACGTGACACAGACACACCACAGGCGATTCAACAAATACCACACAGAGTTGCAGCAGCATGCTGGGTAAATAATGAGCAACAGGAAGACGCAATTGCACACCAGATACCAACACCAACAGTTAATAGTAACAGTGGTTGGCAAGCTATACAAATCAATCAAAACATGTAAGCACAAGATAAAAATAAACTTACTTTAGCAATACAAGAATTTAGTACCATTTTTTCCGACAAGCCGGGACAGACATCGCTTATCAAACACAAAATCACATTAGTTTCTGACATTCCAGTGAAAGTGAAACCATATCCTATTCCGGTACATTATCTGGATAAAGTTACAGCGGAAATATCGGAATTAGATCAAAAGGGTATCATTAGAAAGTCAATTTCTAATTACTGTTTTCCTGTAGTAATAGTGAAAAAGAAAGATGGTTCACTGCGTCTGTGCGTCGATTACAGGAACGTAAACGCGTTAACACTCCTCGATGCTGAACCAATACCAAATATCGATGAGTTAATCGAAGGCATGGCAAACTCTAAACTCTTTTCGAAGATTGATCTTACCAAGGCTTATTGGCAAATTCCCATGGATGAAGATTCCATGCATATCACAGCTTTTAGTACTCCTTTAGGTTTGTACGAATGGGCATACCTTCCATTGGGTTTACAAAATGCACCAAGCACATTTATGCGCATGATGAGAAAATTACTACACGGTATTTCTAATGTTGCTACTTATATGGATGATATCTGTATCCATACTGCTGACATAGACACACATGTTAAAATTTTAAAACAAGTATTTCAGAGATTACAACAACATGGTCCTAAAGCTAAGCCGAGCAAGATTGAAATAGGGTTCACTGAAATACAATTTCTTGGTCATAGGATTTCTGATGGGTTCCGTAAGACAGATCCACAGTTAGTTACAAAGATTCTAAATATGAAACCACCCACCACGAAAAAAAAAAGAACTTAGAAGTCTGTTAGGTCTTATTAACTATTATCAGAAATTTATTCCTAATTTTGCTGATATGACAGCAACGTTTTCTGAACTTCTGAAGAAAGGTCAGCCTACGAATATTATCTGGACAAATGTTCATGAAACTATTGCAGCAGATCAAAACTATTTTCAGCACGTATCCTATTCTAAAACTACCTGATATCTCGAACGATTTCGTTTTACAGACAGACGCGAGTTTTCATGCAATTTCAGCGGTTTTACTTCAAATGCACGACGGCAAGTTACATCCTATTCTTTATTTCAGTAAGAAGCTGTCAGACACTCAGAGAAATTACGGTATCGCTGAACTTGAAGCTTTAGCTTTCATTGAGAGTATTGAGAAATTCTCTAGATACCTTCTTGGGAGGACATTTCTAGTTCTATCTGACAATAAACCATTGCAGATCTTTAAATCTTGTCATCCTAAGAACTCCAGAATACATTTATGGTCACTTCTTTTGCAAGATTATGAGTTTGATATCTGTCATATTCCGGGCAAAGATAATAACTTGGCAGATCTTCTTAGTCGACTCTAAACCTTCTATCTATGAACACTTTTCTTACTATTTGTCTGCGTTCTTACACGTAAGTTAGGCCGATTGATGATTTTACATACACACCCAATTGGTCTGCAGTTATCACAATAAATAGCCAAATATGTATGCTTTTCATATTGTGATTTCGGGTGTATACATATTTTGTTGATTTTATTCATTGCCAGAGACATTATTCGGCATGATGAAGCGGTTATGCATACACGTACTTCAGATGCTATGATTGATTGGGCGATGTTATACTGTGAGCTGTGAACGACGAACATTTTCGAAGCACTCTACTCGTTCGTGAGGAATTCATTGTGTTTACTTATAAGACAAGGATATTTCGTATTGATATGTAGTGTCATGAACATATAACTTTCTTCAGGGGTACTTATTAGTCATATTGCATATGCGTAAATTCATATTTGTGGAGTGAACACTTATCCTGTGCATTCAGACGCTGGTCATTACAGACTGTGCATTTGATTATTAACTGTATTAGCATTATGCAGCGAAAGACTGTATATTCGATTATTGACTTTCTTAGCGTAAAATTGTGTATATTATGCAATTCTTAAATTATTATAATTAATTAGTTACGAATTATTAAATTATGATTATTAATTAGTTACCAATTGTTAAACTATTAATTAATTGGTTAATATTCATAGATTATTCTATTATTATTCTAGTCGCTGTTGACACATACAGCCACGATGTGAATTATGCTTATGTCGCAGATAAAGAGTATTCCATTGCATTATAGCCAAACCTGCATGGTGAGTCAACATGATGATGTGATATGTCTCGGAAAGTGGGCATTTAACACTATGGTGCTACGTCTACGTCTCATAGGCAGAGAAAATCTCCTCGCACTTGATAAGGATATATAACATGGCAGTGGAAAGATTGCAGATATAGTATAGGGCATTATCTAGTATTGACGGATTGGTACCTGTGAATCACACACGTCCCCTTACTCCGGTTATTTTAGCTAGAGATAGGACGCTTGTCAGTTTTGACAAATGAGGGACTACTAGATTTTACTTAGTTAGCACAGCCTCCCCATGGGCTGGCTACACGACGTCTACCGCGGGATTGTAGACTGGAGTGCGTGCCCGTCGTATAAGGTTTTTTTTAAATATATTTTTTGTGTGATTGATAGGATACCATACGATCTTACTAGCTCAGTATATGTCATTACGGTTACACTGCTATGTGTCAGGTTAAATTCATGACGATAAAGAAAATGGTTTCATCATTTTAAAGGGAGGGGCATACTGCCATATAGAGAGTGCAAACGAAATGACGTCATAGAAATTATGTAGAAAATCCTGTACGCCTAAAATGCACAACATCTAAGAGACGAGTTGACTACAACAAAAACGTCACCTGGATGACAATAGCAACGGGCAGACTTGTGGGGACGTTGGAACGAGAAGGCAGTTCAATTTGTATACTGGAGAAATTGGCGTGGCTAAGGATTGGATTGGCATACGATCAGTGGCTGGAAGAATAATAACAGACGAAAGAATAGATTGCCAAAATGTTACAGAAGATCGCCACAGACTGAAGAGCCTGCGGGCAGAGAAATTAGACATAATTTATAGAGCAGCGAGACGAACACTTGGAGGATGGACAGAGGAACGTCTGCAGACGAATAGAACAAATGGCTGATATTTAGAAAACAAGGTTTGTGTTCTAGTAAGCGATTCATAATGTATTAGGCACTTTCAAAGAGGTAGTTCTAGTAATACATATTCATGCCAAACATACTTAATGCCAGCCTGGTGCCACAGGCCCTTTAAGTTAGGAATTATAGAATTTGTTGAAACAGACTGTGTAAGCTGTGACAATTAAACAGCGATATTTATAATGGAAAGCCAGGAGTCTGCTTCGTCCTTCACTTAACAGCTGAGGCTCCAGTTTCGCTCTTAGTTGTTAGATTTCATTGAGCCGAAGAATTATACATACTGTTGGATCGTTACAGTTATTCTATTAATGTGAATCACAGTATGGCAACCACTCCCTCTTCTTCATCTTTAGTTTGAAAAGACCAGTGGTTCTATTTTCGTAAGCTGTGATGTCCTGGCAAGCCTGACAGGTAGTACTTGGGATAGCTCTGTACCCAGGGCAGACTTCAGACGGGAACCATTGATTGTAGACTATATTAACCTTTTCTCGTAGGTGTGGTCTAACAACCTCAGAGAGTGAATCGGTGCTAAGAGCCAAGTAGAGTGAATGAGTATCAATTTCGGTGAGTTGGTAGTCACCTTTAGAGACAAATCTGCCTTTAATATCATAGTAGAAAACTAACATGAGCAACTTAGCATACTGGTAGACAAAGAACCCAATCTGTAGAGGCAGATACCAGAACGTTTTTTTTTTCTTTGGACATTTCAACTTCCAAGAGGTCATCTGTAATGGGGGTCACGTTTTTAAACCCAGGGTTATTGATTAGTTTTGTAGAGTTTTGACCCTGGCAGTAGGAGACATCTATATGTTCGGCCTTATTTGTTAGTGTTTTGCCATAGGCGGCGTTACATAATAGTTTCATGGTGTCGGCTGTAATAGACTCAGCTGGATTTATGTCCTATTGGCGACTGACTATAAACACAGTTTCCACAAATTGTTTACAACAATTAACATGTCAATTCGATATTGTCTGGTAAGTGTATGTGACTACCAAACCATGGGATAGATACCACTTTATGAGAGGTGGCTAATAACATTTTTTTTTAAAGATAAAAATACCAATCAAAGTCCGTAGTGGCCAGTAGTTTATGTTTATGGCGTATTCATTCATAATATCGTCAATGTCGTCTCTCGACACCTCCGTGTTCTTGAATATGGAAGGCATTTCAGCAAATTACTCTTTTAACTCAGCCGGATTCTTAATATCACATTCAACCAAACCAAAAAATGTATTATCAACTATAGCCTCGAGAATCTGTTTTTCAGTCAAGGAAGCCCAAGGAAGTTCTGACGGTGGAAATGTTTTCCGCAGGAAACATTTGATTGTTGGAGTTGATCTTTCCAGTCAACTGTCACCCCAACAACATTATCTAGATAGTTATGAATGTCGTAAATGTTCTGGTAGAATTCTACCAGTGGCGTTAATCGTTTTCCGACTAGTTAGGGGCAGTTTGGGTGTATGTGGAAGAAACAACCATGAAACTAGTAAACTGTCTTACTCTTCTTATACCACTTATCTACTCGGATAATCTGGTAGCCAAGCTGCATCTCACTACTATTGAATTGTGTTTTAAATTAAGTTATTGTTATGCGACACCCACAATAGCGACTCTCTACTCTGACGTGTGTACTTGTGTAATTTGTGTGATGTAAATCCATCATCTCTGCTCCTAACGACAGGGAAATCTGTTGGCATATTGTCCATAAGAGAAAAGAGATATAAAGTGTTGGTGTCGTACCCCTTCAAACGTCCTACGAGTTTATTGCACCTGATACGGGTCTTATGGGCTTCGTGATGGCAGTGACATATGATGCTAGGTCTACCCACCACGTTATCTCTGAGCAGTTTGTGTAATTTCTCCTCCTTCCTCGAACACAGAGCAAAGCATACATCTTTATTCATAGTGCTGAATAGATAATGCAAAGCAATTCCGGGCACGGAGATTGCCTGCTTAGAAACGTCTATCTTCAAGTCGGCATAAAATGTCACCTGATTGTCCGGACAATTTAGAAAGGGGAAAATATCCATAACATTGTACCAGATTAAAAACTGATTAGAGACATTAGACGTAAATAGTCAAATAATTTTAGGCATGTTATGAGAAGAATTAAATTGAGAACTTGGTGACAAATGACAAGATCGAAGGGAAGAGACCAAAGTGAAGATCGAGATGTAAATACCTGGATTGCTTGGTCAAATGGCATGGTCGAGACAGAAAAACTGAACTGATCCATGACTCTGGTGATCGAGTGAGATAGCAAAACATGTCGGCCCACGGCATGGCTCATGATGGGTGGATAGATATTTAAAATCCCTCTCAAGATTGTAATCTTGTTATCTGCCTACACTTGCTGGCGAACGGCATATTCTGCCTCGGATATGTTACAGTTTTTGAACTTCGAGAAAAAGGTTGAGTGTGTGGATAGGGCTGTCTAATTTAACTTACTTAGATCTGTTAAGTAATGACTTGGCATTTTTGGTGGACATCACGTCTCATTTAAACTCTTTAAATGACTGTTTATCGGACAGCTGACTGAAGGAACTTTAGAGGCGTTTCCAGCTCTGAAGACGCTTGTGGTGGAAACGAAATGTGACTTGTTACAGTACAAAGTAAAAGTTGAAAGTCTTCTGGATATCTTTAAGTCGAGATTTCAAGAGTTCACAATAGAGGAGAATAATGTTGCCCTTTTCATAAATCCGTTCGTATTTCCCGATGCCAAGCTCCGTCAATTACATCAAAACCTTCAGCACGAAGTAATTAATTTGAAATACAATACTGCACTGAGATGTAAATTTCTGGAGCTGCCTGCTTCACCATCAGCTGATCATATAATTTCATTCTGGCGACTACTGCCTGTCGAACAATTTGAACACTTGCGTTCAATCGCTCAGAGATTCATCTGTCATTTTGGTTCGACTTACAGATGCGAGCAGTCATTTTCCGCAATTACCGTTACTAAAAAAAAAAATTTTTAAAAACCAAGCAACGTTCCAGACTCACCGACAGTAACTTAGCTGCACTTATGACTTTAGGCACGATAGATTTGTGCCCAGGCATTGATAAACTGGCATCGAACTTAAGTAACTGGCTGTGAAGAACAGTTAAAATTGTAAATTAATTACTTTAATAGCGATTTTCGAAAATGATTAAAAAATTATTGTTAAATGAACATTTGATTTTAATCCTAAAAAATGGTCGCAGTGTAGTACAGACACTGACTGCCTTTAAAGTTTTAGAATTTTGTTGACGAAAGTTAAGAAAGGTAAGAATGATATTGCACGACCTTTATAATTTATAACGTTGTGGCCCGCTTAACTAGCGAAAATAGTAGATATGGCCCTCTGCTTGAAAAGCTTGGGAACCACTGATCTAGACACTAGTTGTGTCTTGGTTTGGTTTGGTTTAATTGACGGATCAACATCACGGCACACGGGTGTAACCCATAAGTGCTCCGATCTACTCAAGCCTGAGTCCGGAGAATCTCAGCCCAGTGCACGAACTACGTAGCACCGGCGAGAATCATGAAATACTTGGGTAGATTTTTAATTCGAAATTTTGCCCGGGAATCGCCGTTAGGCTACTCTTTTCCGATTTCCAATTGCGAAGGGATTTTGTACGTGCGCAAAAATACACACGGGCGTCCGATCTCACTACCCAGAGACAACAATACACACGGGCGTCCGATCTCACTACCCAGAGACAACAATACACACGGGCGTCCGATCTCACTACCCAGAGACAACAATACACACGGGCGTCCGATCTCACTACCCAGAGACAACAATACACACAGGCGTCCGATCTCACTACCCAGAGACAACAATACACACGGGCGTCCGATCTCACTACCCAGAGACAACAATACACACGGGCGTCCGATCTCACTACCCAGAGACAACAATACACACGGGCGTCCGATCTCACTACCCAGAGACAACAATACACACAGGCGTCCGATCTCACTACCCAGAGACAACAATACACACAGGCGTCCGATCTCACTACCCAGAGACAACAATACACACGGGCGTCCGAGCTCACTACCCAGAGACAACAATACACACGGGCGTCCGATCTCACTACCCAGAGACAACAATACACACGGGCGTCCGATCTCACTACACAGAGACAACAATACACACGGGCGTCCGATCTCACTACCCAGAGACAACAATACACACGGGCGTCCGATCTCACTACCCAGAGACTACAATACACACGGGCGTCCGATCTCACTACCCAGAGACAACAATACACACGGGCGTCCGATCTCACTACCCAGAGACAACAATACACACGGGCGTCCGATCTCACTACCCAGAGACAACAATACAGACGGGCGTCCGATCTCACTACCCAGAGACAACAATACACACGGGCGTCCGATCTCACTACCCAGAGACCAGGGGAAATTTTGTTACTAGAAGTCAACGTGAAAAAATCCCGGTCCTTGCCGGGGCTTGAACCCGGGACCTCCAGCACTCGAGACGGACACCATACCTCGAGACCACTCAGCCCCCCCCCCTCCCCCGTCAGACACTAGTTGTGTCTAGTTGGTCATGCGTCGAAGTACACTTGTTCCTGCAGCGAGGCGCTGTCGCCATTTGGAGGTGACAGGTTCGAATATCGATCGGTAACTATAGCCTTCAAATGTTATATTGTGTATTGCGTCTTCTAATCTCCACTTCCTTCTTCTCCTTCTATGAGAGCCAAAACAATACTATGTGTTTGAATAACAAAGACACAAACCATATATAGTACGATTTATTGCCTGGCACATTTAGCTGCATCTCGTCAGGTACTTACTGCAGATGTCACACAACATAGAGTAAAATAATTAGAATCATCGTTCAAGCTGAAATATAAACCTATTCACACAGTAATATCAGTTGTTTACCATGGTAATTTTAAACTGACTTTCATGTCTTTCTGTTTGCACAAAACTGGCTTGTGCATATGGATCATTATTGCTTCTGCAAACTTTAACAAACGACTATTTTGTGTATGAAACAACACGCGGAAAGGGCTGTCCCTTTCAATGACTTGGCCGGTTTCCAAGACATGACGTGCAATGGACGACGCCGGAAGATTATAATTGTGGTGTGTCACACTTCCCATGATCCCATCGCTTGTGTGTAGTTTCTTGTCAACTCAGTTTGGTACGTGTTAAAAAATCCTGGTGTGTAACTGCCTCTCTGTTCGGCCAATGTAGGTAGACTCGCACCTGCATGTGAATTGGTAAATTCGATTAGATGTGGCGTACAGAGGGGTAGATTCTTTTATTGCTGGGGTGGGAATAGGTGTGGTTTTGTACCTAATAACTGGATTTGCAGCACAGAATGTTCGGCCAACTGCTGTAATAAGCCGGTCCTGTAGGCATTGCATTACGTCATCCCCTAGAAAGGTTAGCTGTATAAACACCTTGAGCTCAGGGACCGTAGGTACGTTTGATTTTGGTTTCGGTTGTTGGCAGTGGCGCTTTATAAATCCTGTGGAGTACCCATTCAGGTGTAGGACATTCTTCACAGTTTCAATTTCTTCCGTCAGTGTATCCTGGGTGCATATCTTCCTAGAACGGTCAAACAGGGTCCTCACTAAGCCCCGTTTGTACTGGACAGGTGCGAAGCTATGAAAATTTAAGTATTGTCCAGTCCATGTTTCTTTGCGGTTGTCAGAAGTCGGGGTGCCCCACCGGCTAGATGCATGTATTATTCACTGGCGAGCAACCCCAGATAGTCAGAAACTGACTAGGGACAAAATCTATATGGCTGAACTACAGATTAAGCCCTTGAATATCCAACGTACAGTTCCTAGTGGCTCGTTACAAAATTGAAATGAACTGTGCTGAATATTCGCCAAGGATCAGGAAAGAGAAGTTTAGCTGAGATAGATGTTTAAGTCTAAATATATGAATATAGACGACTATTCTCAGTACAGGTTTTTCTCCCTGACTGCTCCCTTCCTTGGTGTGTAAGTGAACCCCCACCAATGTACACACACAACACGTATGCACAATTGGAATTAAAAGATAACGACAGAACTATGCGTTATTATACTACAACATTTATTTACTAATCATAATCATAGACATCTGATGGTTCAAGATGAGGATGATGAAATCATATACATATTGATATTGATGACAAACATTACGTAACTTTACTTGTTACTTCATCTATCTGGAACTGTGGTCCAGATCCCCACTCTCCAGTAGACTCAACAAAAGAAAAAAGAACAGCTTGCCGGTATTCTGAGATCCTGTCAGTCCTGACACTCCTAGTCAGTAGTCTCTAGTCTTGAGATCTATAACATAGGGCTCCTTGTGAGAGCTTGAAAGAAAGTCAAGAATGTGTTATATCAGTTCTACATCAGCGCAATCCTAATTAAAACATATCATAACACAAACATATACAATGACCAGTCTGGCCAAGTTTATCTTTCAGCTCGACTGCGTTCACCATCCTCCTTCTCCCTACTGTCTTTAGTCTGGGACGGGCTTTTCAATTGTCTCACACGCCTGTAATGATTACATTTCTGCCGCCCCATGTCCATGTCGCTAATACAGAAATTCGGTGTCGCACAGCCGCTCCGTCCAATGTTAGTTTAGCAGCTCACAGGGTCGGTAAGGGTATTATAATAATGCCTGAGCATCCGGGCTTACAAGCCGTGACCAATAGCTGTGCCAGGTTTCCATGCATTACCGTGGACGCACGCCCACAATACACTGAGAAAGTTTAGCACCATATACCCCATAACACTTGTGGGTAATGTCTGTACCATTACACCTCTGCTACAAATGCAATCGATGGTTAGTGTGCCAATGCGCACACCATAATATAACACGTCATATTGATAGGCTTGCATATGACAAATCAATATACCAAACATGATATACACATAAAACATTAATTAAACTAGACATATTATGATACTTTAACATAATAGCATAATGCACTAGTTAGTTTGTAGGTATACGAAATGAGATGTATATACACAAAAAGAATATGTACGAAGCATATTCCTAGCATCGTATATTCATATGAAATTACACATACATACATCCAACATATCCGTAAACATTATATTACTTCAAGATAGACATCTAATGATATTCACATAATAGCATCAGGCATTATTAATGAGTACTAATATTGTATAGCTACAAAATGAGATATACAACAAGTCTAATTGAAGTGACCACACAGACCAGCTATATTTGCTGAGCTGCCCGGTTTAATCACCTGCTGTTGTAAGAATTAAATAAATAGTCAGTTGACTATATTCTGTACAACAAATGCACACACCAAAAGGCAACTAGGATAGTGTACAAAGAAATGACAAGCATCTACCAAGACACCTAAAAGTCTACCCAGACAAGATCTGTCTCACAAAAGGCTCTATTTCTCAGAAGAATAACACTTTAAAGCAATATGATATTGAACGCAGAACTTAGAAAGAACACTCAAGTAATCTATGACAATGATAGTTCTTGCAATAACCTAGATCAGATATAGACTGGAATTCAGTACATACACCTAAAATACTTAGTTACTAAGAAATCTACATTTACTCTCTCTTCTCACCTGTTCTGAAGTCAAACTTAATCTAACTTAAAACAGGCTAGGGACCCTTATTTAAGCTGAGTCAAGCAGACAGTATCTGAGACACTATTATCTCTTTGGCAGTCCCGTCATAAATTCTTCTTATCTCCTCCTGACAGTAATTGCAATTAAGTCCAAGTCTGTCCAGTCATAAAAATTCTTTTAACCACTAACCCTCACCATAGGGTCACACCTGGATGGTTTTGCGTTGCCAGCCCCAGATCAGTTTCACAGTCTTATCAGTGATTTCACACCTACCTGGGTCTGCCAGTCAGAGTGGATGGGGCTTGTTTATAGCCCTGGGGCTATTATCTTTCCCTGGGTTAATGTTGTTCACACCTGGGCGATTTCCTAGCTATTCTTATCAGGTGTCATGTCAAGGGAACAATTAGGTTCTCATGGTCAACAGCCAGTTTACAACTCTGTGGGTAAACCAGGTTTTAATTACACAGTCCATGGCCCCTTCATTGTTGATTCAGCATGTCTGGGTCAGCAGTTTCCCAAGGTGTATACTAATTATCTAGTTGCCATTTTACTTGCCATCTGCAAGCTTACGTCATGGCTAGAGGCTTTTTGTGAATAATCTTACCTCACGACTAGATAATTTTGGAGTAGTGTGATTAATTCATTCTTTCTCAATTTGGCCTCTCAAATTTGGAGACCGAGAAAAATATTCTGGGATGTTAAGGCGGCCAATTCGTGACAGAGCTTTCCCCTTAAAAAAAAAGTTTCTGCCAGAAATCTTTTGTCAAAGCACGCCGTACATCCCAGAATAATGCCTAAGCACTCTCCGTTCTGTATCTGCCTAAAGGTTTCCAATATTCCTTGTGGCAGTGGGTTGTCCTGCATCTGCATAAAGACGTTCCATTTCCATAACCCAAAGATACACGGGATAGATCCTTGTACCTGGTTTTAGGCCGGGATTCCATGCAATAGCTTGGTAAAATCCGGTAATTGTCAGAAGGTTGTAATTTTACCCCTCTGGGAAAGATCACAATCAACGGGATTCTTCTACGCCTCTGGGCAGCAATTGTTTTACACCATTCACTCACGTGATTTACTCCTTTCAGCCGAGGATGTACCCGTAGTGAGGTCTTGCATAAGCTGGCCACAGCAAAGCTTGTCTCCGTGATATTCCTCCATCCTTTATAGATCCTTAACAGATTCATCAATATCTTCCTTTTGAAAGGAATAATGTTACACATCATGGTCCCATGATATAAATTCAACTGGCGCTTTCCTCCTTCAAAGTCGGGAGTAACAATCGTCCCTCCTCGGTGTCGCGGTTTCTTCCCCTGATAATCAGTTAATGGGCTGAGTTTCTCTGCATTAGAGTTTCGTGTGAAAACCGTGCTAGAAAGTGGAATTTTAGTGTGCCAAGTTGTCCTTCCTTGAGAAATAACATAGTTACTCCAGGGCGATAAAGTGGTGTTACTTTTGAATAAAGTATCCACAAATAGCTGATCTACTCCTATCAAATCGACCTGACTGAAGGGTAGATTGAGTCCTAAGAGTGTTGATTCCAAACCACTCTTGACTTCTGTTACTTCAGGTTCCTGTTGCTGGAATTCCCTGATAACTTCAGCTAATGAGATGATAGGCGTTTCTTCCTCCATCTTGTGCAAAGAATTTTCTTCTTTAGCAACTACAGACAATGTTGTCTGCACAATATCAGAGTCCATATTCTGGCTCATGACAATTCCCTGTGTTTCATGAGTCTCCGAACTGGTATACTCTGAGATAACAACTGGAAATGTTTCCTGGTCTGGATGTTCCTCTCTGGTCGTGCTTTCATGGGCTAAGTCCAGTTGAGGTAACTCCTGTGATGGGCTGGTGTCTACACAATCCATCACTCTACGTAAATCATTTGAACTGATGTCTAGTGTCTTTTCCTGAGCTGCAGCCTCAAAGATCACAAGGGGTTCCGGGTCATCCTTCATCCCACTGTCAGTCAAATTTAATCCCACTTCTTCCTCGTCTGGGCTGAAGGGAATAATAAAGTCGGTTACCTTTCGATCTCCGACCTCCTTAAAAGATGTCTTCAGGTCATCTTCCTCTTGAGTTTCACCTCTCGTTGAAGTAAAATGAGATTCCTGGGAGTCTTGTACTGGCAAACCGTAGTGCAAACAGTTGTCCTCTGGGTAACTGTTACTAGGTAAATTCTCTGAACTGATAATTAGTGACTCTTCCCGCGTTGCAGCAGTGAAATTCACCTGGGATTCTGTTCCTTCCTTCCTCCCTATTTCAGTCAGATGTAATTCCACTTCATGATTCTGTGACCAGAAGGGAATGTGAGAATCGGCTAGGTCTCCGCCTGCGACCTCATTAAAGGTTGTCTTCAGTTCCTCTTTCTCTCGAGATTCATTTCTCGTAGCAGTCAAGTGGTTTTCCTGAAGGTCCTGTACTGGCAAACGACTATTGCCGTGGTGCAAACAGTTATCACGTTTGTGACTGTTTGAAATGCCCTTGGCACGTTTTTTCTTCCCTCTTTTCCGTTTAGGACTGGGTCGAATGAGAACCTGTAGTTCCCGGTCCACTACCTCTGATTCTGCGGTGGGTGGCAAAGATGTCCCTTCCTTCCTGGTTGGGTGCGCATCCATATCTCCTACCTTATGTTCCGCTAGAACGGTTAGCTTCTCTGCATTGACTACTTCCATATGCTGTTTATTAATCTCTGCTTCTTCAGTTTTGCTACGCTCTTGTGCTCCAAAGAACTCATCATTTTCTTTAAACATAATTTCTTCTTCTTGGTCCCACCATTCTAACTCAGCTGTGATATACATTTCTAGTTGCTCCCCCTTTAAGCCTTTTCTTATGCCCCACCCTTTCGCGGACTCTGCGAAATCTGCGCGCGCCTTCATGTCCTCTTCGGGATTCCGGTAACGTAAGGCCATAATTGCTAATGACTATATTCAGGTAAGCTCCTATGTATATATCAAAAATCAGATCTAAGCTAGAAAGACAAGAGTTAACTACTGACAGTCTACGCTATCCAATGTGTATAGTTTAGCCTCAGCAGTGAAAGACAACTGAAAATAATATTCAAGTAGTACCT
Organism: Cepaea hortensis; assembly: GCA_963921405.1. Taxonomy (NCBI): domain Eukaryota; kingdom Metazoa; phylum Mollusca; class Gastropoda; order Stylommatophora; family Helicidae; genus Cepaea; species Cepaea hortensis. The sequence continues at coordinate 12,297,505 of OY992877.1, forward strand.
GGCGACAGCAGTGAAGTAAGTGTGAGAGATATACTACACAGTAATCAACAGTAATATTTATCTAAATAAACATTAAAATGCACTGCATACATGTCAAAATGAACATGGAATATATTAGCATAAAATTGCAAATCAGTCAAGCAGTTAAATCATCAAACACATCAATGTAAATATGATTAAAGTGTTCAATTATCAATAAATGATTAATGGTAACACTAATTGATAATAGTTACAAACAGTTATCAATAAATGATAGATGATGGTAGTTTTCTCATAAGTTCTTATCTGTTATACTTTTGAAAAGTTATATATGTACTCTGAAACTTCCTCAACTAAAAGTAGCTACACTTGATGATAGTCTATTTTGATGACTGAAGATTACAAGAGTTAACTTTGAAAAATCGTTTGTCTAGGGTCTAGTAGAATCACTATGATTACTAGAATCCTGGTTCAGGATCGCGGACTGGACCCCAAATCTGTCAGAAGTCGGGGTGCCCCACCGGCTAGATGCATGTATTATTCACTGGCGAGCAACCCCAGATAGTCAGAAACTGACTAGGGACAAAATCTATATGGCTGAACTACAGATTAAGCCCTTGAATATCCAACGTACAGTTCCTAGTGGCTCGTTACAAAATTGAAATGAACTGTGCTGAATATTCGCCAAGGATCAGGAAAGAGAAGTTTAGCTGAGATAGATGTTTAAGTCTAAATATATGAATATAGACGACTATTCTCAGTACAGGTTTTTCTCCCTGACTGCTCCCTTCCTTGGTGTGTAAGTGAACCCCCACCAATGTACACACACAACACGTATGCACAATTGGAATTAAAAGATAACGACAGAACTATGAGTTATTATACTACAACATTTATTTACTAATCATAATCATAGACATCTGATGGTTCAAGATGAGGATGATGAAATCATATACATATTGATATTGATGACAAACATTACGTAACTTTACTTGTTACTTCATCTATCTGGAACTGTGGTCCAGATCCCCACTCTCCAGTAGACTCAACAAAAGAAAAAAGAACAGCTTGCCGGTATTCTGAGATCCTGTCAGTCCTGACACTCCTAGTCAGTAGTCTCTAGTCTTGAGATCTATAACATAGGGCTCCTTGTGAGAGCTTGAAAGAAAGTCAAGAATGTGTTATATCAGTTCTACATCAGCGCAATCCTAATTAAAACATATCATAACACAAACATATACAATGACCAGTCTGGCCAAGTTTATCTTTCAGCTCGACTGCGTTCACCATCCTCCTTCTCCCTACTGTCTTTAGTCTGGGACGGGCTTTTCAATTGTCTCACACGCCTGTAATGATTACATTTCTGCCGCCCCATGTCCATGTCGCTAATACAGAAATTCGGTGTCGCACAGCCGCTCCGTCCAATGTTAGTTTAGCAGCTCACAGGGTCGGTAAGGGTATTATAATAATGCCTGAGCATCCGGGCTTACAAGCCGTGACCAATAGCTGTGCCAGGTTTCCATGCATTACCGTGGACGCACGCCCACAATACACTGAGAAAGTTTAGCACCATATACCCCATAACACTTGTGGGTAATGTCTGTACCATTACACCTCTGCTACAAATGCAATCGATGGTTAGTGTGCCAATGCGCACACCATAATATAACACGTCATATTGATAGGCTTGCATATGACAAATCAATATACCAAACATGATATACACATAAAACATTAATTAAACTAGACATATTATGATACTTTAACATAATAGCATAATGCACTAGTTAGTTTGTAGGTATACGAAATGAGATGTATATACACAAAAAGAATATGTACGAAGCATATTCCTAGCATCGTATATTCATATGAAATTACACATACATACATCCAACATATCCGTAAACATTATATTACTTCAAGATAGACATCTAATGATATTCACATAATAGCATCAGGCATTATTAATGAGTACTAATATTGTATAGCTACAAAATGAGATATACAACAAGTCTAATTGAAGTGACCACACAGACCAGCTATATTTGCTGAGCTGCCCGGTTTAATCACCTGCTGTTGTAAGAATTAAATAAATAGTCAGTTGACTATATTCTGTACAACAAATGCACACACCAAAAGGCAACTAGGATAGTGTACAAAGAAATGACAAGCATCTACCAAGACACCTAAAAGTCTACCCAGACAAGATCTGTCTCACAAAAGGCTCTATTTCTCAGAAGAATAACACTTTAAAGCAATATGATATTGAACGCAGAACTTAGAAAGAACACTCAAGTAATCTATGACAATGATAGTTCTTGCAATAACCTAGATCAGATATAGACTGGAATTCAGTACATACACCTAAAATACTTAGTTACTAAGAAATCTACATTTACTCTCTCTTCTCACCTGTTCTGAAGTCAAACTTAATCTAACTTAAAACAGGCTAGGGACCCTTATTTAAGCTGAGTCAAGCAGACAGTATCTGAGACACTATTATCTCTTTGGCAGTCCCGTCATAAATTCTTCTTATCTCCTCCTGACAGTAATTGCAATTAAGTCCAAGTCTGTCCAGTCATAAAAATTCTTTTAACCACTAACCCTCACCATAGGGTCACACCTGGATGGTTTTGCGTTGCCAGCCCCAGATCAGTTTCACAGTCTTATCAGTGATTTCACACCTACCTGGGTCTGCCAGTCAGAGTGGATGGGGCTTGTTTATAGCCCTGGGGCTATTATCTTTCCCTGGGTTAATGTTGTTCACACCTGGGCGATTTCCTAGCTATTCTTATCAGGTGTCATGTCAAGGGAACAATTAGGTTCTCATGGTCAACAGCCAGTTTACAACTCTGTGGGTAAACCAGGTTTTAATTACACAGTCCATGGCCCCTTCATTGTTGATTCAGCATGTCTGGGTCAGCAGTTTCCCAAGGTGTATACTAATTATCTAGTTGCCATTTTACTTGCCATCTGCAAGCTTACGTCATGGCTAGAGGCTTTTTGTGAATAATCTTACCTCACGACTAGATAATTTTGGAGTAGTGTGATTAATTCATTCTTTCTCAATTTGGCCTCTCAAATTTGGAGACCGAGAAAAATATTCTGGGATGTTAAGGCGGCCAATTCGTGACAGCGGTACACCGATCTTTGAATTGTGCCGTCTGCTCTACGTCTCATTAGAATATCTAGGAACGGCAACGTTTCGTTGTGTTCATGTTCCATAGATAGAGAGATGTTTCTATGCGCCATTTTCATTATGGCCTGGAACGATGTTGCTTGTAGCTCGTCTATGGTGATAATACTATGTGTGTTTATTTGTGAATTGTCTTAATGGCCTCAAAGGTTTCGCTAATTGATTTCCTGACGATGATTAGGAAGATGCAATACTGGACTGCGCTGCTTCACTAGAGCGTCGCATACATTTCTTCTTCTTCTTCTTCTTCTTCTTCTTCTTCTTCTTCAGCGTTTCGAGCCATTGAGGTTCTTTGCTGCAGATACAATCCGTCCGTCGCATACAATACTCAGGAATATTTAGCGTTGACTTGAGATTGACAGATAATTCATCAGCCGTTTACAATACGATGGAAAATTGTTCATCAGCTTGAAATTTACTGTTGTTTCCTCACTTGAGGAGGATAACCCTAAAGAAGGAGAGTACCTTCGTAAAGAGAATTTGACTCATTTTCCATTATTTACGAAGAATGATCACCACTTGTGGATTTCACAATGGCGCTTGTACGAGGGCAGGTCATTAAGTAAGTCACACAGTTCTGTGGGATGGCAGGTAAATTTAGTTGGCGTTTTCTACAGGTGTCATTAGGTGACAGTATCATCGAACTTTATATTCCCATTCGTCAGGTGGCGCTATGTGTCCCATGCGCATGCGCAGTGCATAATTAAAATGGCGACTGTACTTACGGAGTGTACAACCAAACAGCAACGTGCTGTTGTGCGTTTTTTTTTTTTTTGGGGGGGGGGGGGTGGCAAAAGGACTGTCTTCAAAGGACGTTCACAAGGAAATGCTTCCTGTTTATGCTGACAAATGTTTGTCCCGTAAAGCGGTGCATAGCTGGGTAGAAAAATTTTCTCAGGGATGCTCTAAAATTGTTGATGACATCCGATCTGGTCGTCCTGTTGAAATTGTAACAGAAGCATCCATGCAGCGGTGGAGAAGATGATTAGAGGTGACAGGCGAGTAACGATAGACTATGTAGCATCTGCAATAGGGTGCTCACATGGTTCAGCATACAGCATAATGCATGATCGATTGAAATTTAAGAAAGTGTGCTCAAGGTAGGTACTCAGACAATAGAAGGAGGAACATAAAATGAACTGATTTGGACTGCCCTTGCATCATCTCTGTCGATACGAAGATGAAGGAGACATGCTGATCAGGATTGTTACTGGGGTCAAATCATGGGTGCATCACTACCAGCCCGAATCAAAGCGTGCTTCAATGCAATGGAAACACCCATCTTCGCCTTGTGTCCAAAAATTCAAAATTACGCCATCAGCAGGGAAGGTTATGCTGACTGTTGAATGTGAAGTGAAAACGTGGTTTAAAAAACAATGCACGCAGTTCTATGCAGCCGGTTTGGGATGACTGATAAAACGATGGGATAAGTGCATCAATGTTGGTGGAAATTAAGTTCAGAAATAAAGGGACAATGTGTGTATAAAAATAAACTGCTTTAAAGTTGTTATCATATTTTTTTTTTTTTTTCTACAGCCATTTGTGACTTAATTATTGACTTCCCATCGCATATACTCGGAGTTTTCTGGAATGGTCCTGTCTTGGAGGGTAGCTTGATGTAAACTCAAAATGGCGGTCATACGCAGAGGCCTTATAAGTGGTTGAAAAACTTCAACTCAATTTTTGCACTGGAACAATCCAACTTTTCTGTGGTGCATGTATCTTAGGATAGAAATTCGCTGGGGAACCACATAATCTCGCAAAGCTGTGAATGAAGTTTAGGCAAACCGTGGCCCACTAGAATTACTATAGGCACGGAATTTCTCCCACACATATCTATTTGTCATGTCCCCCGCGTCCCCCTAATTTCACATGGGGTGGAAATAGATTGGGATGAGTTGGAAAGACTCGATCCCAGCATGGTTTCGCTACACCAATGACGATCACTGTAAGATCAACTGTCACCTCCGTCCAATGACAATCACTGTAAGATCAACTGTCACCTACGTCCAATGACACTCACTGTAAGATCAACTGTCACCTCCGCCCAATGACAATCACTGTAAGATCAACAGTTACTACTATTTATTGACAATCATTATAACACCATCAGTTACTCTGTCCAGCCAGAATCATTACAACATCAACAGTCACGTAATAATCATTGTGATGGTAACAGTCAATCTATTCCCAAACACAGACGAAGGCGATTTGAAAGCAGACGACATTGCATTGATTTTCACAATAGTATGAGCGTCGATCGTTCATAAAGCAAAAGGCAAACTAACCAAAATAAGAATGTTGCATATCCTGTACATGACGTCGCAGTCAACCCAAGCATTTATTGGCTGTTTGTGATTTCCTAGACAACGTTAGTTCAGTTGTAATCCCAGTAAAGTGGCTCAGTGGTTCAAACATGGCAAACTACTGACAGTATAATTGGTTAGACAGTCACGAACAGACAAAAGAATGCTGGGGTTAATTGCGCTGTCCTGTTAAGGACATAATCTAACTTTTAACTATTTAGAAATACAAGTATTCGAATGTATACTTCGTTTATTTTCTCTATCCAGTCACGACATAATAATAAAACGAAATGTTCCTTCTTTGTTTCATATCGCTATCTCAAAAACACTGTCACACACGCACACGCACTCGCTCACACGCACGCACACACACACACACCACACGCTTAGATATGTAATCGGGCATTGCCGAAGTTATTACAATAATATGTAATCAATAGGGTTCAAGGACGTCACGCCATGCCAGGTGTGGTCACGTGATAGCTATAGGTAAGGTAACCTATTGTGTCAGCTCAGTTAGATGGGCAGGTTAGATGTGTGCGGTTCGCCAGCTCATACTTACACGTATGTGTTCACTTTTATTATGTGTTGTCTTAATTAGCCGCTATGGGTGTATAATTCATTGTTAACTGAGTATTTGTTTTCTGTGGGTTCAGGGAATATGTTTGTTGCGCTGGTTTTCATTTACGGCTTTTGTAACATTGTGTTTGCCAGAACCGTTCTCTTGTAGGCTGGGCTATAAATGTCGTTTCCCAAGGACGTTGCAAGGAAAACCATGACTTGGGGACGTAAGTTGCAAGTACCGCTGAATTCAGGGTTGGTTCGTCCTTCTGCGAGGGACACTGGTAATAAGGAAAGCTAATCCGCTTGCAAAGGTCAGACCAGTATAGCAGCACGCGTATGGACTATTCTTGAGTTCAAAGCGAGCGATGCACACCAGGAAATTGTGAACACATCAAGGCTTACCGTGGATCGAACACATGACCCACGATTTGTGATTCGGGCATTCTAACCACTATGCAACGCGCATTAGTGATTACATCAATGCCTAATCAATTAACATTATAAATACGTGGATATACGTATCAATTTACTTTATGTTGCATCGTTCTGTAGCGTCGATGCTGCTGGCACAATTTACTACTACTACTACCACCACCACCGCTACTACTACTACTACAACCTCCATAACTACTACTATTATTACCACTGCTGCTACAATACTACTACTACATCCACAACTACTACTACCAACACCACTAATACTATCACCATAACCACAACTACTATTAATATTACTACTATTACCACCACTTTTACTAATTCTGCAACTATTACTACTGCTGCAACTATTACTAATGCTGTTACTACCACTATACTACTACCACTACTAACACTAATACTTCTACAACTGCTTCTACTACTACTTATACTAATACTACTGTCACGACTACTACTATTTTACTACTACTACTTCTATTATTACTACAATTAATTAATTAATTACTGCTGCTGCTGCTGCTACTGCTGCTGCTACTACTACTACTACTACTGTAACTACCCCTGCTATTGTAATTACTACTACTGTAACTACTATTACTACTACTACTACTACTACTACTACTACTACTACTACTACTACTACTTCTACTACTACTACTACTACTACTACTACTACTACCATTACTACTACTACTACTACTACTACTACCACTACTACTACTACTACTACTACTACTACTACTACTACTACTACTACTACTACAACTAAATACTACTAATACTACTACTATTTCATACCACTATTACTACAACTATTACTACTGCTGTTACTATTACTGCTACTACTACAACTACTACTACAAGATGCTATTCCTACTGTTAATGTAACTACTACTATTACTACTACTACAACAAATGCTGCTACTATTAATACTCGACTAATAATAAACACAAATACTCGACGACTACTACTAATACAATAAAATTGTAATCTAAACCTGTTAAATGCAGTGGAAGAAAGTTGTTAAAATGCTACATAGAACCTATACTATTGTATGCATGGAAAACATGGTCAATGAACAGAAAGCTGAGTAACACACACACACAGAGACACAGACACAGACACACACACACACACACACACACACACACACACAGAGACAGAAGCGTCGGAAAAGCAGCCACAACCCTTTACAGACTAACTAAGAGAGTTTAGGAGAGTAATAGACTCACAGAGCGTACATAAGTTTAGGTATATAAAGCATGTGTTGTTAGCACACTACTTTATGGGTCTAAATCCTGGACCTTGTACTCACGACAGGAAAGAAAGTATATGAGATGTCTGAGATGTATCCTGGGAATATCCTGGAAAGACCACATAACAAACAAACACGTGCTTGAAAGAGCAGATATTACCACAGTGCACTCTCTCCTCAAGCAAAGACTCCTCTGGTGGCTGGGAAACGTATCTAGAATGGAGGATGAACGTATTCCCAAGATCTCCTATACGGAGAACTAGCCACAGGAAAGAGGCCAACCGGAAGACTCCAAATGCGATGCAAGGATGTGCGTAAACAAGATATGAAAACCCTTGGCATAGATCCAGACACGTGGGAAAGAGCTGCTCCTGGAGAAAAGATGCTCCTGGAGAAAAGATGTACGAAACGGACTGGTGCTCTTTGAGCGCAATCTGATTCAACAAACTGAGGATATGAGACACAAGTATAAAATGCAGTCGCTTACTGTGGTACCTGCCTCGTGTTACAGATGCGGAAACTGTGACAGAGATTGTCACTCTCTCATTGGACTATACAGTCACCAGCGGCGCTGTCAGGAGCCTCCCCAGCGATACAACTCTATAGTCCTACATGAATGAAAGAGACCTACTACTGAATAACACAGAATAGCTAACAGCAGTGATATTGTAAATCAGGTTCTGCGGCAACTAGCGTCACTTCTTTCACATGGAAAGATACCTATAAGTACTAAAGTAAGTCTCATAAGAACTATTTTTGGTCCACATGCTACCAATGACAAACATGGACATTACTGCAACTAATGGGTTAACAATGGAGATGAGCTACCTTAGAAGAGCTGAGGGAGTAACTGTGAGAGATAGAAATAGGAATGGGGAAATTACAAAACCACTTGATCTAAAACCAGTCGTGTACTTCATTAAAGAACAACAAATTAAATGGTTTGCCACACAAAGCAACACTGAAGAAATATAATGGATACAGAGTAAATGAAGACCACGTAAACGGTATGTCAGAAGTCGGGGTGTGCCGCCGTTAAGTTATGCACTATCACTTGCGCGCAACGCCAATTTGTCAGAAATTGACTGGGAACAAAATATGCAATCTTACGTCATGGCTAGGTAGCGAGTGGCCTTGTACAAAGGAGCGCAATTTTGTGTCACTTTCATAAACGTTGAGAATGCAGTTTATTCTTATGTTGATTCCTCTTTTGTGTTTAAGGAAAGAGAGGTAGTCTGGTAGAATCGCGGCATTCTACGACACGTGGAGTGATGGAATTAAGAAGAACCTTAGAAAAATGTATACCAACTTACAAAGAGCATTAGAAAGAGTGCATGAAACACCTGTACATCTCACCCCTCCCCCCCCCACCCTCACCCCCACTTTTCCTCCCAGAACTTCACTGAGGTAAATAGAGGAAGAGAAGAAGAAGCTATAATGTGGTTCAAACTAAGAGAATGAGATACATGGTTGGTGATTATGGTTTAGGAATAAGACAGCAATGAGAAGGAAAACTAATGGAATGGGCGCAAACAAATATGATAACTGTGAAATGTGATAACAGACTACCCGGTTTCAAGATGGCGACGGACGGTCGGGTTGTTTTGTGTTCGTTAACATTTTCGCGTAGGGGATGGATTTATTCATCTCTTGCGTGTAATTGGTGTGCCAGGATGTAAAACCAGGAGTTTCTACTCAAGATCTGCGCGGGTGCTACGGAGTTCGTGCATCGAGCCAAGCCATCCTTGAGTGAATCTTTAGCAGCGTGTGTGGGTTCTGTGTTTCGTTTTTTTTCAACATGGCGGAACAACGTGTGTTCTCCGAGCAGTCAGCAGTCAACCTAACGAGGCAGCGTGAAAGCCGCGCAGGGAGAAAGAAGCAAGGTAAGCGTGGTGGTTTGAGACGTTTTAGACTCAAGTGTCACCGTGTAGGACTCAGTAATATCCGTATTCTATATTGGAACTGTGCCAGTGTAAAACAACGGGGCTCTATTTTAGAAACCCTAGTTTACAGGAACGACATAGTAGCACTCCAGGAGACGAGACTGGGCGATCAGCTACTCCGAATTGCCGGCTTCAAATGTTTCTACAACAGACTACATCTGGGAATGGCGATTCTCGTTCGCGACAGCATGGTGGCGTCAGAGATAGACATGTCCAGTTGGGACAGTGACGATATACAAATAGAGGCGTTGAGAGTTCATTCCAGTATACCATTCGTGTTGGTTAATGTTTATGCCCGCAATGCGAGTAGAAAGTGAAGTGGCAGTGCTTAAGTGGCATATTAGGCCACGAGAGAAATGTTATTTTCTGTGGTGACTTCAACGCTAAAGGCAGATCATGGGGAAACATTTCCTCCAATACACAGGGGGAGGAGCTCGAGACTGCACCTGAAACCATTGACCTGGTTTATATCAACAGTGGCTGTGTCACAAGGACAGCAAGCCGTCCAGGCGATGAGGACAGTGCTATTGATCTGGCGCTAGTTTCACCTTCACTCACTACAGTGTGTAGATGGGGTTTCCTAGGACACCACTGCAGCGACCACCACCCTTGTATCATATTGGTGGAGAAAGGCAGAACCAGGCAGCACAAGCTAAAGGTAAAGACTTTCCAGTATGACAGTACAGGGCAAGATGTGGTGAGTAAAATAAGACGTGACAAGCGCAGAAAGTTTCAGGGCAGGAAAAAAAGCTGGGAGCAGCCACCGTGGTGGAATTTCGAGGTGAAGAAGGCTTAGGTGGATAAGCGTAGTGCTGTAAGGAGATGGCAAAATGCCAAGAAGAACAGAGCTGGTCATCCTAGTCCCTGCATGCACTTAGAGAGAGAGTTGCACACAAAAGTAAGCTATTTCAAGAAACTGGTCAAGGTGGTTAAAAGCGAAAAATGGGCAGAGGTGTGTCAAAAAGTAAGCACAGACAAGTCACTGAAATTGTTCTGGCGACTACATAAAAGCATGAGTGGTGTAGTCAAGAATAAGAGCATTTCTGACTTCCAAGGTGCTGACCTCATCTGGCAGAGGACTGACGAGGACAAGGGCAAAGCCCTCTTTAAACGCTATCTTGAGCAGAGCAACCAGACAGACATGGGAGGCCGAAATCTGGCCAAGGAGGTCACCTCAAACAGATGCAAGGCCCAGAACACTTCGGATGAAGACACAGTGACAGTGAAAGAAATCAAGGCTGTACTTCGACGATCAAAAAACAGTGTTCCATGTCCTGATGGCATAAGATACGACGACATCAATAAGTGTACCAACAATGAGCTAGAGAAACTAGCAGACATGTACAACAACAGTATAGGGAGTGCTAGCATCAAGGAGGAATGGTTACACAGCTATCTGATTCCCTTGCCGAAGCCTGACAAAGACCACAAATAAATTCAGGGATATCGAATTATAACCATGCAAAATACAACAGGCAAGCTGCTGGAGAAGGTAATTGCCAGGAACATATCAAGCCAGCTATAGAGGCAAGGTGTTTTCCCACCTACCCTGGGTGGGTACCGTCCAAAAAGAGAAACCTGGACCAATGCAGCAGTCTTTGCCCATGATGTCTATGAAGGTTTCCACTCAGGCATTGAAACCTTTTCTGCAGCGATTGATCTTGAGGACGCATACAACAGAGTACCATTAGATTTTTTAATGTTTCAGCTTCTTGAACTAAAAATAAGTCCATTCCTCCTTAGTAGGATCGCTGCAGCCCTCTTCCAACGGAAAGTAGTTTTTAGATGTGGCAGTTGGACTTCGGAACCAACAACAATATATCCTGGCTGTCGCGTAATGTTGACTATTTTGACAGACAAGGATCAGAAATAGCAACCAATAGACTTTCAGGATTCCGAAAGACTAATCACTGTCGAAGAAGAGGCCGAAATGGCTCGAACTAGGAAGTATGATTCGGAACTGTCCCAGGAATGACCAGGTCTTCAGACAGTGTTCAGGCACAGATAGGTAAAGCGAACAACCGTACTAGGAATAATTCTAGACAGTAGGCTTAATGAATCTGGCGACGAATGCCTGCAAAAATTAAAGAGCCCCCTTTAACTGATCCATTCTCACAACATGGAGGAAGAGTACAAATATAAAGTTACAACTTGCATTCCTTCTCGCTCTCTCAGTATCCTAATATTAAATTAGAGTATAACAGCAACAGACTAAGTATGTTTCTGGTATCACATATAACTATTAATTTAATGAAAAGTGTGGCATGTAGAAGTCTGTTGCCCTAGTGTGTAGGCAATCAAATCCTAGACTAAGTTGGCAGGCTAAAGGTGTCAGCCGAGGAGGTTGGCCACTCAGCTCAAGATTTGGGTCCGGCTTGTCAACTCGGGTGATGTTCCAGTTCAGGTTGCGGATTCACTCTCCGGCAATAGACATGGTGCTCACGACCGGTAAGTATGCGTTGCTGCAAGTTGCTGGCTCATGGTACCACCAAAGAAGGTGCAGAACTGCTGGAAGTTAATCAGAAAAACAGAACCGGTGAATGCTTGTCCTACGTCCAAGATACTCTCATTGCACACCTCGCTCTCAGTCTCATATTCAGACACGACTAGCATCACAAGACTATCACCTCTGTCACAGACACATCACTATGACAACACAATGACAAATGGCTAACGTGGACAAATACTATTTTCCTTAGCCACATATTATCAATCTCATCAGACTCAGATGCCCATGTATTCCAGTCTACAGACACGGACACATCAATGTATATTTCTGAGTCTGATCACACTCTACAACATTCTTACTATGATGCATTCACATATATTACAAATCACACCCATTACATTTAACACAATGAAGTGTACACAATGAGTATGAATCCCACAGATTACATTTAACTATGAAGCATGAACATTGATTATAAATCACACAGATTATATTTACTCGACAATGTATCACCATAGATTATGAATCACAGATTACATTCACATGACGAAGTATGAACATAGATTATGAATGACAGATTCCCTTCATTCGAAGTACACCACAGATTATGAATCATACAGAGTACATTCAATCGACGAAGGAACACCATAGATTATGAAGCACACAAATTACATTCACTTGACGAATTACGAACATATATTATGAATCACTCAGATTCTATCTCAGCACATGAAGCAGTATTGTAAATTATAATTCTGATTCACTCCCGAAACACACAAATTAAATTCTACAGGGGGTTGAAGTATTAACATAGGTGTAGAGGGTAGGCAGTGAAGGACTGCGTTGAAGCAAGGATACTGATGTGAATGAAAGGCCTGTCCCATGCTGTCATGAGATGACCTCTGACAAGCGTGGTCTCCAGTAGACTATGTGAAAGAATTATTATTTCATAATTAACTATCAGTATTTCCTGTCACCGTTTATTAATCCGAACTACCCCTCTCATTCTATAATTATATTCTTCACTGGCGATATATTATTCTAGTATATATTATATTAATCCCTAGTTAAACATCAAGCTTCATTGTCTGACCATTCTTCGATAGTCCAGTTCCCGCCTGTTAGATTTCGCCATTTTGTGTAGTATAATCAGCGTCTCCATTAATTATATATTTATTCTGGCTGTAGTTTACAATCCCTGTTCTCTAACATTAGTTATCGCGTAGTTCACCCTGAATCTACACTACAAATGCCGGTAAATATATACATGTAAATTCGTACTAATTAATTAAATCAACGTACCTTCCAAAATGTGGTGATTAAACCTCTCCACGGGGGAACAGTGCCACTAGCCGTGTAAATAGTACTTTTAGGTATCAATTTGGTTCGCAATTTGCTATTCCCAAATATCGGCTAACTAGAGCCTGGATTATTTTGTTGCAATATGTCTTTTTACAGCTAGTATCGGCGCCTGTGTCCTACCGCTTCGAGTTAGTCGACCAAATGGACGATCTGCCGGCTGACGACAACTGGCCAGGCAGATTCTCGTGTTGCCACCCGGGTCGCAGGCTAAAACTGAATATGTTATTCAGCCAAACTTGCGCTGGGGCAGAAGGCATGCATAACTAATAGTTCTATAATGTACTGTATAATATATATTTTAAAAACACTAGAATATTCACTAGGTTTACAGGAGATTAAATATATTAAATTCTCGCCAATAATACAGGCATATTTATAGATATCTACAAACATAGGAAAATAGGGAAAAGATCGTTTTCCTAGATATATTTATAATGAAAAATATGATCTGCACTGTAATTTAAGCAAAAATAAAGGGGGAGACTGTCTATTACGTCACAGATGCTCCCCGTTGAAAGAAAAGTTTGAGAAAACAAACTTTTCTCCCAGCAGGATTCCCCTTTAGTTTTGTTAGCACCCACTCTAACATTTTTGGGTCATCTGGACTAGTCTCACCCTCTTAAGTGGAACCCTGTCTACTCAACCATGTTTCTTCATTCTTAAGACTTCTTCTAAGAGCCCTTCTCCCCTGGTGTTGGTTCCAGAGAGGTCTACACTGTGGATGCTGTCTTCTAAAGCCATCCGCCCCTAAATTATTCTTTCTAGGAATATAATCTATTCTAGAAGCATAAGGGTTCTCGGTTCGCGTACGAACAGGATAATGCTTTTGTGGAGCTGAGTCCTTAGTGTTAACATTCATATCGACCTGGACCCTATTAGTCTTACCAGGCTTATCTGTACGCATTGGTGCATGAGACACTGGAATTCGTCTACTCTTCTCTGACTCAGACGTCTCCGCGTCAGGGTTGAGGAAGACATCATTCCTGGTCTCCTGAGGTTTTAGGGGATACTCCACTAACGAGTCATCTCCACCTTTGACCTCAGTTACCACCGAGAATGCCATCAGATGCACCGGTGACTCTTCTACTCCAACCTGCTTCTTTAGCAAATGGATATGAAACACTGTGGGTTTACCCCTAAAATAAATTTTATACTTAGTCTGGGACACCTTCTCTAGTATAGGAAAAGGACCCTGCCAACCAAGTTCTAATCTATTATCCCTCATCTCATCTCATCTCATCATGTTCCTCTTGTACCTTGCGGTGTCGAGGTGAAGTATAAACTTCGTGAGAGTGCCCGGTTATGGGCTTCGTATATCGACATTCCCATGGATTCTGTTATTCCCTCCGTCCAGCGTTTACGTGGTCGGCCTCTTCCTCTGTTTCCATCTGGTCTGTACGTCATTGCCTGTTGTGGCATGCTGTTGACTGGTAGCCTACTTGCATGGCCAAACCATTTGACTTGCTGCTTTCTAATAAAATCTAGAGCAGCTTTAACCCCCACTTTAGTCCTGATTTCTTCATTTCTGATCTTATCTCTTCTTGATACGTTGAGTATTCTTCTCAGGAACCTCATTTCTGTTGTTGTGATTTTTCTTTTCTCTTTTTCTGTCATTGTCCAGGTTTGGCATTGGTAGCACAGAGTTGGTAGGAAGATTGTACTCTCCCTCTTGGGTAATAATACAAATACTCTGTCTCTTAAAGTAAGTTGAGTTTCCCTATGTTTGGGTGGGAATTGGTGACACTCCTTACATGACCTGACATATTGTTTAATATCCCTGGTCATCCCCGGCCAGAAATAGGAGAAAGCAAGCCTTCGGATTGTAGCTTTTATCCCCATATGCCCACTGTCCGAGAGTGAATGTCCCATTTCTAATATAGGTGCACGATACTCTTTGGGTATGACCAGCTGTTCATGGAAGTTCCCCATAGTTCTTGCCCTATGGAATAGCAACTCGTCTTGTATATAGAAATCACCAACTCTGGATGGATTCCTAGATTTTGGCAGGTTGCCAAAGCAAGATTGTAAGGTTGGACATGCTGCTTGGGCAGCCCTAATTTCCCCCGATAGTGGGTTGATAGATAAGTCAGGGTCACTCAAAACGGTTCCCTTATGGGTCTGCATTGCCATTATTATAGGTGATGAGGGTTCCCCTAAATATACATGTTTACATCCGAGGATAAATGGATATACGGGATCTTCAATCACAGCAGCTGGAATAGTTCCAGTGACATACTTAGATGTCACATGCACCTTAGCTATCTGAGCATAAATGGTTTGGGAGCCCCTAGTAGCACCCTTTACTGCAACTCTTTGCTTAGTCAACTGGGATGGTTTCACTAAGTGTCTACTTATGATTGCCTCACAGGTCAATCCCGTGTCATAGAGACATTGCACTGGGCTACCATTTACCAGAATAGTCTCGACTGTGGGTGGTTTACCGTTAGTTCCAGAATCTAAGTTCTGTCGGGTACTTGCCCCCGTCGTCATACACGCAACATACTGGGTAGGGGGTTTATTCCTGCAAGAACTAGTGTGGTGATCATTAGTTTTACAGTTTTTACAATAAGGCTTTCCCCATCCACTATTTTGTGGTGGTGTGTTTTGAGCTATAGGTTTCTGAAATCCCGGGTTTTGGCGTTGACCACCAGGGTGCCCCCTAGTGTCATTACCTAAGGAGTTATTTTGTTGATAACTCTGATTTTGTACTGGAAGATTCTGTTGAGCATTAGTATGAGTGGTTTTAGTGGTACCCCCTTCACCATGGGCAGTTAAGTACCTTTCAGCTAAAGAGATAATTTCCTGAAGCCTATTCCCACCATTTTCAGCAATAAAAGTTTGAAGTGGTTTTTGGAGTGTCTCTTTAAACTGTTCTGTAAGAACCATTTCCTCAAGCCCATCATAAGTAGCATCGAAATCGCTCAGTTCGACCCACTTAGAAAAATAAGTGTGTAATCGCGAGGCAAACTGAGCGAACGATTCTCCCTGTGATCGCTTGGCCGAACGGAACTTCAGTCTGTAAGCCCCTGATGTCAATTCAAATCTTTTAAGCAAAGCGGATTTTAGAGTAAGAAAATCCCTCTCGAGACCTGGAGGAAGTTTAGCAAACACGTCGAAAGCTGCGCCTCTTAACCCTTGGGAGAGCTTAAGATTGTATTTTTCGCTGGGAAGATTGTAGGCTTCACACATTAAAACAAATTTGTCAAGATAATTA
Organism: Cepaea hortensis; assembly: GCA_963921405.1. Lineage (NCBI taxonomy): Eukaryota > Metazoa > Mollusca > Gastropoda > Stylommatophora > Helicidae > Cepaea > Cepaea hortensis. The sequence goes on from OY992877.1 coordinate 12,314,212, forward strand.
TCCATCTGATCTTCTTTTGGGTCGAAGGGGAGCAGTGGAAAACTCATTGATCCATTGGAGATGTGTGGTCCGGCAGAAATGTCACTAGTGTGGGTTGGAGAACTAGCACTACTGAATCTTGAAGCATCCGGGTGTTGCAATTCCAGTCTTCTTAATTCTATCTCATGCTGTCTCGCCTGTTCTGCTAGTTTCAATTCCTTGTCCTTCTCCAGTTCTGACTGTTTAATCTGTTTCTCGGATTCTATTTCCGCCATCCGGATTCTTTCTTCCCTTTGTTCTTGCCTCCATTCTTTTTCCGCCTCTCTAATATATTTCCTCAATTCTGCACCTTCATATCCTAACAAGGCCCCTTTCTCTTTAAGCTCCTGAGTTGTGGGTTGATTTTCAACAGACATGATGTGTAAGCGCTAGATAGATCTTAGTTGAAGTACCTGAAGTATACTTACTTACCAACAAGATATTTGTCCTGAAAATTTGTAATCAATATATTACAGAACAACTTATGTAAGTTAACGCAATGCAACGATACAACACAAAACTCACCCGTCTGACACCTGGTTTATCTTAACTGTTAGTCCTAACTTATAGGTACCAATGTTACTGTGCTTGTATAAGTGGTTAATATACTGATTATAATTTATTACTATACTAGTCTATTGTAAGGCCACACTTTTACTAACAGGATACTCTAGTGAGAAGAAACTAAAAGTTGAACTTGTAATACGAGGTTGGATACTCGGCTGGAATCAGTAATAAATGATAATTCTAGACCGGACGCGGCCACCAATTGTCGCGTAATGTTGACTATTTTGACAGACAAGGATCAGAAATAGCAACCAATAGACTTTCAGGATTCCGAAAGACTAATCACTGTCGAAGAAGAGGCCGAAATGGCTCGAACTAGGAAGTATGATTCGGAACTGTCCCAGGAATGACCAGGTCTTCAGACAGTGTTCAGGCACAGATAGGTAAAGCGAACAACCGTACTAGGAATAATTCTAGACAGTAGGCTTAATGAATCTGGCGACGAATGCCTGCAAAAATTAAAGAGCCCCCTTTAACTGATCCATTCTCACAACATGGAGGAAGAGTACAAATATAAAGTTACAACTTGCATTCCTTCTCGCTCTCTCAGTATCCTAATATTAAATTAGAGTATAACAGCAACAGACTAAGTATGTTTCTGGTATCACATATAACTATTAATTTAATGAAAAGTGTGGCATGTAGAAGTCTGTTGCCCTAGTGTGTAGGCAATCAAATCCTAGACTAAGTTGGCAGGCTAAAGGTGTCAGCCGAGGAGGTTGGCCACTCAGCTCAAGATTTGGGTCCGGCTTGTCAACTCGGGTGATGTTCCAGTTCAGGTTGCGGATTCACTCTCCGGCAATAGACATGGTGCTCACGACCGGTAAGTATGCGTTGCTGCAAGTTGCTGGCTCATGGTACCACCAAAGAAGGTGCAGAACTGCTGGAAGTTAATCAGAAAAACAGAACCGGTGAATGCTTGTCCTACGTCCAAGATACTCTCATTGCACACCTCGCTCTCAGTCTCATATTCAGACACGACTAGCATCACAAGACTATCACCTCTGTCACAGACACATCACTATGACAACACAATGACAAATGGCTAACGTGGACAAATACTATTTTCCTTAGCCACATATTATCAATCTCATCAGACTCAGATGCCCATGTATTCCAGTCTACAGACACGGACACATCAATGTATATTTCTGAGTCTGATCACACTCTACAACATTCTTACTATGATGCATTCACATATATTACAAATCACACCCATTACATTTAACACAATGAAGTGTACACAATGAGTATGAATCCCACAGATTACATTTAACTATGAAGCATGAACATTGATTATAAATCACACAGATTATATTTACTCGACAATGTATCACCATAGATTATGAATCACAGATTACATTCACATGACGAAGTATGAACATAGATTATGAATGACAGATTCCCTTCATTTGAAGTACACCACAGATTATGAATCATACAGAGTACATTCAATCGACGAAGGAACACCATAGATTATGAAGCACACAAATTACATTCACTTGACGAATTACGAACATATATTATGAATCACTCAGATTCTATCTCAGCACATGAAGCAGTATTGTAAATTATAATTCTGATTCACTCCCGAAACACACAAATTAAATTCTACAGGGGGTTGAAGTATTAACATAGGTGTAGAGGGTAGGCAGTGAAGGACTGCGTTGAAGCAAGGATACTGATGTGAATGAAAGGCCTGTCCCATGCTGTCATGAGATGACCTCTGACAAGCGTGGTCTCCAGTAGACTATGTGAAAGAATTATTATTTCATAATTAACTATCAGTATTTCCTGTCACCGTTTATTAATCCGAACTACCCCTCTCATTCTATAATTATATTCTTCACTGGCGATATATTATTCTAGTATATATTATATTAATCCCTAGTTAAACATCAAGCTTCATTGTCTGACCATTCTTCGATAGTCCAGTTCCCGCCTGTTAGATTTCGCCATTTTGTGTAGTATAATCAGCGTCTCCATTAATTATATATTTATTCTGGCTGTAGTTTACAATCCCTGTTCTCTAACATTAGTTATCGCGTAGTTCACCCTGAATCTACACTACAAATGCCGGTAAATATATACATGTAAATTCGTACTAATTAATTAAATCAACGTACCTTCCAAAATGTGGTGATTAAACCTCTCCACGGGGGAACAGTGCCACTAGCCGTGTAAATAGTACTTTTAGGTATCAATTTGGTTCGCAATTTGCTATTCCCAAATATCGGCTAACTAGAGCCTGGATTATTTTGTTGCAATATGTCTTTTTACAGCTAGTATCGGCGCCTGTGTCCTACCGCTTCGAGTTAGTCGACCAAATGGACGATCTGCCGGCTGACGACAACTGGCCAGGCAGATTCTCGTGTTGCCACCCGGGTCGCAGGCTAAAACTGAATATGTTATTCAGCCAAACTTGCGCTGGGGCAGAAGGCATGCATAACTAATAGTTCTATAATGTACTGTATAATATATATTTTAAAAACACTAGAATATTCACTAGGTTTACAGGAGATTAAATATATTAAATTCTCGCCAATAATACAGGCATATTTATAGATATCTACAAACATAGGAAAATAGGGAAAAGATCGTTTTCCTAGATATATTTATAATGAAAAATATGATCTGCACTGTAATTTAAGCAAAAATAAAGGGGGAGACTGTCTATTACGTCACACTGGCCTATCACAGGGATCACCATTATCTCCGGTACTGTTCAACGCCTACACAGTGAGAATCACCAGTGAGCAGATCACTGGACCTGGCAGGACATTGTCATATGCCGATGATGTTTTAGTGTATCGTCAGGGTAAGGATAGAGAGCAGGTTGCTGTGGAACTACAAACCGAACTCAATCGCATTAGTACTTGGTGTGATGAAGCTGGGGCAATGGTCAACCCAACAAAGGCAACAGTGACTTGGTTCTCGTTGAATAATCATATTGTCAACACTCCAACACCAACTGTGTTCAGAGACGGTGGAAAGAACGCAGGCAATGAATTACCTAGGGATACGGTTTGATCGAAGCCTTGATTATAATGTGCACATAGACCAGGTGATAACAAAGGCCAAGCGGGGTTTGGCTGCGATGCGGGTGATGGCGGCAGCAAACTGTGAGCAGCGCCATCTATGTCTTCTGTACGAGGGGCTGGTCATGTCTGTTTTTGGAGTATGCAATGGCAATCCTGACTCTCAGCCATAAGCAGATAGAAAGGATGGAAAGGATACAGAATGAAGCTATGCGCATTGTTATTGGATGTACAAGAGATACAGCATGCAGGGCGATGCGCTACCTTCTTGATTTTCCAACCATTGAAGAGAGAATACAAGTTTGCAGGGCACGCGCCTACCTCAGAGTAACGCAAACACACAACATCCACTGCATAGTGAAATTAGGAAGGTGAAGGGCAGCAGGTTAAAAAGAGGACGGTCGTGGATGGGTCAAGCCGAAGACATTCTTCAACAGGTGTGTTCACTTGAGGACTTAGAACCTGGCGAGGAGTGGGTGCAAGTGCCAACAGACTTCTGCACATCCTTTTCAGTTTGCATCCAACTAGATAGGAAATGCAGACAAGAAAATCCGGCTGCTGTGGAGGCTGAAGTACAAGCGTTGATTTTCGAGAATTCGCTAGACAGTGACGCGGTCATCTACACAGATGGGACAGTCGTCCGACATGTGAGAAGCTCATGGGCCTTTACAGCTCGGGCCGGAGGGTGAATTGTGAAGGAGGACTCTGGTGCTTTCACTGAAACCACAAGTAGCCTGACCATGGAAGTCATGGCAGTAAGTAAAGCAATAACATGGCTCGAGACACAGACATTCACTAGGGCTTGTTTCCTTAGCGACTCAATGAACATGATCAAGAGGATAGAGGAGGGGTCGATCCGAAGAGAATGGTTGCTGCCTCTGGAGCAGTCTCGGCTGGCAAAGATTAGTTTCATCTTCATGCCATTGCATGCGGGAGTACAAGGAAATGAGCGGGCTGACAAGCTCGCAGGTGAGGCTACTGTGGAGGGCGGACGCGCCATGGACCAGGCTGACATTCTGAATGCTCTACGAGAAGTAAGACTTTTGCGAGAACCAAGTGATGACTATGAATCTACAACAATGGCCAGACTGCTAGAGCAGCAAATTAAAAGAGGGGTGGCCAAACAAGAACACTACTCAGGAAGCCAAAGAAGATTGATAAACCAACACAGAACTGGCATCGTTAGCCGCTACACGCTGCGGGATTTCCTGAGGAGGGGATCCGAGCACTTATGGACTGAATGGTTCGATGTGCAATGAGGATGATCTGTCGACTAACTAACTAAATAAATATGATAACTGGAAACACTTAATGTAAACAACGAAATACGCGAGTGTATACATGGACAGGTCTTTAAAAGTAACATAATTACCTACACAGATTAACAAAAGATTTAGAAGTGCATTTCTATATATGACGGAAATTTCTGGCGCTGACTATACTGATGATCACGTCCCATTGTGTGGACACACACAAATAAGACACGAACAGGGCAAAAATCTTGAGGATAAGAACTTAAGACTTAACAAAGATCGTCTAAATTCAGATAAATAAATTCAAGAACGCTGTAAAGTGATTGAGGGATATTAATATAAATTAACATTTCAAATACAAAGAATACATGAATACTGCCAACATACAATTCAACTTTCTAAGCAAGTCATACCGCCAAATTGACGGAGTGGCCATGGGGAGCCCACTTGGACCTATTCTAGCGGACATCTTCATGGCACACTTAGAAGAAAAGAGATCCTCAGAAATCAATAACTTGGCCTTTTACCGTCGTTACGTGGACGATATACTAATTATCACCACAGACGAGCTACAAGCAACGTCGTTCCAGGCCACAATGAACGAGACACATAAAAACATCTCTTTATCTATGGAACACGAACACAATGAAGCGTTGTCGTTTCTAGATATCCTAATGAGACGTAGAGCAGACGGCACAATTCAAAGATCGGTGTACCGCAAAGAAACATGGACTGGCCACTAAATTTTCAGAGCTTCGCACCTGTCCAGTACAAACGGGGCTTAGTACGGACCCTGTTTGACCGTGCTAGGAAGATATGCACCCAGGACACACTGACAGAGGAATTTAAAACTCTGAAGAATGCCTTAAACCTGAATGGGTACTCCACAGGATTTATAAAGCGCCACTGCCAACAGCCCAAACCGAAATCAGAAGTAACTACAGTCCCTAAACTCAAAGTATTCATCCAGCTAACCTTCCGAGGAGATGACGTAATGCAACGTCTGTGGGACCGGCTCACCACAGCAGTCGAGCGAACATTCTGTGCTGCAGCTCTAGTCATCAGGTACAGAAACACACCGATCCCAGTCCCAGCAGTAAAAGAACCTGTAGCTTTGTACGCCAAATCAAATTGTAGTTACCAATTTACATGCAGATGCGAGGCCATCTACATAGGCAGAACTGAGCGACAGTTACATTGCAGGGTTTCGGAACATATTCCGAATTGGTTCGACAAAATACTACACACAGAAGATGGTAGCCTAGGTAGGCCGACACCCGAGAAAGTCTGGCTTCATCGGTCGGGAGACATGTGCTCGAGATTGCGCACGTGGTTGAAAGTGTCGTAGCACTCCCTGGGGTGAGGGGAACCTGCTATCACACTTTAACAACGGGATACCTTTAGCCCTGGGACATAGGGGACCTCAGTCTACAAACCCCTTCGACCCTTGGAATCCTATCTCCCTCACTCTCAACCAAGGGACGTTACCCCTTTCAAACTTCGTCCTGAACTCATGACACAACTCTGGCAGCTAACTATGTTAACAATATGGTGTATTATACAAGATGAATGGATGAATGAGAATGATAATGATTCCGAGATAGACCTTGCAGTATCTATGGGAGATAAGACGTGGCAAGGATCGAGTAGCCTCCTGGAGGAAGTGTCATCATCGTCAGGGCCTCAAGTCACACTATGGGGTAAGTCAGACACGCTCACCAAGTCTCTCAGGCCTCCCTCCAGGTATAGGTTTCTCCACTTGGATAGGATGGCTGGCGAGTTGACTCAATGGTACTTGGGACCTTCGGTGGATGACATCCCTGAAGTCTGGATCACCTTAGGGATAAAGACTGTCTTTCGGAAGCTGAAGAACTAGAACACTCCTCTGAAGCGTCTGGAAAAGTCTGATGGTACTGCGGATATCGCAAGATGGTGATCTCTCACTCAATGGTAGTAGCAGTCCTAACTGTCTATGCAAACCGCGCAGATCCTCTGACTCATAGCGCAGATATCACAGCACAGATACCTCTCCCGCTGAAACGTGTCACGTTAGATAGAGTTCAAAACAGACACAAGTTCTTCCACAATATCAGGCACCACAGGGTACCAGGCACTTGGTAGCGGAGACATCAGCATTATTTGGCATGCAGGCAGTCAGTCAGGGTCACAACCTGGACACTAACAACAATCAGATACTTGCCCCGCTGGAGTAACGAACAAGGCGATATGGTGCTGTCCTGACACATAACCTGGGCTATCAGACGTGGAGTGGGCGAGGCGTTAGCTGGAGCCCCTCCCGAGACGTACTCTCGATTGTACGTACTGCTCGCCGCGGTAGTGGACTTCCCAGCTGGTCACACCGGCTGTCGCCCTAGTCCGGATCACTGGACTCGTCCCCAGATCATGGCTCTGCTCTCAACAAGATAGAATCTGTGGAGGATAACACTCAGTGAGAGCACCATGAATCAGACTTACCCACAGCAGATACACTTAAGTCCCCATTACTCAGACATGTGGACCCTTCCCATAAGGGCCGCACTCCTTCACTGGCTGCTCCAATGGTCGAGGACAGACTGGACCTAGAACCAAAGTGGCAGCTGTCCACCTACATCCTCTTTCTCAGACGAACGTAGGACTGGGTCAAGGTTGGTGTCTGAGATATGGGTCTCGGCTGAAACATAGCTAGACAACACATGTGGTTAGTGAGTTAGTTGTACTTATAGATAGACGCGCCCTGAAGGAGGGCCGATGGCAGTACTCCCTCACCTCCTTCCTGTTATCCGCCAACGCTGATGTCGTACCAGGCCGTAGGCACAATCCAATAACTCCAAATAAATATACAGGGTGATCCCCCTGTAGCAGAAATCCACACCCCGTTCTCCCCTCCCTGGTCCCAGGTCGGGGCATTTAGAAAGGTGTCATGTTCAATATGAACAATTCTGTCGCAATGGTCCCTTCTCCTTCTGTCAACCTCTCAGGACACCACTATATTAAGCTGGCCTTCCATCGAGGGAACTAATTACAAGACAGATGTGCGGAAAGCCAAGAAGAAAGTCAGTGGTCGGCCACCTGGTGATCAGACGCTCGACTCCCGGCACGACCTTGAAACGACCTCGGAGGGTTCGGCCGACCGGTGCAGTCGATTCGTTGCACTTGCCCGATTTCATCGATATATCACTCGATATATCCGAAGCGACTCCTTAATCTACTTCCGTTAGCGCTGTGAGTAACGGTTCGGCCGCGCTGGCCCCGCCGACGCTCGAGGATATAAAGTTGGCCATGTGTGAACTCGAATTATAGGTCTCACTTCCCTGAACCCGATTTCCCCGATCAACAGGGCTGTAAATAAGCCACGCGCTGCTAACCTATGAAATATCTTAGCAGTACAATGCTGCTACACACGCGTTTGCCACAGGCTTAATTTTACAGTCGTAAACTACAAGCTTGCCACTGTTCACACGTGACCTCCTTTCCCGCGCCGGTCAGTACACGCGTTAGCGAAATCTCATAATTTGAATCACCGACACCGCACTAGTTAATGAAAACGGTTGTACACATACCTTCACACAAACAGCACGACAGTGGAGACGAGAAGCGTTGTCACTGCAACTGGACATGATGTCGGAAGTCTTTAACCCTCGTCAAGACACGGCGTCCTGCTCTCTCTCCCTTAGCACTAGGCCAAAATGTCGACTGCCTGCCGGCAGCCTTTGTCTCCAACTGATCAGGGGTTCCGGGACAATCGACTGCGCAGTCAGACATGCGCAGTCGGTCTTGCCCGGACATCTGTTCCGCCACCAACCTACTGGACTAATCTTAAAGGGCGAGCAACGATTCGGGTCGGGTTGAGTCAATTTACTGGTTACTTCCCTTTCACTGTTAAATTTCCGTCACCCGAATCTCCGATGTCTCACCGGACCTTTCCTCAGGAGAAACATCACGAGGCGGACCCATTGAGTTCTGTGACAGAAAGAAACAGTGCCTTCCGTGTGTTGTTCAAAACACAAAGTAGTCGATTGTTAAAGTTTGCTGAAGCTATACTAATCAACCTTCGTAAGCCGTCCTTGTGTAAGCAGAAAGACATGTTAGTCAGTTTAAAATTACCGTGGTAGACAATCGACATTACTGTGCGAACATGTGTATATTTCAGTTTGAAGGATTTATCTAATTAATTCACGTAAGTTGTGTGATTTCTGCAGTATGTACCTGACGAGATGCAGCGAAATATGCCGAAGACATAAACAATAGATTGCACGATTTATTGCCTGGCATATTTCGCTGCATCTCGTCAGGTACATACTGCAGAAATCACACAACGTACGTGAATTAACTAGATAAATCCTTCAAGTTGAAATATACACATATTCGCACAGTAATGTCACTATCTACCACGGTAATTTTAAGCTGACTAACATGTCTTTCTGTTTACACAATTCTGGCTTGCGTTGATAGATCATAATTGCTTCTGCAAATTTTAACAAGCGAGTATTTTGTGTGTTAAACAACACGCGAAAGGCAGTGTTTATGTCCACCACATGGCCACTGTCGACGATGTGCCTACCAATTGAAGACGCCGGGAGCTTCCAGTGTGTCGGCCCCACGAGGCTAGCATCTCCTGTGTGTTGTACCTTGTTGACCCATTGAGGTATGTAATGAATGCATAAGTTATATGAGGGAGAAGGCATAATTACCTAAGGAAAATAACTTAGTAGGTGAGCTATCCTGAAGGAAAAAGTCACCGATGCTATCAAATATACGAAGAAAGGTCACACCTTTTGGCCACATGAAAACACAGAAACCTTTAGAAATGATCCATTCCCGCTCACCTTAAACTCCACACACAGAAACCTCCAGAATTGATCAATTTCCTCTCAACATAAACTCCATACACAGAAACCTCCAGTTTCCTTGCTGTGGCAGAGTTGGACGCTGATCCCAAGTTAACATACAAGTTTCTGGACAATGAATTCTGGCACACAGACAGAAAGAGACATTCTGTCCTGTAGCATCTGTCTGGAAACGCTGCAGGAACCAAAAGTGCTCTCATGTCTGCATCGGTGAGTGGCATCAACTTGGCCCCAGTTATTTTATGTTTGGCTCTGAACATATAAACACAATTTGTGTTTAATTATTATGCATTTCTCCCCTTTTTCTTCTTCTTTTTCCTCTACTTATTTTTCTTATACACTTCTTCTACTTCTTCATCACCATCATCATCTTCTTCGTCTTCTTTTTTTCTTCTTCTTCTCCTCTTCTTCCTTCTTCTTCTCTTTCCTCTTCTTGTTTTTCTTATAAACTTTTTATGATTCTTCTTCTTCT